>CM052326.1:19575470-19596395 GCA_028455615.1 Lasioglossum zephyrum | reverse complement strand
ATAATAATGAATCTAATAGCAATAAAACTATTTTGTAAAATCTTTGATGAAAGTAATTTAGAGAACATTAATCTCTTATTGCCTTAAATAATCGTAATTGGTAGTGAGTATGAATGTCGTGCTATGTTAATAGTAAGAATAATGTATTTGTAAACTTTATAGTTTCAACGAAGTTACAATAACAAACATGTTATGTAAAATCGCAAATAAACATTATTATAAAGTTGTGAAAATTCAAAATGTGATTAGTGCTGCCATCTGCCACTAACGTGTGTAACTTTCTCGAATATCAGTCTCAATGTAACTGCCATACCGACTCAAAAATGAAATATAAATTACTTACATCGTCCTTTAATCTAATATATCATAAATTAATATTTATAATCATTAATATAATATATCATAAATAGCTGCTAATAAAAATTAGAGTTTTAAGAAAGACCACAATTTTCTACGTACATACATGAAATCAGTTTTATTTACTTCTTAAGAGTATATACTACAGTCATTAATTAAAAGGTGTATAAATAATTTATTATCTTAATAGAAAACTGTAAAATAAAGTTTGTGTACAACAGTTATAAAACTTCTATAATGAAAATAAATGTACACTATTGTGCAAAAGAAAGAAGCACCCAGCATAATTATAAGAAATTGTATTGTATACAATGATTGATTATTCCATTTCAAGTGGTAGATAATCTGCAATAACACATATATATATATTCTCAGAACTATTCAATTAACCCTCCAAGTGCTCTGCCAGAATCATTTTTGACTGGGAACATCCAAATTGTCATCTAAGTACTCAATTTGTAGCAATTAAACTAACTGAATAGCTGTTTCATTGAGGATATTGAAAAAACTGATGTGTCTACACAAGATATCATCAAACGTAAAGTTTCAAAAATGATTAATTAGAGCTGTGAACGGTCCTAAGCATTGCCAATTATATAGCTATAAAAATCATTCGTTGTCCGGGTTAAACAGTGGAATCCTTTTTCAAAACTTACTGTGTTCTTATTTAATCTTTTACGCTTTTCTATTAAATATGACAGGGTGTTTCTTTCCTTTTGCACAGCAATGTATGTAGAAAAACAAATGTACATGATGCAATGGAATGGTACTATTGCCAATTACTACCATAATGTGTTCATTTTGTGAAGTGCAATCATATATATTCACAAAGAATGTTAGATGGAAATTAAATAAAAACATAAAAATATGTTCAGTTAATAGAACGATGATCAGTTACTTTATCATTGCTGCTTTTAAGTTACCTAGTCTGATTGACAATAGGGTTACAAATTCTTTACAAAGATACAATGCAGGTTTCATAATATCCGCTGCTTCAGGATATTTCTCACAATAATCAACAACAAACTTCAACGCATTTATACTGTTTTCATCATTGATTGATTGGACTACTTTGTCGGTACATATTATTTTACCATACAGTCTACCAATGTGAAAGTAAGAAGACAATGCTGGTCGCAATACATCTTCGGAGAACTCTGGCATTTTAGGATCGGTCGGACAATGCCCTAAAGAATCGAGAAATTTCTGGAAATATTTTATAGCATTTTGAGCCAATCGATTAATCTTTGCTATTGCTTGCGGCTTCCTTTCTGTGTTTTTCAGACGTTCAAGTTTTATGTCGAGTATGTCTGAATATGCTTCTCCTAATCTAATCCAGATTTGTCTGCAAGCAGACTGATAATATTGAGGATTCAATTCTTTTACAACATCTTCTAAAACATTTACCCTCCTTTTGTGCATTTTTGCCTGTTTATCTTCATCCTCTTCGAAGAACGATAAGTAATAGTACGCTTGTGCAAGATCTTGTGCAATTACTACATGATCAGATGCATGTTCGTTCAAAGTGTAATAGGACTCAGCCTGCACCAACCATTTTTGAATATTTAAAAATACTGGTCTAGCATCATCGAAATCTAACAAATATTTATCGGTAACCTGGCTAGCTATCGGTTCTACTGTTTCTTCTAAATCATCGAATTTCAAGTCCTTAACAGATTCTAATTCTGATACGTCTTTATTATTTGTTTCTTGAAGCGTCTCGTTATTGTCTTCGTCTGTCTCGCTTTTTTGTAAAAGTCTTTGCCAGGACAAATCTAAAAGTAAGATACCGTACTTCGCCCAACACATAGCGACGTCTGCGCTTCTGTGTTTAAAATTTTCCCATTCCGCAGCAATTGCTTCGGATTCTGGGTCCTCCTCGGTTTTCTTCTTCAATATATTCTCATATGTTTGTAATATATAAGATGCAGCAGCTAAGTGATGCCTTGCTTGAGTAAAGCCTTCGATTTTTAAAAAATATTGGGATAACGTCGCTGCATTTAAAGCCCAATCAACGTAATCTAGCTTTTCCGTAATTTTGTTGTGACACAACTGTCTGCTCAAAGTCCTATGACAATATAGGGCAGTTTTCGCATGATCATCTAAAGCTCGATATACCTGAGCTAGATAATACAACGTTTCTGTATACACTTCCTCAAACGATTCCCGACATGTTTTCTGATCTTTGGTTTCAGGGCTGCGTTTACACGAGATAGGTATAGATTTATCCATGCCAGAGGGAAGTTCGTAGTCTTTATTACTCGTGTACTCAACGAAGGCTTGCTCTGATCTAAGTAAAAACTCTTCAGCTTTCTCGGGCTGGTTCCATTGGGACCAAATAATACCTAATAGATTCAGAGCGTGAACCATTGGATAGATTTTTTCTTTCATCTCAATTTCTTCGTCTTGAAGTAAGTCTATAGATTTCATCAAGCTTTCCTCGCTTCCTTTCAACTCCTCCATATCAGACAATACAGTACCAAGATTTAAATTTACTGTAGCGAGCACTACAGTGACTTCCTTTTTCCTTTCTGTGTCATCTACTTCTTCCCTCATATTACTCAGTTCCTCGTCTACCATTTTCAGATACTCCAGTATCTTGTCTTTGTCATTACTGTCCAGTAATTTTTGATACGTTTCAGCTATTTCTTTGAGATTTCTATGTGTCCCAGGTACTTTGAGGTTAACATGCTTACCCGTTTCTACTTCCCCGTCCATATTATCCGTTTCGTGTTACAATGTCGCAATTAGAACATTTATTTTATATTTTATACTAATTAATTGCAAACGTGGCTATGAGGTTTTTTATACAGTATTGTTTCTCGTACTGTCACTTTTTCGATCTCTCAAAGGATTACTGCGAATCCAACACAGTTATGAAATGTTGTGCGTTTCCCACGCACATGCGCGACCAAAGCCAGGAACGTATCAACGTCCTATGTTTGTGGGGAAAGTAGTGGAGAACTATTACCAGTAGGAAAATACTGGAAGAATTCAGTTTATATATCATGCAGGGAGTCTCACTCAATTTTGACATATTGATTTCTTTGCTGCTTACCGAAAAATATTTCAGATAGGTGCAGCATAGCAGTGGACTGATCATCTAATCTAATAAATTATCTGCAGTCTGCACCTCGCCTATGACCGTAGTTCGCAGGAGTATTGCAGTAGAAGTCTGACGACGGTGTGCCGAGTCTACTTGAGCAAGTCTAAACTTCTGAATGACCAAAACATCAACATCAAATCTATTTACCTACGTCACTGACGCAGTTTCACGTGGTTTACGAACAAATGATCTATTTAGGTAGAGAGCGCTGAACCACCAACTGAATCTCGTCGGTGGTGGAACTTTTTAGCACGGACGCTAGCAGTCGGTGGTAATAGTATCTCGTCGGTGTCGTCGGTATCTGTAGTTAGAATCGTCTGTCGGTAACATTTCCTTCAGCTGGCAAGCAACAATGTAATTTATGAACTTCGCGGACCTTGCCCTTAGATAACAGTACTAATCGCAATTTTAATTCTGTACGCTCTTACTGTTTAACAATATTTTAGATGTTGTTACTACTCATATCACGTTTGATTTTTTTTCTATTATTTTTGACAATTGAACATTTTTTTTTAATGTCAATACATAATATTTCTAAAAATCTCAGAACGAGTTGTCATAAATATCAACTTTTCGTAGTAATCTTTTTCTAGTTTATTTGTGTATTTAACTGATTGTCTTTCTCTTGTATGTGACGTATCTACAGTCGCGTAAATAAATAGAGATTTATTATACAACTATTATAGTGACAAAGGGTAAATTAATTAACGATAGCTTGAAAATTGTATTGAAATATTTGAATTCGATCCTCAACTGCCAATGGTCATTAACTTATTAACTTATTCATTGCATTTTTAAAATACATTCTGAAGGTCCATTTAAAAGTCAATACAAAAAATACTATTACTACTAAATTTCCTACAAAGTTTATTACAAATTTCGCATGGATAAACTTACCGTCAAACTGCACTCGGTTGTACGGATGAAAACAATATATAAGAATGTCAATTTGTCGGTATTATTCAGTGCGACAGCCAGCCTGTCTTCGTAAAATGAATTAAGAACACTTTGAAAAGCAATCTACCATGTATCCGCGTCAACGTTGGCAGTACAGATTGCTTTATGCCCCTGTCAAAAGCGATTTTGTTGAAAAAAAAATGGCCAAGAAGAAACGCATTGGGGCCCCTCCGGCTACGTTATATATCACGTTGGCTGACAATTTTTATATAGATTCAAAGAATTATTGTAATTCAGGTACAGAAGCCGATACCCTTCTTCGATTGATATGGATGAGACGGCCCCGACTTTTGATATACGCTCGATTTGAAATGGAAAATCATGCCTGGATTGGATTCGCACGTGAGCTGAAATAAAGTTACATCGGCAGGTTTAAGCCACGCTATATTTGCCTGCCCTACGTGTCGATACCAGTTTGGCATAATACGTGCGCCAGAATTTATATATGTATGTAGTACTCGTTACAGGAAGTTGATGTTCGACATGCATAAAATTATTAACCTATACAATACGACTACGGTTTTTATTGTATTTCATGCCTGACGACCAAATGTTTAAATCGATCTCCAATATCTGTTTTTTTTCAGAAATTTGAGAATTATTTACAAGTGAAAACACTGTAATATATCTGTGCGCGTAAATGCATTAGTTAGTTGGCGTCGTGTATACAAATGCACCCGTTCTACTGAATTTATCACATAAATTAGCGGTAGAATGATTTCGTTGAGTACATGAAGTCGTTCATAAACATTTCCGTACAGACCGCAGAGATACAAATATTTGAGGCACATAAAGCAATGAGGCAAATAAAGTGTAATTTACATAACTTCATAATACTACATAAAAAATTTTTACTCTTTTCTCGTATACATAGAGATCGCGAAGATGAGGTAGTTACTATTATATTTTCGTAAAAAAAACATTGATGGTTGATATTCATAACAAAAAGACAGGTTAAACATGTTTTAATAGTTATTGAGATTGTGTAGACGCAAGGGGATTTATTTAATAAATTCATTTCTTGGGATGTTATAATAAAAAACGCTGAAGGTGTGAAACAATATACAGGGTGGTCTCCCCTCTCTCAATCTACATACATGTATACATTCCATATTTATGGGGTTAAAAATCGCATTACGTGTTTAACATTTTATTTACCGGAAACCTTTTACAAGATAATCCTAAACGAAATTATTAGATTCCGTAATAACGCAGTACAGGGTGAGTTGTTGGTTTATGATTGAAGTTTCTCTCTGTTTCTGTTGAAGGATCTATTAATTAATCTTCGATCACAGACTTAGACTCTCGTGTTAAGAGATTTAACATACAGTCAGTCGATTAGAACGAACGCAATCGGAAAATTCGCTGAAAAGATCATCTCGGAAAGAGGGAATATCCGGTGGCGAGGACACTAGCCGTGGTGGAACTTTATTTCCACAAACGAGCCACGAAAACGCCGCTCGCAGCCCCGGTTTCACCGACATCACGCCGAACTAATTTCGAAGTTGCGGTTGGCTCGCATAAAATTAAGAAAATCTATCCGCGGCCGCCGAAACTTCGGCTACATTTTTTCGTTGTTTTTTCACGGGCGAGGCGGTCGGTCGGGCGAAAAGGAGCCGCACGGTTCCGCGATGAATATGAAATACTAAGTTCCACAAGAAAGCCGGGGGTCTGCGAAAACGGAGAGAGACGAAGAACGTGGGGGAGTGGAGGGTTCCAAGGGTTGCGGAGAGGGGTGTTGCGGAGGAACGGCAGAGCAGAAAGAGAAAAGAGAGAAGGCGAACCACAGACGCGCGCGGCAGTCCCTGGCAGCAACTTAAATTGACTCGATAAAAGTTCGCGGAATAAAGCGGCCCTGGGCTTCGCCACTATATCAGAAACATCTGCCAAACGTTATTACAACTTTGAATAAAGAACGGCGCCGGTCGAGGCTCGGGGTGGAGGCACGGGGGTGCTAACCGGTCCGAGAAAGAGAAGAAAGTTCCTTTTCTCGTGGCAACGAGACGCCCGAGCAGAAGGTAGAATCACTCCCTCATCCCTGAGAGCCGGAAACTTTTTCGCTCCTCGACCGTGAGAACTTCGCCAATAAATCAAGTCGTTATTTTAATTTTTCCGAGCGGCCCCCACCGTGTACCAACGCGACACGCGAACCTCGCGCTGACGACGCCGCGCCCCGTTCCTTTTCAGTTTCAGAACATCCGACGACTTCTGTGTGCCGCTAATTGATGGAGTTTCTGGGAACACGAAACACCGTCAATACCCTTCGGGGATCTTGGTGCGTGGAATACGGGTAATTTCTCTTAATATCCGAAGTACCTTAGGGCTACCTTGATGATCCTCGAGGATCTCTCTGAAAAAGCGGTAACGAGAGTTCACCTAACGCCGGGCACTTTATACACACCTTGAACGCTGAACATTTTATACACATGTTGAACGACATGCGAGGTTTCAACTATTTGCAGAATATTTATATTTAAAGAATCGATCAGCGTTATTAACATTTTACCAAAGTGCTATAGGTACCATAAAGAAGCTTAGAGATCTTTTACATTATAAGCTCAAACGAAATTATTAGATGACGTTACTGGGAGTAGCTTGTTGACTCAAAATTAAAAAAAAATTATACTGTTGCTGGATTGATTAAAATGTCTTCAAGATTGTACCATGGACTTTTAATAATTATAACATTTGTATTACATTGTATTAAATATTATGTTAAAATTTTATCAACATTATATTAAAATAATAACAAGTAAATCGTGGCTATTATACACTCCTTATAGAGCATTGTTTCATTTGTAGTAAAATTCAGCGAAAGAATATTCTTACTCAAAAAAGGAACTTTGTAACTATCTTTACGATCATCTCTACAGTACTTGAAATTTAGAGAATGATAATGACTATAATATCCATAGACAAGGGATGTAGTTACTTATCAAAGGGGGCTGATACATTACAATAGCAAAAACAGTGACTGCATAATTCGAGTTCGATGATGCCGTTAGAATTAAAGAAATCAAATCTAACGGTGAGCGCAGATGCTATCTAGTACAAAGATTTTTTTAGCTATCAGATGGAACCTTCCACTGAATTATAAAAGTGTAAATACCATAAACATTCAGGGAAGTCGAAGATCCTGTAAACAAAAGAAACCGTGCAAAACCACAAAAGCATAAAAAGCAATGGTACCTAAACGTGTACTGGCCCTGTCTTATCGATGGGTCCAATGATCGCCGAAGGAGGTGTTCCGATCATCAAAAACCGCAGAAAAGTGCTGATTGAGTCGAATCAATTAAAACCCCGGGCGACGTGGTATCGGGAATGGTAGATCGTCGGGGGCAGAAACAAACAGACAGCGGGCACCGATACCTTGTATCTCAATTTATAATGTAATCGCTTCTTCCCTTCGAGGTTTTCAATGGACCCGTCGATCTCTACCGAGCGGCCATTTACGACGTGAAACCGCGGGGCCGACGATTTCACCGACGAGGAAAAAGAGAACGTCGAAAAAATAAAGTGGGAACACGCTTGTCCATATCTGACCGAGGATCTTTTGTGGTGGCTCCTGGTCTTCGAAGCTCCGCTACGTTCGAACCCGATATCTTTTGATCGGCTACCTTCCTTTCAGCGAGATAGACTTCTTCGACGAGTCCTCCTTTGCCTGTTTCTTCTCTCTTTCTCTCCTCTACCTCTTTCTGCTTCTCTCCAGTCGACTTCTCTCCTTCCGTCTGCTCCTTTTATCCGCCTCGATCACGTCCTCGCGGTTTTGTTCGGTAAACAAACCCACGATTGTTGCGGTCCGTTCGTGGTTCGTCCCGGTGAGGTGCCACGCCATTTCGCGGTCACTGTGAAAAATCCATTAGAACCACGCCTCCTCTGCCGAGACAATTACGCGATTCCCCGAGATATCTTCACGAATTGCGGAGAATTGTTTGCCGTTAGACGCGCGACGAATTTAATCAGGATTCCAATGACTAGACTACCCGATTTTATGACGGAGTCGAGTAACTGCAATTCGGAATGCCAGAAAGATTGAAAGAACTGATAAGCATCATGTATTTCGATGTACATAGGCTCCCATTAATATTTGGACACTCTTAAAAAGACGATAACTTTTGTAGTATTGTTAGATGATAAAATTACGATTTTTCTATTAAAGTTTCAGTGCCTCTCGTTTCTTTCCACCACAAGACACTCAATTTTACCATAAATCCAAAAAACCTGAACCGAACATGTCGTTTATGACTTAGAACACGCCGCGACATAAATCTTAAATGAAAAATATGTATATTCAATAATATTGTTCGAATGAGTAACCATTTTTCCGTGACGGAATAGTTTAAAAATCGGTTGGAAAGGGAAAAAATCGGATCTTCGTTGAAGCGCGATTTCACGTAACGACGCGGCGATTTCATTTAGACTGAGCCAATAATTATTAGCATTTTAATACGATCGGTTAGGGTTAGGGGTAACGAATAAATTCCATTTGGCTGGGGCCATGAAGGCGTACTGAATGGGCGACGGTCTCGTGGTCGTCGGTGCCGAGTCGCAATTGATATTACCGATCGGATCCCGAAGAAAGCAATCGGAACGGAGAAATGGAGATCAAGGAGGCGGCGCGCGGCGGAAGGTGGTGCAGCCGGCCGAGAATCGATTGGAATTAATCGAATCCGTGTAGGGAGGTGGTGCGCGCCAGGTTAGCCGAGATTTCTGGCGATTTAATTCCGGTGGCCGAGTTTCCATCGTCGGGGTTCTGGCAGCCGTGGAATCTCCCATTCGCCCACAGATCCCCCCGTACCCGATTTCCATTGATAGCGTCGGACGCGAACGCCGCTGCAGGCGGGCCATGTTCGATCCTCGGAAGTCGAGGATTCCGCGGCGGCCATTAGTAACCGAATTAATTAGGCAAATCGGTAGCCACGATGCAGTTACAATTAATCTGTACCGCGATTCCGCGTGCAGAGCTATTCCGAACGGCTGTACATTCTGCGGCGGGTAATTGCGCGCGGTTCCACCACCGGCGCCGTTTCTGTCGTTCGATAACAAAATAGCCACCGACGAACCCTCTCCCACCGACAGTCGGAACTTCCGGTCCGCTACGGCCGACCGATGTTTTTGTTAATTATAGTCCGCCGGGTAATTGAGATACGTTCGGAAATCCGTGGCGTAGTATCTCGGAAAGCTGCCAGACTTTATCGAGTACGATCGGCTTTTTTTCGCGCTTCTACGATCGACACTCAACGATCCAGTCGATCGAGATCTTACTCTTGTCTTCTTCGTGCTTTTCGATGAGGGGTGGTTCAGTAACGAGATGGACAGATTTCTTACGTTTCTTGAATCCGTTTAGCCAAATGACAGGCTTTAGGTTTATTTTGATACGGAACTACAGACACATTGTACTTTTAAATGATAATTTTTCAGTGGCCGATTCGTCTCGTCAAAAATTCTGCAGAAATTATTCACGGTACGTTGTAAGGATCAATGAGAAAATATTTTATTCTCTAACGGGTGGATTAATGTTGAATTTATACATAAACCGGGTGGTACAAAGTAACAAGCATTGACCAATTAAAAGAATAGAGTGCTTTTCCATGTAATACGATAAAGCAACAAAACGCGTTGCGCAGTGTTCATAGGAACTTAATAAAAAGAGCACAACTGTAATTGAACATGACGGGAATCATTTCGAGGAATTTTTATTGTAATAACTTTAACGCAATTTGCGACGTTAAAAGCGTCCATGTACACAAGCATTGGCAGCAATATTTATATATTGTTTATAACGATGATCTTTTCTATCTTATTTTGTTTCGGTTTTTTCCTGCAGGAGGTTCAGTTTAATATATTGCCAATGTTTACATTCTTGTACCAAACAATTTTTCCAAAAATATACAGCACATTTTCGCAAGATATTAGCTACTACTTACCACAAATATTATAGTGTTCGATAAAAATTTCCGAAATTAATTTTCAAAGGGGATTTAGGAATAGGACGTAAGCTCGTAGAATAAACAATTAAAAAAGAGAGATTACGATTTATGCAACGCAGTCTTATTGTATGTGATAATTCGAGAGGAACAGAAACGATTCTCTGAGAAACAATGAAGCAAAGTTTATTGGGTCCACTGGAACGATTCGGATGAAAACAACAGTCTGAAGAACAACGGAAATTAACGCTGTCTTTTTGCAAAACGACCAGAGAGAAGACCGTTAGTGGTTATAAACGGATCGTTGGCCACATTAAACGCATATTTATCTCGTGTTGCCATGGACGACGTTTCCGTCGTCGTTATTTCATCGTTATTTCCCTGTTATTTCCGGCACATGGTTAAGCGAGAATTATTACGAGCGTTACCGGTATCGGCCAGGTACGATACAGCCTCGCAATGTCATCCTTCTTTCTCGCTATAAACCACCGAAAATTAAGTTAGGGCAAAGAATTATAGTCACTTTCACGGACAATGTGTGCCCGAATTCGAAAGAACGCCGAGAATTATACTTGTTATTTACCTTTGCAAAAACAATGAACCGAACGAATTTCGACTAAATAAAAGTGTAGTGATTTCCGCCTGAACTTGTTTATTCACTTTCACTTTTTAACCGCTTTAGCAGCTTCTAATGTTGGCATAACAATGTTAAAGAATGGTGTGTCTTACAGAAACAGCTATAACAATGGACAACTTGAAACTCAAAATTTCACCCTTTACAATCGAAGGTATCTAGATTTTAATCGAGAAATTTCATCTAACTTTATAAACAACAAAAAGTAAAATTATAGGGATATTATATTATTATTTTAGCGATGAAATTAAAGGGATGCTTCCTTAAAATTTCTATAGATTTCTGTATTCATATATTCTGATAAAAATCGTATAAAATCTAAATAAATTCAGTCTTTTTATTTTTACAAAGCATTTTTAATGTACTTATTCACTGATTAGTATTATTTTCTAATAACTACCTGCAGGTGAAAAATGGATAGAAAAATGTGTTAACGACAGAACATTACAGTGTAAGCATTGTTACGTAACAATTGGAGATTGCGACATAAAAAAGAATAAGTGGTTGCAAATAATCGTGAACGGGGTACGGGTCTGTGAAAAAGAAATTGGATCTCGGTGGAGCTACGGGAAATGCAGTTCGGACTCTTTAAACACTTTCCGGAGCGTGATTAGAGGCGATCGTAAAACGGATCGGGGCGATTAATTATCGGTCACACAAGAGGCTTTGGACCATAATCCGGCCGAGTTTAAATGTCGAACGTGGGGGGTTACCAAATCGTGGCGGGGTGTGATTTGTGGCGAACGCTTAGAGGACGAAATTGCACCGCAGGACCAAGCAGGATCGGTTCTACGTCAGGGTGATTAGACGTTATTGATGCCCGAACGGTACTGCAGCTTCATGGCAATGAGCATCTGAATCATTCGGCGCCGCCGCGCGTTCGGAATTACCGTTAAATCCATATTCTTTGCGTTAACGCCGGTGTTAACACTCGGCTTGCTCGAATGCCGAGTACTGTTATTGACTCTAAAACCCTGATTGAGGATCTGATTCGTTCGCTCTGTGATTGCTCGCAGCCCCTACAATTTTAACACTACAATCATCGGACGAATCAAACTAACTTCTCCCGAGTTTTCCTTTCACGATTATTGAAATTGTGCAAATCTTCTCATCAGAAATTTTCGAATGAACTTGAAGCACATATTATTGTAAATACACGTAATATTCTTATCAATACAAGGATATGTATCAGATGTAGAAATAAGTTCTGTCCGAACAATTTTATAGAAACGACATAGCTATTTAAATGGAAATATTCCTTGCTCTTTTACAGTTTTAGAGTATCGAAACACCTTAAATGGACTTTCAAAATATACATATTTTAAAAAGGCAATCGAAGTGGTAAATGGAAACATAGTGGTACAGATCTCTGAACGTTTTACACATACATATAGTGGCTCCAAATAAACATATTTCACTAAGCCGGTAATATTTAAACGATTATAAGGATTGGTTCCAACTTAGTGATCAGACACATCAGAAATGCAACAAAGTGCTCCATTCGAACACTTTTTCAACACTTACTATCAGAAACTGACAAATATGAGAAACCTCCCCGCTGCGATTACACGTAACCTACATAAACCAAAGCTATTAATTACGAAGAGCGAGACACCGCGAGATAATTAATTACACCGAGTAATCTCCACGCAGAATCTTCACGCGAGATAGATCCTCAATCCTCAATCTTTTTCCCCGAATTGTTAATTGACGCCGCGGCGAGAAAAGAGCAGGAGAACACACCGATAAAATCGGCGCGTAGATGGCGCGCCTCGTCTTAATTGCCGTCTCCATCTCGTTTGATTCGCGGCCGATAAACGTAATTACAACTTACGCCCGCGAAAAATCGTGCCGACGTGAATTCGATGGCTCGCTTTCCTTGGAACAAAAGGGTCCAGGTGCGAAACTGTACGGCTCGGACACTCGTCTTCTATTCGATCCAGCGTGCAAGCTGGATTTTCTGATGGCTACCCTCACACACCCCCTTCCAAACCCTTCAAACCTTCAGGAATCGTTGCTTCCTGATCGGTCGGCCGGGAACGATAAGGGAAACATATTTATTTCCAGGTGAACCGAGGCGAATAGCGGAGACGTGATGCGGAAACGATATCTGGATGTGCGCGAAAATAACAGAGGATTCGCATACAGTCCTCGCAGAAAGTCTGCGACACCCTCTAACTCGCTAGTAGTTTCTCCTTTGCGACCAACAGACCTCGGAACCTATACTTCCGAACTTATCTAGCAAATTTTCCAAATACATATTTTTAATATCGAAAACGGTCTTCAGAAGTTTCAAAACTTGAGTCTAGATTTATTTGTATATGTTTCTTTACTTAGAACGTTTGTTTGAAGCAATTTCAATTCACATTTTTCAACACTCATTGCTTAACATTAATATGTCTATGGTTTAACACTTTTTATAATTATTGATATTACGAATATCCTTCTACTAGAAATTATTAAATACATTTTCTCATTCAATTACATAGGTACTGTTACAACAATGGTGAGAAATTTAAATGAATTCAGTCTTGCAACGTAGGCAGTTGTAATAATTGTGACGAAGATACCTAAAGTATTTTTGTTAAACTAAATCTCTATCGAATATATTTTTGCTGAAAGTTATCGTTTTTCGAGAACGCTGGGAAATTAGTTGAAGTAGAAAGTTGATATAATTGTCGGCGTTATTTTCTCGGAAGCAAATGTTCATTCAACTGGAATACCTGTACTGCTCTCTTTACGAGATAGTATGCAATTTCGTGATTCAGTAGGCTGGTATACGATAGTTTGCAAAATAACTTGTAATCGAATACATTATCGAATAGTTGGTACACGTTTCATTTTCGGATATTAAATGTTTCTGCATAATTATCGGGAGCATAAATTTGTTCTGTATGTACGGTGAAATTTTTTTTCATTTACATCGTGTCAGTGAATGCGTTATACACAACGGGTACACGCGACAAGTAATTAAAGTATTCATACAAGTGTAAAATATTTTGTTCCGGATTATGCGTCCGATCCTCATGTCGTGCTGAATTTTAATGTGAAAAACTTCATCAGCTTTTATTTTAATATGACAAAGTTTCTCATGCATTGAAACTTTCCAAATAATGTCTGCGTATGAAGAGAAAAACTGATGCAGAATAATACTTGAACACGTTTCACTCCGCCACCGTGATAAATAAAATAACAGATGTCATAGGTTTATAGAATATGCGAACGCGCGAAATACGATCATATTGAAAACATTTAACAAACTTCGAGAATCCTTCAAATACGAATCTTTGTAAAGTTTTATATCATTTTAGTTTGTACAATAATAATACAATGACAAATGTCAATATCTTCTAAATTAAAATGACTGTTTCTGGGAACATTTAAATTATTTTAGACATATCTGGGAGTCTCTAAAATGTTACTTGTAATATTGTAAATGTGTAGTAGTATATCTAATTGTACTTGTAGACACGAATATTTTAATCAAATTCGGGAGACTCTAAATTATTACACGGACCCTTGAGAGTTTTTCAATTAGGTATCGGGGAATGTTTGTAAATTTGTAAAAGTATATTGAATGTTATCTGTGGACACAGACATCGATCTTAATGGCATTGTGGAGATTCTGATCGGGAAGGGATATCGGCGACATCAAAAAGTTCGAGATAAAAGTCTACCATTTTTCGACCGAGTGTACGGAATTTTTCATTTCGCTTGTACATAAAGTTTTATATTCCAAGGAGGCAGTCGCGATGCCGTACATCTTTCTGATCTCCAATCGAGCCGTCGCTTAGCGGAGCGTGAAACACATTTGCTCGAATCGTGGTGCCCCTTAACCACGCAAGCACTTACACACACCACGGATCCCTCCTCGGATGTGCTAAAGTAAAACTCGCGCAGAATACGTTCCACTATTCAGCCATCTTCGAGAAAACATTCGCTGAATACTTTTACCCGTATTCCATGCGGATCCTCTGAAATATCTGTCGGTTTCGTGAACTAACACTATGCACGTATACTACTGTGACTGCACAATAAAACCGTCCTCAAAACTCGGTATTTTATTATTTATTTTTAGATTGTGCGTCTGGAATTAGGAATGTGGTGTGAGTAAAAAATATCAAAAAATAAATAAATTTTTTAATGAATGCATCGTTTCACTTTCTACTTCTTAAAATTCTTAGCAAAGTGAAAAAGTTTTTGCGAAACTGGCAATTTGCATAAACATCTGAATAAATTGTTTAGTCTATTTCCTTGGTCATTGGTTCTCGAAAAGTTAGTTATATCTATTTCTGTGAAAAGTAAAATAAAGGAAAAATTTCTACCATTGATTGTGAAATTCATTTTGGTAAAAATGAAATAAATGACACTTCCTTAATCACTGACGAGCAATGTAGCACGAACTAGACATTGTAACTAGTATCTTCAGTTCTGAATCAGGAGTGGTTCATTCAACAATTGCCCGATGTAGGATCCAATATAAAATATCCTGAATCTATCAAGTGATCTCTGTGTCAGCATGAGCCATCATTTCTTTTCTGCCTCCATCATATTCGTGTTATTTAAAGAATGACATCTACTAAACGTTTAAACTCGTAGTTGTAAGATGTAGCTAATTTAGATGCGAAGATGATACATAATTTTCTTTCAGTTACTAGTTCTCAATAGTTCCATTTAGTACTGATTGAAGTATGTTCTTCTCGTTTGTTCCTTTAGACTGTAGTTTGACTTACGTCTATTATCCAATCAACAACGCCTGACTATCAGATTCTAATCGTCTTAAGATGCTGCAAAGAATTCACAGGAAAACAAAAATCTCCGCATATAAGAATTATGAAATTCAATCATTAACACCTATGTAAAATGTTTGCGAAAGCAGACAGGCTTGCATATGTGTCGAAAAGAACGTACCACAGATCCGTCACATTAGATATCAACCTTCGGCGAGGTGAAATTTCTCAATCTGCTCTAACAAAAGTAAGCATCGAAGAGTTAGGAAGAATTCGTGGCCGGTCGCAAGGTATGGTTCAGTTCCGCGGAGGATTGAGGAGGATCCGGCATAGGCGCCGCGACCAGAGAGATACATAGAACTAGCGCGAGTGGAATTGAGCGCCGGATAATTGTTTCGAACAATCCCGGGCGACGCTTTTCGTCGGTTTCCATGGCGACTTGCGCCAGGCGAACGTTCTCCGCGTCGGTTGGCAATCGAAACCGGCCGCGGTGGGGAGGCACCCCTCTCTCTAGGGGAATCTTGGTGGGGGACGAGAACGTCGTGGCGTAGGCGGGGCAAAAGTTGAACGAAGAAGTCGCTTGTTCGTTGGAAACGCCTCTTCCGCCCGCGTGCCGTTCGTTCCCCTCGCCTCGTGCATGTCGGCCGAAGCCTCGGCTCGAAATCGTTTCGTTTTTATTATCGCTCTTGAAACAGTCGAGCCACGATGTCGGCAGGGCACATCGATCCACATTAGCTCCTAATTTCACGTTATTATCCCTCCCCTTACCACCCAACTCACCTGGGGAGGTGGGGCCAGGGGGTGGGGCGCGGGCCGCGGGGGACGAGCGCGCGACTCGCCGCGCCCGGGACCCTTGATTTTTCAGTTTTACCACCTTCCGCTTAGGTCCGCTCGTCCTCCGAATTAACCGGACGCTCATTTGCTCCTCGGCTACCTTTTGAATCGCCTCGTCTCGCGATACGAGCCCTTTAACAAGCTGCTCGTTCAGGACACTCGATCTTAAGCGGTTCCTCGAACGCTTCGATTGAAATTATTCAGGAGCTTCTTCGCCGGAAACGTTTAGTTTAGCACGTCGACTGCTACGTCGGTTTTATGCGGATAACACAGTTCATCGTCTATTTTTACAAACTAATCTCTGTCATAGTATATGTTATGTTTGTAAAGCAAATTTGATTAGATATCGTAGGATCCAAGAGGATTTTAAATGTGTAGCTTGGATCGAGCTAAATAAGTTTCTTTGATATTGTGGGTCTTTTCAAGGTGCTGGTTTCACAGCCAACGTGGTAATCAGCTGTTTGATGTGCAAGAGAAATTGTATCAAATTATTAATCTTCTTATAGCGATGCCAAAAATCTTTATACAACTTCTTTTACATAATAATCCCGAGAAAAATTATTATTTTGTTGGTTCACAACTGAAATCGTTATTGCTGTTGAAGGATCTACTAAAAAATCCATAGTCATGGAACATAGATTTTTAGAATCGCTGGTTAATAATGATAATTAGTTGCGAAAGTGCATAAAAATTTTCATATGCGAGTTAAAAAGATGTTCGTCCCCTTAGTTAACAATTTCAATAGACTTGCACATAAATTCATATTTTAGTACATCTTCTAATGAATTTCGAATGTATTTACGACCCAAAAATGTACAAACACCCGACGCCTGCCAGTGATTAACCACAAGCCGCAGACATTAATTTCATATCGAGATCATGCTGGTCTCTTTACCCGTTCATGCATCAACGTCACTTCGGGACGTCCATCCTCGTTCTCGCCGGCTTTAATTAATCTGTAGACGTCTTCGAGATTATCCCGCTTCTTCGTCGTCTCCCCGGCGATTTTAATTTATTCTTCGAACTGAATTTTTTGGATACAATGTGCTACATCGACGATTACTCCGAGAGAGTATTCCCAGCAGCGTTTTATACGCTGTTCCATCGAAACGTTCAATCTACAAATCCATTTCCGCCTCTTTCATCGTCCACGATAGCTTCAATCGAAATTGGACACGCGATTAGACCGACGCTCTTGTACTGGATATCTCATAACGGCGAGGAAAAATGGAGCTTGTCGGTATGATAGAGGCGAGCGAGTTGTAAGCAACGAGAGCGAGACTGTTACAGCTTCGGTATTGTCGAAAATAGAAGGCGCTTGATTGCCATAACACCGGGTAATCGTCTTCGCGTTGTCAACGGCGTTATTGGCCACGACCACTCTGATAGGACGAAACATACGGCGACTCGATTAACACGCGCATGTGCCAATAGGCACATATCGACATTTATTGCTTGTCACGGTGGTCGATAATGGGACACACGATGCCCTGTAATCGGTTTTCCTGGAAAAATGGCTGAATCCATCTCTTGCCCGATTAAAACAATGTCGCACGATATGAACTCTAATCAGAATTTTTTTGAACCGTAATTTTCCGTCTGTTAGTAGGGTGGTCAATGAATGTGATATACTGAAATTAGTATTCGCAAGTTATTTAATTTTCTAGGCTGTGCCATTATTAAGATCTTATAATATGTCAGAACACAATTGAAATAATACTTGATGGGCAATGTTTGCATTAAAAATCTGGCACTGAATTAAACGAATAATGGGCCAAACAATCAACGAATAAATGAATAAATAAAAATACTCTAATGAATGAGATAATTATACAAACAAACTTTGCATGAGACCCACGATAATGATTTGTGAGACATCTGTGAACTTACAATAGAATTATTGCACAAGTTTGGACATGAAAACGACATTATAAATGCTATTCTTTCGTCTAATACAAATTATGTTCATTCAAGGTGCTATTGAAAATTGTGGAAAAATTATTGCATTTATTAATTTTCGTTACTGTAGTATCTTCTAATTCAACAGTACTGAAAATATTGCACTGTCATCGGATGAATTTGAATTATCGTGGATTTTAGTTTCACTTGAGAATTAAGTAATCGCCAGTGAAATTGTATTTATTGTGGTTTCTAGGTTACTTTGACTATTATTAAAAGATATAGATTTAGATTTATTTTCTGATTTCACCTCGGTAATTTGTACTTGTGTATCGTGCTTCTCAGATACTAATAACAACGGAATCCTAAATGTCAGTGATCAAGTTAATTCGATTTCGTACAAGGCGTGATCATTGCACGTAGCCGTCAGAAAGTTTTCTTTAATTACTATCAATTTTCGATACCTATCGGTTCATTTATCTTCCACAAACATTGACGCACACTTGCGCCGGCATTCCTCGCTTGCGAAAGAGAACAAATGGTGTAAGGTAATTAATTTACGTGGACAAAACCAGTAACGAGTTCGGCGCATGCAACCGGTACGCAGACGGCTTCTCTCACGCGATATCCCGTAATATTCGTACGTACGAAACGGGTTACGCGTCGACTCGCCTTAATATTCTTCCCTCGGTTTCCGTATGTCAATCTAAGCATTCCTCTTAGTCCACTAAACTATGAAAATGCTAATCTCTTGTTGCTTCAGGCGTATTTTAACGAAGGCAATAAAGCCCCGCTTAATTAACTTTAAATGAAAATAACACTTTACACCTGTGTTCCATTTTTTATCCGAACACCACGTGGTTTCATCAACAATCTATTATAATAAAATTTTACATAAACTGACACATTCGTAGCAATAGTTATTACAGGATATACCCACGTTTAGATTTCTACTTATTGTAAAGTGTAACTAGTTCTACTCATGAATTCAATAAGAGACCCGGGACAACTTTCTTTTCCATTTCACTGCTTTCTCTTCCCATAATTTTTCATAGTCTATCCAACTGTCATACATGCATTATTGTATTAGAATTAACGGTCATAAATCAATCTTGCGTGGAATATATATGTATTATTTTAGCTTCGTTAAATCTCAAAATCAATTATTATCAAAAGCGTTTCATCTTCAGTATAAAATACAAGACGAATTTTAAAAGTCTGACTTGATAGATGTTACATGGTAAGGGGTTAAAAAATCACAAAATTATAAAGGCTGCACCATGTTTCACCTCAAAGGAGTATCGCTGCAGTATCGCCTTACTCAGAGCGATCTGTACGATCAGGTGCGCGATAAAGCAATCTGGTGTCGTCGATCGACGACACTGGTGTCCAGTGAAAGTCAACGGCATGTGAAAAGTCCCTCCACCCGAAATCCAGCAATCGCCTGGCGATCTTTGAGAGCACACTATACACAGCTCGACAGTGTCCCTGGGAAACCAGGCTGAACAAAGCTTCTGTCATCGGGGGAATCGCGTAATTAACGTGTCCGATCATCGTGATCATCTTCTAACGCGATGTGGCGGCCGATCAAAAACGTTCCTTCTTATCGTGTCCATCGATCTTTCCGCGGTGGTTACCCGTGTGCAGTGTGAACGTCCCAAAGGACCGAAAAAGGGGACCTCTGGCTGTGTGTATGTATTGTCCGTCCGCGAGAAGATGGCACGCGAAATGACAGAGGGGGATCCCCGAGACCCCACTCTTAACGCCAACGTAGAGGGGCTTATAGGTTTGGGAGAGACAGAGAAATATCGTCAACATATTGCTAAACAAATGCAGTACTTTTGTTCGGATGTAAGGCGACGGTGTCTGTTCTGAAATAAGGAAATCGCTATTCCCTTTTCTTCTTTTGAAGTTGCTCGCTCGACGTAGGTACCCCGATTTAAACACCGCGATCCCAAGCCTAATATTGTAATAATAACAGGATCGAGTTTATTTAGTTTTCATAGGGTTTTTATGTTAACCCTTCACTATATGACTCTTTTAATTGGGATGAAAAAATTGAAAAATCAGTTTTGTGTTTTATTTAAGGGAAAAATATTGAGAAACATTAAAACAACATTTTCAGAAAAATAAACATAAATAAACATAATAAGAAAACACATTCTTAGTTTACTGTATAGCAGATTTGTTAACTGTATCAGATATGATACATTAAGCAGCGAAGGATTAGGGCATTGCTGTATTATCTATTAACACATTACCGACCGGTGATTATTGCATAAGTTTGAAAAATCTACGGTACATGGTTACACACTTTTTAATGGAACTTTCAATGGCAACAGAAATTTTCAATGTGAACTAACAACTCACCCTCTATAACATTATCGAATAGTTTCATTTAAAATTTCAATGTAAACGAAAATTTTAGAAAAGAAAAGATTATTGAAAATCATATTAATAGGCTTCCGGTAGGTAAAGTGT
>CM052326.1:19385431-19575370 GCA_028455615.1 Lasioglossum zephyrum | reverse complement strand
ATCGCTATTCCCTTTTCTTCTTTTGAAGTTGCTCGCTCGACGTAGGTTCCCCGATTTAAACACCGCGATCCCAAGCCTAATATTGCAATAATAACAGGATCGAGTTTATTCAGTTTTCATAGGATTGTTATGTTAACCCTTCACTGCATGACTCTTTTAATTGGGATGAAAAAATTGAAAAATCAGTTTTGTGTTTTATTTAAGGGAAAAATATTGAGAAACGTTAAAACAACATTTTCAGAAAAATAAACATAAATAAACATAGTAAGAAAACACATTCTTAGTTTACTGTATACCAGATTTGTTAACTGTATCAGATATGATACATTAAGCAGCGAAGGATTAGGGCATTGCTGTATTATCTATTACCACATTACCGACCGGTGATTATTGCATAAGTTTGGAAAATCTACGGTACATGGTTACACACTTTTTAATGGAACTTTCAATGGCAACAGAAATTTTCAATGTGAACTAACAACTCACCCTCTATAACGTCATCGAATAGTTTCATCTAAAATTGCAATGTAAACGAAATGTTTAGAAAAAAAGATTATTGAAAATCATATTAATAGGCTTGCGGTAGGTAAAGTGTTAAGAAATAGAAAGCAAACAAAATGTTGTTTGGAAAAATGTATTTGACATTTTGTGATAAATTAATTCAATTAATCAATATATGATATGCTATGCAGCAAAGGGTTAAAATATATTTGAATATAGAAGTATACTTTACCCTCATACGTTCCTGCGGGTGAAAATTTACCCATTCTGTAAAATTATTCATCCTTTTATGTCTACGTTGTGAGGTGTATTTCTTTAAAGTGTAAAATAAAAATGGAGTGTATGGGGGTTAAAAGTTTTTCAAGAAAATTTTTGTATAACTTGGTACACACGCAATTGTGAAAGAGAGAAAATCTGTAATCCGTAATTTCGATTGGTCTCGGTTCTAGTGTTAATGACTGCTACTGTGTTTATTTTAAATGGTCACTCACTGGTCCTCGATCATCTACTGGTACAAGTGAGTACTGTACGTGTAACGGAAGTGGAGATATCAGGTAGTGGGATATCTACAGGTTTCTCTGTGCCTTCTTCTGGTGAACGAACGATATTGCCGTCGACATGTCCCGGCTTGACGAGCCACGGCGGGGACGTTTCGTAGCCCGTGGCTCCGAGGCGGCTCATTGTTCCGCGGCCCTGCTTTGTTCGTATTTACGCGGGCCCCACGGTAAATATCCTAATAGCAACGTAGAAAATAACGGTGGACCGCGGGCTCACCTGAAGCGACCACGGTACTTGCATACCGAATTACGGTAATTTGCGCGTTGTTACGCGTCCACCCGAGGAAACGGCCGCTCGAAAATTGTCGATATGATGCCCGTCGTGCCGCGCCGCGCCGATCCTGCCATTCGACCAGGGAACCGTGGAATTATCGATAATTGCGGTCACGTTGAACGGGTAGCGTTTGTCGCTGAAAGGAAAATAATAAGGAAGAGACCGAAGACCATGATTGTGCGTCTCGCGGAATAGGAATGAAGGAAGTGATTGTTCACTGATTGTTCTATGAAGAACTTGCTGGATTTTCTTCGGTCTGTCTCGTTGAGGTCTTCAACGAAATTCTATCTTACCAACTTTTCGTTTATTGACAAGTTTTAACGCTCAATTTTTGGGCAGGTTCTAAAAGAATTTCGTGTAAAAACGCCTCTAGAATTATCAAAATTCCAAGGTAATTAAGTTTCATACTTTAACTTCACTAACCGGGTGTTTTTTAAATTCTGTAATTATAAAGGTCGCTTTAATATCAAGATAGTTTTAATTGTTTCAAAGATGAACAGTCTGTCGTCTTTTTTTAAAATTGTTTTTCAATGCGAAGCAATTTTTCTCAAATAATGTGAAAACTTTAGCACATCGAGCAAAACGTGTTTGTTGTTAAGATATCCCTCGAATCGAATCAGAAACTAGAAACCACTCAGCGTTATTCGAGTCTCCTTCTCCCACGAGAATGATACACATTTGTTGGTGACAAGAAATCCATCACTCTTAACCGCTCGAGGATGTTTTCGCAGTCCCCGTTGATGACGGCTCATCCTGCGAAACAAATAGTCTATCTTCGGAGGTTTCTCACCCCTTGTGCTCCAACTGGGTACAGTATGTGCTATAACTGGAACCAATAATTTCCGAAACTAGCATCGATACAAAGTGGAACACCTAAACTGGAATGCTTGGATGTTTTTGTTGTTTTCGGATTTACGAAAGAATTGTTTAAGGTACAAATTAAACTAATACGTTTTCCTAAGATTATACGAACAAGTTCACGTTGCTTTAAACTTTAAGCTGTCCTATTCACACGTAAAGATTATAAAGGAATTTAAAAAATATCGATATACTACTTACAATTTATTAAAATGTGAGCAGTTCATTTATTAACAGAGTATAGAAATATAATTAATCAATTATACATATAACTGTTGGCGTACAAGTTTGAATTGTTAAAATTTCATAATTTACTCGTACAACCCAAAAGGTCCACTTCACGAAATTACAACTTTAAAAAAATGTCTTGCAATAATTAAGTAATCCTAAGTGGATGGTACCGCGAGATAGTTGCAGGAAATTCGAAGACGAGACTTTCGAAATGAATTAGAAATCCCCTTAATTGACTCTGACATAATGACCAGTTAGAAGATGATCGATTCCGTCTGGAGACGACACGGACGTATTAATTCGCCGCGGGAAGACCGGGCGAGTCTCTATCACGGCGTTCTGGATATTCCATTTCCACCTCGTTGCACGTTACCGCGGTGATATAAATGCTAATTCGTGACGGGCATCTCCGATCGAGACTAGAGGAATCCGTACCTAATTTTCCTGCTGCCAAGGGATTCACTGCGCATAGAGACAGCTGTTTCTCTGCGGAAACACGAGAAACACGTCCCACTTTTCGCGCCAAGTTTGACACACGCGACTCGTCAATGCAACGTTTTAATTGCATCTTCACCATGCCCGGTGTAATATCGTTCCGATCGATTTTCCGACCGTTCTTTATTATTTACATTCGCTGAATACGCTCTTGCAAATCCGAGCGCATCTCGCAAAAAATCCTGCGACCGATGAAACGCGGAAACATGATTGAACTGAAATATTGTCAGCTAATATCTTCATTTTGTTTACCATTATTAGGAAAAAAACTGTGGCAATTCGTTACCGATTTTTTATCCGCACTTTATTTTGGAATTGTAAACGGGAATTGATTCAGTATTTATGTAATAGATAAGCTTATTTTTCTAGTTTCATGTATAATCAGCGATATAATGCTCGGTAGTTTATTAACAAATTTGAAAGTCATTTGAATCATGTGGATACATATTAACGCGAGGTGAATGTAATTTAAATTACTTCTACCCAGGTAGTTTCTTCGCTCCTTTCTATTATTTCCACGCTACCCGTGCTGTCGTATTCATTAATCATATTGAAGCGAATTGATTAATATTGTAGGGCGTAATTCATTCTTCCCAATGATTCCGATGCTGTTTCATGTAGAATACTCTTTACTACATAGTGAGTTTGAATGCAAGGAAAATTTGAATTCGAATGTAAGACTAATAGGATTTAATAGAGAACGATCCAAATAATAGATAAAAGAGTAATAATTACTTAAAGTCATTAAAGAGGACTGTGTAAATTTAGATAGGTAACTGTAACGGTGTGATTCTATCCTCAGTGATGGAGGTGTTGAGTAACACACTCCATAGGAGTACATAAAACATAAGTGGACTCCGTAAGAGAGACTACAAAATTCTAAATAATCACTACATGTTTTGAAAAATAAGTAGAAATATTTTACAGATAGTATAACCCAACAAAACTCAACAGAGACCGTGTCAAAAAGTCTTTATTGTAGAGTTGAATATCTACCATTGTGCATAAATATTGCCGGAATTATTGTGTTTCCGTAATACCTGACAGTAATGCGGTCTATAAAACCGTTTCTCATCTTCTATCACCTAATTCCAGCATCCTGATCGCTTCGACCGAGAAAATCAACTAGCAGGAACATTGTAATTTGTACCCATTAGCTTTTTCCTTACAAGCTGGAATCGCTGGAACCGTCCCGTAAAAACGATATCATAATTCGGAAAAAGCTTGCGGCTTCTCGCGGCGATAACGTTGAGCAACACGCGCGTTCACTGAATAACGAGCGTGAAGGAGTGAAGAATTTCCAAGTAAAGTACGTGGGTACCGTGCAGAGGACGAATATATTAATCTAATTACAACGAATTTATGAGTGAACGTACTTACACGGTTAGGATCGGAGAGAGGTCTATCGACTCGCAGCAGCTCCAGCAGCGGGGCAGTGTTCTCTCGGTTCGTTTTTTCCCGGAGTGCCTGTGGCTCTCTTCTTCGTCGAGGGAACTTCTGGTCCCGTCGTCCGCTTTTCATTATCACCCAGCACGGGATCGCGCGTTCTCTCCTCGAGTGAGACATAACCAGCCTGGAACGGGCCGGGCACCTAACAAGACGTACAAAATAAATTGAGAGACGCGAGATTAATGAAACGGCCGTAGGCGGCGGCGGCGAGCACCGAAGGGACGCGGTTAAAAAAGGTCCTCGGGAGAGAGGAGAGAGAGACACGCCGAGAGAGGAATAAAGAGAGACGGGCGCGCACAGGCCGAAGGAGAACGGTCGCGAATACTTTTGCGGTGGACGCATCGACACGAACGGACCCTGACCGGCCGATTGGCCTAATTTACTCGTTTTTAATTAGTCGCCGTTTATCTCGGCCGCGATCATCGTGTTTTCGGGACCCGGCACCCAACCACCCGGCCTTCCTTTTTCACGGCGAGATTGAAACTGCGACCCGTGATCTTGTAGCAGGTTCTTGATAAGACTTTTTTTCCACGGGGAACTTGAATAACCTGCTGCGGCCGCGGCTGTTGCTGCTGGAATTTACTTAAGTGCAGACCGGTGTAATGAGCACCGATGGCAATAAACGCGACACGGACCCCGAGGTGTCAATTATGTGACAGGTATTACGATACCGTTGATTTAATAAATATTTATCGCGACGGTACGCACTTACAGTTAGAGCTCCATTTGCGTTTTAGGACAGTCTCGCGAGTGACGAGTTTCTTTCAGAGTTCGTCGGTCCATGTGATCGTCACGGACTTTGACTTCCACGATGAAGTATTAATGGCGTTGGAGTGGAGCACGTAATCGCGACACCTATTGATTAAGAGTAGTATCGCCAGATGAGGAGAGAGAACACGAATCAAGGGAAAAAAGTGTCGACAGATGCACGACAGAGACGTGACGCGTCACGTGACCGACCGCAGCGGAAGTGTGTGGAATAACGTCGTGGAAGGGGAAAGTAGAGTAGGGACACAAATCTTGATCTGGGAACACCGATTAAGAGATGTATCTATTTAATTGTACCTCATTACAGCATATACAGATCATGTTTATGATTATTCGCGCGACCTCTTTAAATATAAATATCTTCAACCAGAATTCCATCACAGCGACATCAGGAGTTTTGAATATACCAAGCTTGTATACATATATATCTATGTAGTAGCAACCTAATCGTTTTATACTGATTTCAAAGCAATAGAACTTTATTTCCATATCATTTGTACTGTTTATCATGACGATGCCTTTTCCACAATCAAAGGAAACATTTGTAACACAGTTAACTAACCAACCGAGGAAACTTAAATTTCACCCAAGTCCTTATGAAAAGGACAAGACTGAACGACTTGCACTTTGTGCGATCTTCATTACAACATGTGTTTGAATAGAGAAATGTAATTGTTTCAATTATTGCAAAATGCTAAATACGAAACCGATTCTTTGACCAATGGTGGCATGTTTCGTGTTAAAAACCGTCGAAATCAGAGTACACCACGAACATCTATAGTACGCGGAAGGATCACAGCAAAATCATAAAATGTCGGCAGTACCGAGCTGCCATTAGCGCGACAAATAAAACCGAAAGCTCCAGGAAAGCATCCATGAAATTCGACTGGCTAAATATCGAGGGTGCAGCAGCGCAGCGTACCGCGCCCCTCGATGATAAAATCGCGGCGCGAGACAAAATATTCGTTCATTTAATCACGCCGCTGATTATTTCCCCGGCACGGGATTTTTTTCCAGAACCAATCTCGCTCTTCAATATTCGAAACAGAGTGGTTCGCACACAGGGACACGAGGCGGTGCCCCGTCGAATGAAAAACCAGCCGGAACTCAATCTACGAGCCGTCACAGCCGGCACAGTGGAGCTCGTTAAAAAATCATCACCGAATTAAATCGAGTCGCCTTTCCACCGTGTAAACAACCCCCTTTCGCGTATAGATTTCGATGGGACGGGGCCAAGGGACACAGGGACACAGGGGAGAGAAGGGAAAGAGAGAGAGGGGAGAGAGAGCGAGAGAGAGTCAGGGCGAGAAAGTTTCGGGGACAGCGGCAGGCCTGACCCTCGATAATAGATGGCACCCCTGGGTACCGCAAATGAACCACGAAATGCTGCCGGTGCCCAGGACCAACCTGTCATAGGCCCTGCCCGAGACGATGCACCATCTGTCCACCGGCAAGCGGATGCAACGATGCAACAGCAAAGATAACGCCGAGATCCGAACCTGCGGGCGACGACGATTGCTCTCCGCGGCTATGTTTAATGTCGTTCCGAGCGATCGTTTATGACAGACGAGGCGATGAAGGGTGCTGCCGAGGGTTCGCCGATTAGGCACACGCCAAATGCCAGTCGAATGTTGTTTTGTCTACCGTCAATGCATTTTCTTCCGTTTACAAGCCCTGGCAAGGGGCCCGCGTCCATGACAGAAGGACTTCCGATTTCAGAATGATTTTCGAATGTGATAATGCACCTATTCATACGTTCACTGTCGTACTGCTGCCCATAATGGCAATGCATCAGGACATCTAGTTGAATAGTGTAAGAATGGAAAAGGGGCGAGATTTATTGTAGCAGTCATTTTCGAAACCTTCAAGATTCTAACTTTGATTTACAGTAGAACCTCGCTCGTTGCACCAAACTGGAAAATAGAAAAATTTTGTTGTGCATTTTTATTGGGTGTTAATATAAAACATATTTTTTAACTCTAGAAAATCGAATGGTGGGTTTGAAACAAAAGTTGTTTTTTTCACTTGTTTTTCCACCGCTTATATTTCGAATTGGAATGAACGAGAATCGCGGGGAAATATATTTGTAAAGTATAGTTGGGCAATATCTGTTCTCGAGTAACGAGCAAACCCGGTCCGTCGGCGGTTAAATGGATATGCAAATCCGTAGCAGCGACGCATTAAGATAAATGCAGACTCCGGCTATATTAATATTTCATTTATCTTTGTTGTTAATACACGAAAATGGTAGCCAACTATTTAATCACTCTCGCTTTGCTGCGATTTTTTTAAAAGAATATTAAACGAGCGTGCGTGCAATACAAATTGTTGACTGCGCGAGACCATCGCGTGTTATAAATTAGATGGATTGCATGAAAAAGGAAGAAACAGCGAACAAACGTGACATATGTATTTGTGGAATATATCTTCGTTTACAGCCGCTCGAAGAATATATCAGAAAATACAGTAGTGCTCACTTAATTTGCTGTTTGGGATCTTAAATAAAACTTTTACGTTATACAGGACAGCGTTTATCTTCGAGGAGTCGATTTGAACGCAACTTCATAAAGTAAGAGAATATAGGAATTAAGTCGTAAATAGAAATAATACGTCCGTAAACACAACAGTTTAACGTTTAATTCCAAATATTTTTAATACAATTAATTAAATTATCTCATTTAAATCTCCATCTGAGATCAAACACGCCTTTTCTATTCAACACGACGAACCAGAATAATGAATAACGCAAATTATAAAATATGAAGAACGCAAAATAAATCAATAACTAACTAATATCGAATCGTCGCGTCGTTACGGTTACTATCGACGCGATATTCGACGGAATTCTCACCTTTCGGAGATAACTTCTCCCTACAAGAATATACACATAATAGTGGTCGTAAGGCAATAAACGCGTATTGAAGAACATTTCAAATTCAGTAATTTTGGTTTCACCTTTTTAAACGTGGTACCCGTGGCTTGTTGAGATTCTTCTGATTAAAATGAGTTTACATAACATGTATAAAACAAGCCCGACTTGTGTCGTGTTTGGACTCATTTTTATTAGGAGAATCTCAACTACTCAGTGGTACTACATTCGAAAAGGTAAGGCAATAATTTCTGAGTTTAAATTTTCGTTATTGTATAGTTACCTTTTATGCTCCGTCAGTAGTTCTCCCGGTTGTGTTTACGACACTGAATGTTTACGGCAGTGGATATTTAAATGTAACAGATTTCGGAAATTTTAGTGAGCACTACTGTATTCGGGCTCGTATAAAATCTTGTCGAGTAGAAGCTGTATCGGTCCGAATCGTTTGTGATCGTCGGAGGATGGATCGTGCCGAGGGATTGACGATTGTAAATGCGCCAAATGGCGGTGTTGTGCGCGACCCCTCGTATAATCGAGCGTGAAATTTGAAAATTTTCATTATTGCTGGACCTTTCTCGCCTCGGTGCGCGCGGAATGGAATTTCGAATCTTGCGTAATACGCTTACGCATCCGGTGGTTAATGCGTGTGTACACGTGAATGAGCCTCGCGTGCGTCGCGTTTAAACGTGACGTCGTTCGCCGCATTCAATCTGTTATTTAATGACACCGTGTTATTGGTTGCTGAAACTGTTAACCGGTTAAAAAAAATACTACCGATTTCTACATACACGTGTCCTTTCATTTCTGTCCGGATTTTTATAACTGTTCAACGCGATGATGAGTTTCGTCAAACTTTACTTCGTTTCATTCTGTATAAATTAAAAGATTTGAATAATCCACTGTATTTTGAATCTTAGGGTGGGATAGCATAATCTGCAATATTTTTAATTTACGTTCTATGCAGCCCTTGAAAAAATTGGGACCACTCATAATTTACAGGAATTATGATCTTTAACCAATCCGATATTTAAAATTTCAGATTACGTACGTGTAGATGTTTCACGAAAAATCGTGAAAAATTTAATTTACTTAACGAAGGAGCACAACTTCTCCCAAACGAAGTAGATTAAAATAAACGCGATAGAACGGCTTACGTAATAGTTCAATAAAAACGTGAACACGTTGAAAATTACACGAAACATTCTGTGTCACGTTTGCGAGTAATATTCTCGTATTTCCGCGAATAATTCATCAAAACCGCGGGGAACAACAGAACGCGACGCTTTTTAAAAATAATTGTGACCACGGGTTTTCCGGGGTCGGCGAAGTCGTTTTCGGGGCCATTATGTCACGTCCGCATAATTAACGTTCCTTCCTCGCAATTTTCTGCACGCGCGATTACACGGGACATGGGGCTAATTACAATTTTCGCCTGGTAATTTAAATTATTTCAACGTGAACGTCTAAACGCCGTGGCGCCATTGAAAAACTCGAGGCGACCGGTGGACCGTGCCGGCCAAAAATCCGCATCGTAAATCCTGCCGCGCGCTGCCAATCAACTTGATGGAGAATCGGTGTTTTTTGTTTATTCGTTGTCCCGAAACAGTACATTGTTGGCACGGAATGTGTGTTACCGTGAGCCGAGCCGGGGGTGTTGGTGCGGGCGTGCGGGGGTGGCTTGACGGGGCCAACAGTTTCCCCCTTTCCGTCGTTAGCTAGCGTTAAATTAGAATCGTCATGGCGGCCCCGAAGAGTAACAGGGACACGGCCACGACCCGTAGAGAAACAGGGACGAAAGGAGCGAGTTTGCACCGGTGCTTCCGAATATTTAAAGCTGCCCACGAAAATGTTCAAGTGGCTCGTTTGGGGGGCGAAGTTTCCTCGTTAAAGGGTTTTTGGGCCCCCTCCGAAGACCAACGGGGTCTCGTAACATGCCGGGGCTCGATGGACCTCGGAGACGTGCGAGGCAATCGCGGAACTTCCCCGAGAACTTCCGGATGAAAGATTTATTCGATAAGACGGGATAGTTTTACCGTTCTTCGCCTGGTTATGGCTACCCTCTTGAGTAGGCAGACCTCTGTCTCGGAACTGTTTCGTTTAGTTCACTAACACAACAGACTTCGATATGTTAAAATTGGCAATAGAAATATTTGATTTCATATTATCGATACTTTGTGGAGTGATCACGAGTGTACACTCCTGTTTTCGTGTTTGAACGTTGTTGAGCAGAATATACAAAGAATTAGAACTAGAACATATTATGAATATAAAACATATGCTAGAGTAAACTAGAATGTTCTATAATTTAGAATATATTAGAGTATATTAAAATACACTAGAATATCGTTCGGACAAAACAGAATATTCGTTTTCCAGCATAATTGAGTGGTTGCCTTCTAGACTTCTGAATAACATGGAATTTGTCCGCAATGCTTTCGATCGTTGGCAGGAGAGGCTGCTGTCGACCGCAGATAGTGATAAAAGTATCTATAACTCAACAAAAAAAAATAGCACGGAAAGAGAGGCACAAATCATTGGTGGGACGGGCGGGGGGTGGCAAAGGGGTTGAGGGTGGTGGTGGTCTCCCGTGGGATATCGAACGCGGCCATAAATCGCAAATCAAAACGTGTCAAACGGGCCGGTCGCGAAATTAAAAGTGACGGGCGAACGGCGTGTATTGTGCACGGTTGCATATCGGCACCGTGAAAACCGGCCCGCCATAATTGTGAGTTACGGTGATCACGCACCGGCATTTATTTATTCGCCGGTGCGCTCGTTATTTATGACGAAAATGTATCAGAGCCTGTATCTGCGGCAACGCGTTCCGCTCGTCTCTACATATACGCGTTGCTGCCGCGGTATCGATGACGCACCGATATTTTATCAGAATTTTCGAAAACTGTCCAGCCGAGCCTAGAGATCGAACCAGCCTTTTCGCAGTGTTTTCACGACCAAGAAAATTAAAACGTGTACGGTTTTTGCTATGGAAAAATGATGCCCAAAGACAGTCGTGAAAGGTATGAAGTACACGCTGCTACCAGAATTTATAGTTAACCGAAATGGGATTAGTCTTTGATACGGGGAAATATTTATTCAATTCAATTATCCTATAGTATTTAATTATTTTATTATTGACGAAGAAGGACTTGAATTTATTGGTGCAAATATTGCGGTCATTCGTTTATCACGGTGTAGTCGTTTGTAGGACTCTTTGTTTGAATCGATTATAGTAGATTGGATGTTTATGCGAAATAAATTTTTTTTACATTAATTGCAAGACGCAGGAACTAAATAGGAATATATTTCTTCAATAAATAGATCTTATAAATATTCTTATAAAGTTTGAAATTTCATCTTTCTATATTTGTTATGAATGCATACTGCTGTCTCATAAGTAGTATTATTAGTTATCGTGAAGTAGTATTATTAGGCGTAAAAATTAATTCTCGAGAAACGAAACACAATGAGGGTTAATATAAAAATAAAAATATGATTCCTGTGAGTATGATGATGAATAGGGTAACTGTAGGGATAACTGGGGGTATCACGTATTCGTACTTTATTTGATTATTATTCCGAATTTATCACGCAATAATAATATCTGTAAGCAACTGAGATTATAAAAATACGAGAATGATTGACAATTTTTTTCGCTCCGCCAACGAAAATACAAACTCATTAAATTGTAGAGATTTATACAGGGCAAAATATTCATTTTTGCGTATTTTATGGTCATTCGGAAAAATATCGTAGTAACACGTACACCTGCAGTAATAGGCTACTAACATTTACCCCATTTTCGAGTAGCTCTGCGTATTCATTTTGAGAAAGGTTGCTCTGTTCTAAAGTTCGGTGTAAGACACGTCGTTCCGTGTGCAGGAACATTCGAGCGAGCACTAGCCGCGAGTAAGGATGTATAAAACAGCGCAAAGCACGGAAGTTCTAGCGAACACTTAACCAGATTAATCCCAGGATGACAGATACTCAGGAACATCTTCCTGCGAAGTAGGACGTCGAAGTGTAAAAGGAGGGGGTGGTAGCAGAACGGCGCGACGATAGGGGTAAACGCCACGGGGTAGAAAGTGTTGCAGGCGTACAGGTGCCACCAGGGTGCAGTTACTTTGCCGTGCAGAGCGGCGGAAAATTGTTTACTGGATTGTTTAAACGAAATTTACTAAAGCTTACTGATTTTATATCACGGCAACGCAGCCCCGGGGAGCCACCCCGGATTATACATTAACGAAGTTAGCCACGGAACGGGGGAGAGAACGCGAGACAGAGAGCAACGGAGAAAGGGAGATAGAGTGAGAGGGAGAGAGGGCGCTCGGCTAGTTGGAAATTAGCTTTCCACTATAATCGTCCCTGTTATAAAGTCGCAGTTAGCCCGCCGGACTGTAAAGAGTAAACGTGGGAAACGAAAGGGCGGAATTGGAAAGCCTTGTAAAGCGTGGAACGACGCTGAAGAATTTTTAACGAGACCCGTTATGAACTTTTTTACATCGACGGCGAAGACGGCCAGACACTTTTCCCGTAGGATTAAATATTGCAGCTTAGAGCGATTTTTAATGCGACAAGTCTTTCAGTTTTTACTGTAATTGTTCATTTAAAAATTTACTAGAACTCATGAATTCTGTGGTTGCAAATTTATTACGAATACAGCAAAGAGAAATATCATTCGCAGATTTATATGAAATCTTTGATTTTCAATGTATTTATTATAATTTTGAATCACAGCTCAGTTCCGCAATGAAAATTTCTTGTTTGGAATCGTGTTGTGAAATGTAAGAGCTTAATAATGCCAGTCTCCTTGTAGAAAAAGCACTTAGGAAATGAAACAACAAATTGCTAATACTTTTAATGATAAGGATGAAGACACCGATTCGACTTGGAATTGTTAATCAGTATGTGATCGGCCAAGCAGCAATATTTTTCCCGTGTATAAGGCAGGGCCCGTTAGATAGCCTTACTGATGAGTCCTCTAGCAGGTCTAGGACGAAACACTTCCTTTCTTTTCCTCGTATTAAAACATTTTAATAACTAACCTGGTTCTTGAACCGGAAGATTCAAATTCGAATCCAACATTTAGTATTCCTACAAAAATAGCTATTTGTTGTGTAGAAAAATGATCGAACCTTTGCGCCGCGAATAAAAATTCATAATATCCTAAAACAATATTTTTCGTTGGAAAATGATAGAAAATGACATACCCTCTTAAAAAAGAAGAAGGGGGTAGAGATTTTCTTGTTGCAAAAGAGACATCGTCTCATATCGAAAGAAGACTACTAATTTCAACAGACATGAAGCTGAAGTGTTCATTCTTTGGACAGGTCACCCTAGAGTGTTTCTCTTGTAACAGAATATGAAAGAACCGGTGAAAACTGAAGGTGTTGACGAAGCACTTGAATCCCGAAACTGTAGAGGTTCGAACGACACTGACCACTCGGGGGAGAGAAAGAGAAATCAAAGGTGCCCACTGTCGACGAGCCAGGGAGCCCTCGAATATTTATGGGGGTTCCATATGCCGCGGCGCGAATCGCCACCGAAAACGGACCGGACCGATCGACCCATCTGGTCGAAGTGGCGACCGTAATGTCCCGTCGGTTATCACCTATAATTTGAGGTAATATATTACCTGGTAATTCGTTGCTCATTGGCGTAAGATGCAATTACGAGCGTAACAGGCGCTTCCCCCGCGAGCACGTTTCACGTTTGCCACATGTTTCGTGGATCATCGCCGGCGACCCTCGATCGCCAATTTTTGATACCGATCTCGCGATGCCTAAATCATTTAACGACGCCACCTTACACACTGGATAACTTCATCAGGCAGGTGGACGTCCGTGCTCTCTTTGTTTCGTCTGCTCGCCTGGCGGGCAAACCCCTTGCTTGCACCTTTTGAAACTAAATTTAAAGAAGATCCCGAAAATTTTGTGTAAAAAAGAATTCTCAATACTTAACCATTCGCCGGTGGCGCCTGTGCCTTTCTTGACCCTGAGTTGAAAATCATCATCTAATTACACAGTTTCTAAATCATTTTTAAATCTCTAATAAAGAAAGTCTCTAAATCATTTTCGAATCTGCAAGTGGAGGGAACGCGTATTTCACAATGAAAGTATTCGAAATGAACGAGGTTTCCGTTCAAGTTTAAAGGCTCCGTAAATCGTAGAGGAAGGTTTGTTTTCCTGTCTCGAGAAATTCAAAAGAAGCCAATTAGCTTCGGGGTTAAATACTAACCCCCTTTGACCGAGCGGCTGCTCGGCTGGTTCACGCCGAGATAGATTAGACTCGTAATAAAGTGCTGGGGGTGCAGTCATGTTGGGAACGGTCCACGAGGGAGCCACTAAGGCACCGCTCGTTGGAAACTGGTCTGAAACAGATTTAAACTCGTTTCCTCGGGGTTGCCGCGAAAGTTTCTCGCGTTTTAATTAGCCGACCGCGCGCTGGAGGAGAATCCGTACGCTGAGTGCTCGAGGAAATTTTAAATAATCCACTCGTCTCTCTTCGATCCTTCTTCCGCAACTAAAATATTCACCGTTCAAAACTTTTTTGTGTTTCAACCGCCTTTGGATGCGCGCCGCGCGAACTACGTAAATACATGGCTCATTAATTCTGTGATTTAATCATACCCATAATTGGTTATGATTAAATCACTTTGGTCCTTTGGAAAAATTTGGTCCTGACACATCCATTATAAATCCACATTCTGAGTCTTAGGTGAAATTGAAGGTGCTAAATAAAAAAAAAGAAAATAATTTGCTTGCCTTTGTATACATATCGATAAGAACTCTGCTAGTTGTAGTCGCGATGCATGCCAATATTCCTATGTGTCTTTTGTTTCTTGTTCGCTCGTTAAAAGTTGTCAGTCAAAATCTCTCGTTTCATCGCATCGCATATAATTACTGATCTGTCACCATTCAGCATAAATACGTTTCTCAAATTGCCTTCGAACATCCCGTGTATAAGGCAGGGCCCGCTAGATAGCCTTACTGATGAGTCCTCTAGCGGGTCTAGGACGAAACACCCCTCCTTTCGTTTCCTCGTATTAAAACATTTTAATAGCTAACGTGGTTCTCGAACCTAAAGTTTTAAATCCGAATCCAGCGTTTAGTATTCACAAAAATAGCTAATTGTTGTTGTAAATGATCGAACCTTTGCGCCGCGAATAAAAATTTGTAATATCCTGAAGATAAATTACGATCGATAACCAATTAATTAATTATCGCATATAATACACTGACAAAATTAGTCTGTGTATTGATCGTTGAAATAAGCTGGAAAATGTTCTTAGTTTTTCTCTCCACGTGCATCCGCTCAAATGCACTCAGTAATGCTTCAATCGCAACATCAAAGTACCTATCACTTCTTCAGACTTGTCGGATGACACGATTTGTCATATCAATCGACGTGTCATTATTCAGTCGTGCAACTACTTTAATCGAGTTCGGTATTCGGAGCTTCACCAGGCGTGTTACTATGTTCGAAGAGGGGAGAGTCCGGGGAAACAAACGAAAAGAGGAGGAGGAAGAAGAAGAAGAAGAAGAAATTCGTTCAGTCAGCGAGATGGAGGTAATTCGTGAGGAGAAATTACTTAACTCTCGGATGATACATAAATTAAGTCAGAATCGTAAAGGGGTCCGTGCCACAGTCGCAGCCAGTTAGCGTGAGGGTGCCCCAGGGGGCAGTACACCCCTGCCACCGTCCTCGGTGTTCAGCCTTTCTCCCTCCATCTATGCTGCTTCCCTCTTTGTCTGTCCGTCTATCTCTTACCCTCAACCCTTTACGATGCTACGCCACTGCCTAATAGAATTACCCTCGGAGCTGAAGTTAGTCGGGGCTGGATTGAAATTGTCATCGCATTTTTAAAATCTCGTTAATTAAGGGACCCTGGACTCTCACCGGAGTCGCTACGGTGCTCCTTCGCCTCCCGTATGGATTAATACCAACGACCATGGACGTTTCCTTCCTTTGCTCCTTCCCTCCGCACCCCCGCGCACCGGATCGTTTCATTTTCCCGTGGCCATCGCTGATTAACACGATACCGGTAATTGTATTATCGTCCTCGCGAACCGGGTTTTTTAGATTGGACCACCGGTCGCTGATCGCGGACGAGATTGGATGCAAAGGGGTGGAAATTGCTTCGTGATTATTTGTTTGCTTATTTCTTTTTGCCACTGACATTTTCGAGTTTGCTCGTTGGTCGATTCGTTGCGCAATTTATGCCGATGAATAGCGAACAAGAAAATCCAGCTTTTTGACCAAACTGTATGTGGCACGGTGATAGTTTAATTTACCATGAAGCTAAAGTCTCATCCTAGACACTGTTTTTCGGCGCGTATGACACTGTGGGATCGATTCTATTAAACATTTTCACAAAATTCATTGTTCATGCTCTTTTCGATACTTTGCGAAAATATAACTGCATTGATTTATTGAGCAGAATGATTCAGCTTTATTCGCAGTTTATTTCATTACATTCGTACATTTTATAAACATATCGAGAACATTTATTATAACTTCATGCGCTTTTAGAGTAATTTATCGCAAAGAATTTTGTAATTTTATTTCTGCTCGGCAGCTTTTATTTGATTGTAGTTGTATAACCCATAAATTCATTTGTGTAGCGTGTTCGTGATTCTGATATTTATGATACACATTTACACAGATAGTTAGACATATATGTATAATTCTAATTATAAATCACACGAAAATATATAACGTAATATTGCAGTATAAGCTGACCGGAATTTAGTTATGAAAATAATTTCATACACCCCGTGACAATTGTATAATGGAACCTCTCTGCACATTCCTTGTCTTTGAAAACAAAGAATAATTAGTATAATTTTATACATAGATGCATGTGTAAAAAGTACTCTTTTCCAAGTTATGTTAGTTTAAAGAAATTATGTTGATTTAAGTGAAAAATTGGTGCGACAAATTGTTAGGTCACGTGTGAACAAAACAATTTTTCAATTGATTACTAACAATGCATGTACTATGGAACTTTTAAGAAATACTTTGAATAACATTTTTACATTTTATTACAACTTTTTTGAATTTCAACTCAATACTTTTCAATATGCTCAGCAGTTTTAGCATCTGACTACACCTTCGCAAGACTGGAAACGTGTAAAACCCCACGAAAAAGAAAGTCCTGTAGTTTCGTAAACATGATCACACCTCGTTCACACGGCTCAACAAAGTCTAATTCCTCGATCCTGTTCCGTCGTCCATGGAAACGGAAACGAGCAAAAAGAAAGCCCTTTCAAAAATCTCTGGAGCCGTGAATCGTTCTACGAGAGTCGGAGAGAGTCGTCCTATCAAAAAACCGCCCCCCAAAGAACCCGTTTCATCCCACGTCGCCCCGCAATCTCGTTACCGATTTAACCTCAGCAACGTCAAGCTCATCAGCGAGCACGTTCGCTCTCGCGGTCGCGAAATTACAACGATTTCACGCGTTTCACGTGTATTCGTCTGTCTTTCTCCCTCGGCTTCTCTTCCCTCGGAGGCGAAAGCCGCAAGGGGGAGCATAACGGGCCAAAGAGAAGGGGATGGAGGGGGGGGGGGGGGGGGGCATAGTGTGACGGGGCCCTGGCAAAAACACGGAGGTGCCTGACCAGCAGTCCATTAAACCCTAAGTCCCGTGCGAAGCGATGCGTCATTGAGATACATGAGGATCTTCCTGATAATAATTCGTCCGGTTTCGCGTCCAGCCCCCACACGGTCTCGGATGGGGTTGCTGCATAAGTAGGGGTGGTCCTGTTATACGCAGCCCGTACCTATCGCGGATTACGAAATATGTTCCCTAATCCGCGGCCGCACGCCCACCGAGAGCCTCTCTCCAGCGTCCCATGGGAATCGGGATTATTGTCCGCGATAAGCTAATTTTTCTCTCCTTGGCCGACGCTCCGGATCGTGGGGCCTCGGGGAAAATTGGAAAACGACGCCGCCACCGACGCTACACGGTAATAACGATGGTAATGAGGCGCGGGGCTCGTGCTGCTGTTGGCAAGATGGTCGATGAAGGACCCCTGCGCGTTAGCGGGTCATCGTTGCTCAATTTTAAGCTGTCACCGGTTTCTGTCGGCGTGTTCCGTCATTGAATTACCCAGGCCGCACAGTGTTCCGTGCATACAGTGATCCATGCGATTGTTCGAACTTTCTTTAAATCAGCATAATTTTTTTAATTACACCTTGGACATTTTACAATTTTGTTTCCAGTCATTCTTTATCAGATTACATAAATATTTTATTTAAAACATACAGTAGACTTGAGATCAAAATTACCTAAATGATTATTGTTAATTAAGTAGACTATTCTAGTAATACACACAGAAATTAAGGTGGATTTTAATTTTGATATTTCTATGTTGATCATCGTCTTTACACGAAGGAGCCTTTAGTCCACCGTTCACCTTATTAAATTTGTTTTACAGAGAATATAGTTTTAAGATACGACACAATGTGTAAAGATCCTCTGAGTGCAAAGTTCTGCGCTGTTAGGTCCACACGTAGTCACGCAGATTAACTGATAACCCTATGTGCAAATACGGAACGGTAAATAGAATAGGTAGGCCAGTTTATCGAATTCGAAGGCGCATTGGGAATTATCGAACCGAACCTCGTGGATAATAACGATATTGCATGCGCGTTCGGGAGATAAATTTTTAATTAGCCGATATTTGGATGTATTGGACAGGACACGCCTCGTGTCCCTTCCTGTTTTACTCGAGGAACAGAAATCCAGGGGAGCCATGAATATTTATTCCCTCGCGCTCGTAAAATCTGGCATCGTAAAAACTGCGAGAAACGAATTAAAAATTACATTAAAATTTACATCGGTATAACCAATCTGCCCGCGATATAACCTACTATGTTTTTCGCATTGACAAATGGATCTCAAACTTTACTAAAAAAAAAATATATAAATAAAACGCGAGAAATTACAACGTTGCTTTTCGAGCGAAAACTGCGGGGGATATATCAAATATAAAATTAATCAAATTCATTGGGCACGCTTGATTTGAATTTACTGCATATTTGACAAAAATCTCGCTTGTTAACCTACACAAACGTTCGTTTTAGTTGACCGTAAATTTACAAGCCCTTTTGACTACTTGTATGTCATGAGTATATGTATATTTGGGCAAAATAAAGTTGTTATGCGTTTGCAAGAACAGGAAATCAATAAATAGAAATTTCTTTTGCTGTTAATTTTTATTATTTAAAACTTCTAATACTTTCACTGTTTCATGTATTACCCTATTGTTACCACAAAATCCGCAGTCTAGTCATTAGATTGTAAACCTTTAAATTAGCTGTACAAATTATTTACAAACAAATCAATTGTGACAGCCAAGAATTAATTTGTACATCTGATAGATATAGAGCATATGAAAATATTCAAAAACTTTTGGAGGAAACAGAATTTCACTTCGTGCGCTTCTAAATTCATTTTGGATAGTCTCTCTAGATGGTGCTCTAAAAGTTGAAGAGGAGAAAAATCGGCTTGTGTTAGAGTAATTCTATTGCATCGGATGTACTTTAAGTACATTTCTATCGTAATGCTACTTGGGGAATAACACTTAACGGGGTTTGAGTAGGAGGGGTGGGGGAAGATACGTGGAAGTCGGCCAGCGTTCTCGCTTGAAATTCGAAATACGAGCGCTCGTCAAGCCGGTAATGGCAAAACGAATTTTGCAAGAAAAGCGTGGAGCAATTCCGCCATTTCTCTTCGTGCTGCATAACTTTGTGTGCCACCATCTTTATCGCACTCGTGGGAACGCCAGCCCGGCCGTAGATCACCCGCGCAATATTGTGCAAAACGCGGCTACACGGTTTGCCCCCCCCCATTCCCTCCTCCTTCCACCACTGGTCGTTGCTTTTGCTATATTTCTCATCCGTGCGCGCGCTTTATCCCGCGAATTTCCCATACGGTGGTCTCTCTCGCTCATGGGAGTAGCTACATTCAATGTGCCGGCCATATCTCAGCTCCGGGAGACACTTTAATGAAAAATCATACGGAGAATGCACGTACCGTTGGGTATAGACCAAATATTTCAGTCGGAATGAGATTTTAGACGGGAATAAATAAGGAGTTAGAGCATCCACGGCCGATCGCCGCCATTTCTCCCTGACGCTAGACGGAAACGAGATTCTCGCTGATTTTTTCTCGCGAAATTTACGACCCGTCAGATCGATACTTTCACCTCTTACGAGCAGTCCATTTAGCTTCTAACTATTAGATGTACAAATTAATTCGTGGCGTTTTCACAGAAAAATTAATGTCTTTATATTCGAAATCAAATAAAAATTCAACCCTTATATCAATAATCGGATACCCACTTCTAATTTCTTTTTAAAATTTCTTTAATACTTCGGTTGGTAAATAGCAAGATTATTGTAGATTTTTATGTTTTTGTTATAATAAAAATGTATAGATACAATATAAAATAGTTGAGAGATGGAAAGAATTTTTAATAATACTGGTATATTACTTTCAACGCGGAATAAAGTGATCAATGAGAGAAATAAACTTTCATTTAGTTCCTGCGTCTTGCAATTGATAAATAATCATTCAAATGAATAAATAGAAGAGAATAAAATTTCTTTTAATTTGAAATGAAATTCTGTTCTGCTGTCATCAACAATTAACCATTAAAGTAATTGTAGACATATACATATTGAATATAAATTTTCTTTGTCCTTTAAGAAATAATTTCAACCACAGAGAAGTACGGCAAAGGGTTCACGAAATTGAAATTAGGAGAGTGTCTCTAATAAACCGAAAGAAAATGAAACCAAGGGGTCTCTCAACGTAGTTATTAAAATAATGATTGGATCATCCAGGAGGAGGAAATTAATTTGCATAAACACAAAACCCGCTCGTGTCCCACTAACATTTAAATTCGTCCAGATATTCTGACACCTAATTAGAGGCCGATGCTTCTTCATGCGTGTCTAACTCCAGCAATCAATTCGTCAAACAGTCTCGATTACCTGTCCACTTTGCCAGGCCTCCCCGAGTATTTAGAATGATGCCGCAATATCAACAGTCGTCATGGTGTCACGGTGGTCCTTTTTACCACAGGAAATATCGAGAGATAGGCCCTATTTTGGCAACAATGGAGGGTCGGGAGAGCCACTCGACTTTCCCATTTCCTCGACAAACGAGCATAGCCGCGAGGTGCGCGCCGCGCGACAATGGCCTGTCATTGTCATCGACGCGGCCCACTTTGACTGCCACGTCCGACCGGAAGTCGAGGCTAATGTGTTTGATCAGAAGGACCCCAGGGCACGAGCCCGGGATCCTACACCACCAGATCTCGCCACGTAGAATTCGATATCTGTTTAGCCGAGTTCCACGGTTTCTCACGCTACCGTGACGAGACGTTACTGGCGAAAATACGCCGCTGCAAATATGGCTTCTTACCTTAAACGGGCTGCCAGGTGGTGGTTAAGGCTTGGAAACCTGGTTGACCCACTTCCCGATCTGACTGATTGAAAACTGTCTCCGCGCGCCAGAGTAACTGATTCTTCAGGGAGAAGTTCGGTCCAGCACAATTAATTTTAAGTATTATGAATAACCATTTTCTTTGGAGACTGAGGACATGAAGACCACTCATCGTATCATTCACACTCGATTCATCTTTACCCTTAAGTGGTACAGCATTCAATCAGACCACAAGGAGCATCTAGGACCGTTCTAAAATTCTGTATAAACTTTCTCAGATATCTTTAAATAATTGACGACCAAATACTCCTAATGTTTTAAAAATGTTACAGAAATTTGATATTTACAATTATTTGTATGCCAATTATGGGTATTCATATCAGATTTTTTAGGGCGGGTTTTCAGCTCTTGGATAGGGCCAATCTTATTTTTGCCTATTTCTATCATTATTTTAAAGAATAAGCATGAAATTCATGATGCTCGTTTTAGGTGGGACATTCGATATTGCGAATAGAAATGGAGGTTCGTCGAGCACACCTAGGAAGGTGGCAACTGTGCTCGGTGGAAAGATCGCTGACATGTTCGAGGAGAGAATCCGCAAACTCACTCGCGTAAGCAGCTACTTAAGGGGGGCCCGGTTCACATAAAATACCCTATAAAATCGTGAAATATCCTGCAGATCATCGACCCGTGACCGCGTCTCCCAGAAGGCGGCCGGCGCAGATCGATCATCGAAAATTCCCAGCCATTCTCACGCGTGCGAAAAGGGCAGAAAGACCCCGGGTCCCTGGAAGTCCATTGATTCGCGTATCATCGTAATTTCACGGCGCGTTACCTACGCGAAATAACTCGGGGGACCGTGGCCTCGTCGACGTCCTATCTGGCTTCGGCTTTAAACAAGCCACGAAATTGGTTTACTTTTGAGCTGGAAGCCACCCCGTCGCCCGTCCTGGCCGGGGCGAGTTTCCTCCGTGAGCGAAGAAGGGCGACAAAGGGAGGTCGGAGGAGGATCCCACGGGCTTCCGTCGGGGAATTAGCCTTTTAAATTGGCTCGCCTACACCCACATCGTCGCTGCTTTTCGTGGATCGCGCGACACAAACTCTACTGCCCGGATCGCCTCGCCCTGCTGCGTCTAGCCTCGCCTTGCCTCGCGGACACCCCCGGTTTCGACGTCCTTTTGCGTGGCCGGGTTTTGATTGCTCGCCCCTGTGAAATTGCTGGTATGATTGGACTCGAAACTCGGCTGATTAATATAGAAAATTGAAGCGGTTGCAAGGAGCTCGAAAACTCCGCTCTGAATTCCGGGAATTCTACCAAGAACTTCCATCTGCCGGAATTGTTGATACAAAAAGGGGTTGCGAATATGAATAATACAACTTTACAAGAACGTATATTATTTTTATTTGCAATGTATTGGATGTAAACTTTGATATACAGTCGAGGACAAAATTGAGTGTACACCATTTAAAAACTAACAACCTTTTTAAAATGAACGAATCTATTTTTTCGAGATGTTCGAAGGATTAGTTCAATTAATGTGAACATTGCTATTACTCGGAATTCCAAAGAAAAAAATAGAGGTTTATAAAACATAGAAATATTTTTATTTTATACACCCTCTAATAAACGAACCTGAATCTTCACGACCAAGATTAACGTTAGAAGTAATTAATGCACAATTGTCGTCTCATTAAATAAAACATTGCTCATCGAGCACGCCCGCCGAATAGAAAATTTCCACCCTTTTGGAATTTCAAGAAACTTTCGAGCGTCGCGTTCTCCCCGGCAAGGGTGCTCCCAAAGGGCGCGGAGATCAGCTGGACCATTGGAAAATGGTTCAATCTATCGACTCGTAAAGTAGATTCCATGTCGGTCTTGCCGGGCGTTCTCTCACCCCCTCACGCCGTTCTGTTCCGGAATTACGGGCAACGGTGAAACGAATCCCAAACATATTTTCGCCTGGTTGGCAAATTCTCTGGCTTTTGGTGTGCGGTATCGGTGGCTGACCACGGGGTTCGCCACCCCCTAGTCTGGTCTCTCCCCGGGGATGTTATCCTTGCGGTCTTGGCCGAAGTTCGACCCGCAAGTAAACGCATCCGGAGACAAAAGAGACGGAGAAACGTAAAAAACAGAAACATAAGAGAGCGATAGAGAGAGGGGGGATAAAGCGGTTCAGTAGGAGGATGAGGGGCAAGGAAGATGGACACGGCAGCAAAAAGATTAGGGGTGGCAGAGAGGTAGAAAGGGGCAGCGAGAGGTGGAACTAGCCAGCAAAAGTCCGTACGGAGAATCGTTCGCCCCCGAAAATCCCCTAATACGTATATCTACATAACCATAGGGAGAGGTCGAATTCGTTGCGTAGCCCGCGGCCGAATTCCCATGGGCCCCATAACCGAGCGTCTCCACCCTCGTGACACCGGGACACGCCAGGACCGCGAGAATAACGGGTCCCCTTTCCTGTTATCGCGTACGAGGCACCGGGACCATATGGACAAGTGCATACGCGTTAAAGACAACCCCTCGACGTCCGGGCTGGTTGCCTTTTAAACGATTTTATACGGCCGACTGTTTTGCCACTGTATACCTTTGATCTTGTTAAAGATACTCACCGTAGATGTGCACTTTCTTTTACTAATGCCCTCCATATTCTGTTTCCATTGTGACTAGATAGCGTAGGTATTTTTGTTTCTATCTTGAATGTTACGGGTATTCAGTTTTCTGCTTCTTCAATTTACGTAGTTACGATGCGCTTCAACATACTTTTTGTTATAAGTAAAATCCTTTTTTTATTTTATACATTTTTTTGCCATAAGTTTCTATTGCAAACTGCACGGAAATTATTTTTCTGCTACTTCAATTTGCATAGTTACGATGCACTTTGATGTGCTTCTTGGTGTAGACTGCACATCTTTATGCAAATTATAATTTCCATACTTAATTTTAAGAAAACTGAGATACGAAGAAGCTGTCTTCGTTCATCGACTGAAAGATTCGCTGTGGTAGAAATGAATTAAAAATATTGCTAATTTATACAAAAATGTACGTATATTTAACCTATTGGAAAATTGTATGAACTACATTTTTAAGTTTGCATGCAAAAGTGCAAATTTCTGAACCTCAAGAAATTGTGTGTATTCATAAAAACTAATGTTTTTATTTCAGAAAGAAACTTTTCTAGTATTCCTGTTTTCATAAAATTACATATGGAAATGGGAATTTATACAAACATCTACAATACAATAATGATCTACAATTCTATAATGATCGTGTATATTCTGCTGAAGAGTTAATTTAATGCTGAGAATATCATCGACATAGTTTCATCAGAAAATCTTTTCTTGGTAGTGAAAATGTGGGTGTCCGCGAGAGCGAATTGCACGAAGCGTATCAGGACCGTCGATACGTGTTCCAGAGAAATATTTACAACGTCAAATATCTATCACGTAGGAGGGAGAAGGAGGAGGGATGGGTGAAACAAAGAAAGGAAACGTGACGATTCTTTCTGATTTCGAGGGACAGGGGCGAGGAGACAGCGAAAGCGATATCGCGTATATGTATCCCTCGAGGGGTGCGATGGTTATTTTTATTTATGAGGAAACCACCATGAAAAGGGACCCACCGCCGGGCGACAAACCCCGTGACAATCTGTTGGGATTTCCACAAGTTGAATTCGCTTGGTCGGCATGCCCGGGGCGTGTCAAAACTTAACGATAATCGTGTTTCCTTTTTCTCGTTCGCCGGCCGAAATGGAATTCCGCGCGCGGTACCTTCGATTTGCAAATTCTATCACTTCATTAACTTTCACCGACCGTTTCATTGCGGCCCGTTTAACCGGCCGACACGCGGTTGTACCCGTAATTGAAAGTTTCGCCGCGCTGGGAAATATTCCTGTTAATTATTATAATGTCCCGCGTTTCGGTGGCGCGACAGAAAACGCTTCCATATCGAACGACCGCCTCGTAGATTTTTAGAGTATCCCTATCGTTTCGGACAGTAGCTGTAGCTGTAACATTTAAAATTTCACCGAGCTGTTCTATCGTAATCATATTTCTAGAACAATAATCATGTTTATCACGTTCCTGTCGCGTGTACACTTTTAAAGAGATCAGTTGAGTGTTGCAAATTATAAACTATTAATTTTTATGATCACACAGAACGATTTTAAAAATATTGTAACAATAAAAAAACAAGCCCGAGGATAATACCCAGTTTTCTGGCCGCGTCAGGGGGAGGGTTAATTGATAGGTAACGCAGAATAAAGCAAATAAGGTATTTTTTTATTTATTTAAGAAAAACCTTAAGTGGCGCTATGGGAATTCCCCTTAACGTCCGATCATTTCGTCCCTGTCTTTTTGGTTATCGCCACTCTTTTCTCGATTTCTTCGTGTAACGTCTAACTTGTAGCATAGTTGTATCTCGACGATTCAGGGAAGGTCACCTAGTTCTTGTTTACAGGCGAAAAAAACCGTGATCGATAGAAGGAAGCATATTTTGTCTGCACTTATCTTTGCTCTTCCTCCAGCGGCGAAAAAAGGGGGCTGACAAATATTTCTCGGCGTAATCTCCGAAGAACACTCTGTCGTTCCACGGAGTCCACCCTGGTACGAGATAACGGGTCTAATTAATTTCTCCGTTAATTGCCGCTGAACACGACTGCGTCAGCATTAATTAGCGTGACTCATTATGCTTCTGTAAATCTTTGGTCTTTGGTAGATACACTCTGTGTTCCGGAAGACTATAATTTTTACTAGGATCCAGTAAAAAAGTTGAACATGTGTGCTTCGTAGTCTTATATCTAACGAGAATTTAGATTACCATCGAAAACTGTAAAAAAGGTAAAGTAAGTTGTAGCTAATTATTGGTTGTTTTCACGAAAATACTAATTTTATGCCTACAATTTTTCTAATAAAAACATTTATTTATTAGAGACATTGTATTTATGATTTTTAAATGAGTATGAAGGTGAGAATACCTTCAGTCTTAATTAACAGGCATGTTTTATTGATGCAAAAATTTTTATTGTAATACTTATTAGAACCTTTAACTACTTTTCTGCACCAGTCAATGTCATCAATTTATAGTTGATGCACGTTATTTCTGAACCACAACAAAAAATATAGGCAACTAACGTTCTTGCTAATTTAGTTAACAAATATAAACTGTATTGGCCAACTTTTTTCTGAGGAAGGGATTATTTTTTTTTTTTAAATGTAAAAATATTTTTTACACGTTAACAAATTTACGTATGCATTTTTATATGTATATTTATAGGTCAATTATAGATTAGTTAACTCTTATTAAAATGTATTGTATATGAATATAAATTTAAAGGTTTATTTTTAAAACCATTGCGTTTTTTTACATAACTATAGACACTGAATTGTTAGCTCTTTAATGAAGAGTTACGTTGACAGTATGTATAACCAGTCACATTTATCAGTTTGTTATTGTCTTTCCAACTGTAGTTCTCGGAAAGTATAGTAATTAATTATACTAATAATTATTAACTAATTCTCTTGTGGCGATATTAAATTGACAACTGCTGAAGACATTAAACAAGACAAGGGGAATATGTTCAAAGAAGTTAATAACCGAAGATGCTAAAAAATTGTAGCTCCACTCTACCTTCCCCTTCTACGTCGCTAATCCCCCACGCTTCGGCCCAGTCACGTGGCACATTTCGTCTTCGTCGTGCATGTGTACAGTACTGGCAGAGAGAGAGAGAGAGAGAGAGTAACTTCTTCTCCTCGATTCGTGCTCTCTACCCTCATCTGGCCACAGTGGTAGATTAGTAGCTATTTGCTTGGAACACCCTATACAGTAAAAATGTTTCAAGTGCTTCGAAACGTTATTATTGTTTATTTCAATATCCCCCACCTCCACTATCTTCAGTCGACAAACTTTAGTCGACAATAAACAAGCAAAGATATTCAAGCTAGGTTTTTTAGCCCCACTCTAATTTGCGAAAAGCCAAAACCGATCCGATGATTGGTGTCTCCCACCATCGGTTAGCTCAGCATTTTCGCCGATCCTATCTTGTATGAAATATTCGCGGAAACGCCGACAAGAGTTCTCGCGCGTCTCCTCGGGATCGCGTGCCCGTAATTGGCTCCTCGCCAGCACCTTTCCTCGAGGTTGGAAACCGGTAACGAGGTGGAAGTTTTTCGAGAAAGGGACCCCTCACTTTCGTAGCTATCGGGATGCTAACGTCGAATCGGTCGCGGTCCGCTCTATTTGTGTTCCAGTACACGGCATTATGCGGCGCGTTTGCACGTAGATCCGGATAATTTAATACTGGTCGGTATCATCGTGGGGGTTGCCGAATCAGCCGGGAATATGGAAATCGGCGCCGCGATCGCTCTACAATATGGAAAACCGGGACTCATGGAACCGGAATGAATATCCTCAGACACGGACGTTTAATGAGAAACGATTTTCCTCGATGGTCATGATCTTCTTCGCTATAAGCATGCAGGAATTCAGTAAATGAATTATCAATAAGTCTTTTAAAAATTAATTTCTATGCTGCGATGTAAGATGGATGTAGTAACAATCTCGGATTATAACTTTATTCCCTTTGCAGATAGAAAAGAATATAGAGGAAAAATTTATATTTTTTATAAAATTTAAAATACGAAATATTAATTTTAGGATCTAGTATCCTAACATTGTTTTGTTCAGAATGGCACCAAGAGTAAAAAAAAACGTACTTCTGCAAAAAATCGCGCTACTCGATGATAGAGCTCGTTAAACAATGCAACATGTTCCTCTACAATTTGTTTCTATTTGCAAAAGAAATAAAGTTACCTAGATCTACCTTGACCCAGCTGCTATGCAATCGTTAAGAGTGCGAAGAAAGGTGTCTGAAATTTTTCAAGAGTTAATAACAACTCATTTAGAATGATACAGCCGTGCGATGTAATATTTTCCAATCAATGGAACGGTCAGAATATTCTACTCTGATTCCTTGATGCCAAAGTCAGGGTGGCATAAGGAGTTGGATCATTCGGCCCTGCATAATGTCATAGTCTACTGTATCGAATCATAGCTCAAAGTGGTTCTGATCCGCGTGTAATTCGTATCATCGGGGGTTGCTATGGCTGTGTACGGTCTGGCCGGGGGTTGTTGGCGCCAGCCAGGGTTTGAACGCCGCCATCTATCCTTCTATTTGTTAGCGGGCTTAGCAAATCACCCCAACGAGCTTACCGCCGTCTCGAACGAGGGTGCTAAGCCGTGCCTTTTGCACATCTAGTGTCTGAGAGCCGTCTCCTTCGCAATATCGTTGCTAATTTCGGCTTAAGACTGGAGCCTTAACGTTTTGGCTTTGACGCCGCCGTCGATTACTCTGGAAAATTATATGGATTTTCGAGAGCTCCGCAAGATTCCAACCGTGAACACTCCCTCGTCTTATTACTATGACTGGATCTTTTTTGTTTTAGTATAGAAACTCGTTCAGAATTGTTGAGTTGATAGTTTCTTTATAATGGCTACGCCAGTCTCGTTATTTCAATAAAAATTCAATATTTTTCACAATACTTCTATGAATTAAATATTAATTTCAAAAACATATAGGAACCACAGAAAACATTATCTACGTTTAACAATTTTAATCAATTGAAAATAATATATGGACGTTCTTAAATTGTGTTAAGGTTTGTACCGTTTTAAATTATGTTCACCTATTCTTTCTAAAATAACGGTGATTATAATAAATCTTGACTTGCGTTTGTCCCAAACTTCGGTACATGCAAGCGTGGCACTAAACATGTTACATAAATAAATGTTTACAATGAATGAAGATCAAATCAGGTGCATATTGCTACATTATTCACTTTTTCAAGTCAAATATCTAATGAATTTATCTATAATTCTGGTATAAAGCTAGGTGAGCAACTATTTAGAAACAAATCTGAAAATGTCTATACACCCACGCCGATTTTGTTCGTTCGTATGACCGTCTGTACAGGCCCGTAATTCGCCAGTCAGTTTCGCCAGAACAAATTTCAGGCAATGGCTGGCGCGGCAGGTCAACATTCGTATTAATGACCGCCACGGTCGTCAAGACGTTGCGCCGTAAATCGTTGAAAATCGTAACGTTCGTGGACCCCGTTCTCCCATCCCTCTTATGGGGATACAGTAAATCAGGCCGTAAAAGAACCACGAAATTTCACGGCGCGGAAACCTCGTGGATCGGGGCGGCGGCAGTGGCAGTGGCGCGAGCCCGCCAATTTAAAGTTACAAATTCGGCCATAAATGGAGGGCGTTCGAGGCGGTTGGGTCACACGTACCGTTTAGAAAGAAAAAAAGGATCGGAAGAGTAGACAGGCGAAACACTCGGTAGCAAAAGAGAGACAGCGCGAGGCTTCATAAAAGAGACGCTTAAAAAAGTGGGAACCGTGAAGAAAGAGAGAGGGCTACGGAAGAGAGACAGAGAGAGATAGAGAGAGGGAGAGGGTTGAAGAGCGAGAGAAAAGGAGACAAGTCGAATTTCCACCCTCGGCCGACAATCGAGCTCGTATTTTCCGATTAGGGGGTGGCATTCACTTATAAGCCATACCATAACACTTGTTCGCCGGCCGTTATGAGCCCTTACAGGCTGTGCACAAGGGGTGAGGGCGTCGCTTTCTCCTCCATCGTGTTCCCGACGCCGCGACGCTGCTCCGGAGGGACAGATTTACGGCCACCTTGGGTACTGATTTACTCGAGGTTACTTACGAGGTGGCTGCTGTCCGAATGGGCCTCGTTGCAACCCCCGGAATACGCGCCTCGTACTGCGTAGCTACGACCGGTGTCGAGCCACATGTTCCTTTGTGGTTGGATTTTCGAATCTAGAATGTGTCTCGAATCGAACAACCGTTTCGTGTAATGCGACAGTTCTGATACAGAATCCAATTATTTTATAGTACAATTACGACTAACTTGTTCTCCACGTACATATTTGAACGAGCTTGCAATCACACACGTGAACTTTGAGCTCTTATTGTATGAATAGCGGATCCAGTTAGGTATAATGCACATTTAAAGTTAAGAAACGTGAACGTTTTTGAAAATTGCTGTATGAGGGGATCTTCTCCACCTTAATATTTTCGAATTTTAGCGATTGCCAAAAATGTACGAGGAAAAAATTGTTTGGTTCATTGCGACAATATTGCGATTTGTTTTTAAAATAAAGAAAATACAACAATGAAACGAGCACAAACCATAAAAACTGTTCGAAGCTGAACTATTCTACATATAATCATAGCAAATGTCCCCTTACGAGAAATAAGGATTGAAAAAGTTAGAAATGTTTCGAATAACGCGTTATATGTCTCTCGAATCGATTTATATTTGCAGGTAGGGTGCGAGGGCAAGGGGCCAGGTAAGGTGGTTCACCAGTGTAAATTCGGTAGATTCTTTCCTTGGTTAAGGCATATTCGGCGGGTGGGGAGAGGCGATGGGTAGACCGAGAAGAAAAGAGGTGACTAGGGTAGAATGAAAGGATGCTCGTAACAAATGGTCGTTTCCTCGAGGGGTGCCATGCTCCAACTCGTCTAACAAGGTGTCGGACGCCCCGGGACGCTCGGCTTTCATCTCGACCGACCGGGAATCGACTTTATCTTCATCTCGATGCCAAGACTCACGCCGTGAATCCCGAGTGAATCACGTACTCGAATTGATATTACCGCTGGATTCCGTCTTCTTCGTCGTCAGGTGTCTCTATCGCCGACCGGTAAATTATGCCCCGGCATAATCGATTGTCCTTACACCTCGGCCATTATTGCGGCTTGATTTATTTCATTGCCGGATTAACGCTAATGGCGCAACAATGTTTCCCCCCTTCTAATGCAAATGCATTACTTGTCGATTCTCGTTCCAGTACTGTGATGGTTGCGTCGAATCGTGTGAACTCCACGGGCTCACCGTTCATTTATTTTTCATCGCTTTATCTCTCGATTGTACGATTTGTCATTGTACTGGAATATTTCAAAATATTACGTAAATAATTCCGAGGATGACTCGAACGTGTATAAATTATGAAGCAGGTGAACGCACTCGAGATGTTCAAGGCGAAAGAACTAGAACGCAAGTGTATAGATAATAATTATTCTAATAGTAACACAGATTGCTCAAACTGTTGAATGTAATAACGACAAGTCCGTCGATAATGAAGAACAACCTGCCTATGCTGACACCTACTGTGTACTTCTATGTAATTAGATTATTTGTTGACGCAGTCAGAACGTCCTGAGACTTGAACCGTGTATGTACGTCCAGTCGTATAGAACCTCTTTATACTCTTCGTATATTATAATAAATCAGTTTACAAGTGTTGAATAAATATAGCTCGTTTCCCATAAGCGAACCTCATACCTCAACACAAACAAATGGCTAAAAGGAATCAGCTACATTTACTCGGTTATCCTGTATGAGTTTTAGCTGATTTAGTTGGTTTTCATTTCTGTCTTCTTCCGAAACATCTCTTACAAAAGTAGCCAATAAATTACACAGAGAAATATGTGATATTGAATAGATTCTGATACGTGTTAATGCTTCGCTTTACGAGTGATATTAATAACAAAGCGAATTTATAGCGACGGCTCTATCACGGGCCATAAATTTCGAATCAACCCTAAAGTCGAGCCATTTCTTTCTCGGGCTCAGAAGACTGTGGCCGTCCACAACCCGCCAGTGAAATCATCTCTGTTGCAGGCAATCATCAATAGCCGCGATGGGGCTTAAATACCACAATAAAATTTGCAGAGCAGGCCGACTGAAATGGCGAACGAGCAAGAAAGAAATGGCAGAGGCGAGCTTTCTTGCCGCCGTTTATTTTAATTTCGTGTACGCGGCACCGCCGGCCGTTCCTTTGTTCTGTCCCGGCGGCTGTGCCGCTTTTATTTCTCCTCTTCCTTATAGTTTTCCTTTTCATCCTTTTTCTCCGCGTTCACCACACTCCGGGAACAATAGTTGCTACACCGACAGATGTTATTTTAAGACTTAAATCACCCTCTTCGCTCGGTTGACGTGCAATTATTCATCCTCCATTCGGTTTCATTCGCTTCAATTCCAGGCTACGGTCAAAGTGAATTTTATAGGCTCGTAGAGCCGATCCGCGAATTCGCCTCGTCTTTCTTGGGAAACGATGACCTTTCTCCTCTTCGGAAGGCGGCGAAATATTACGTGTTTCCAAACTGTTCTTCCAATTACCATCTTCCATTTATGGTGGATGCCACACCATGAATAGTTCGTACGAAAAACGTGATCTTCAATTAAAATTCTTTTACTTTGTAATCCTAGATTGTACTAAACAAAAATGCACTTATATTAGTGGTCTCCGATTTCAGCGTGACATCTTCCTTTGATTATTTTGACAATACTGATCCCGTAAATATTACTGTCAGTACCTGACAGTACTCGAACAACCTCAGAACACAAACTAATCTTTTAACACTCTGATGCAAACGATTCAAATAGTCGATAATTAATTAATTGGTTATCGATCGTAATTTATCTTCAGGACATTACAAATTTTTATTCGCGGCGCAAAGGTTCGATCATTTACAACAACAATTAGCTATTTTTGTGAATACTAAACGCTGAATTCGATCGAGAACCACGTTAGCTATTAAAATGTTTTAATACGAGGAAAAGTAAGGAGGTGTTTCGTCCTAGACCCGCTAGAGGACTCATCAGTAAGACTATCTAGCGGGTCCTGCCTTATACACGGGATGTTCGAAGGCAATTTGAGAAACGTATTTACGCTGAAATAGTCGATATCTAGAAAATGTATAAATAAGTTCCAAACTATTCTCCTCGAGAGAAAAAAAGCATCAAAGAAGCTAGGACGTAAATAGTTAGAATCTCCTCTCGCAAGCTCATCAATCAAAACTTGTAATTCCAAGTGGCAAACAAAATACCGGTAAAAGAGAATAAAGCCTGCTCTCATTAAACCTTGTAAACAGCATCCATCTCTCGGAGCAACCCTTTGGTTGCACGAAATCCTCCGCGATTCCCCTCGCCCTTCGAGCTGTGAAAGACATTGGTCAGGCAAAAGGAAGTGGTAGAATGGCCAGGAGGGCGGTCTTCTTTTTCCTGTTGGACCTCCTCTTTACGATGCCCAGCCGAAACGCTTTTTCCCGTCAAAGCGAAGGAGAGCGTGTGCGCGAGCGCGCGCCCGAGCGCGGACTCGCGTACACGTTCGCGTACAGAGGAATAACAAGGATGCTCGCCATAATGAAGACCTCAAGGCGCCGCGCCTCGGTGATAATTACAGGGAGCCAACCTTACAACCTTCTAAAGGCTTAAATGTTAAACGTTATATGTCCCGGCACCACTACGGTAGCTTTTATGCTCCGGCAACGCGCTCCTCGTTCCCTTCCCCAACCCCCGCCAGCCTCTTTCACCATTTACCCCGGTTCTACAGCATCCCCCGCCCCAAACGAGCTGAGGCTCGAGTCGCATTTCTCATGCCACGAACGGCGAACAATACGCCGTTGACTTTTCGTGGATGCTGGTTCCACGATTATAAATATCGTTTCCTGGCGCAACGAAAGATCATGCCGCACTCGCCTCTTTAATTAGTTTTGCCGGACTCGCAATTACCCGGTCACAAACGATCGCGCCGCTTAATGTCTGTACAAGCACGCCGCGTATGCTCTCGTTCGTATGGTTGTACGTTTCTTACGCCAGCAAAAGTCTACTTCATTTATAGGATAGCGGGGTCTTGATATGTTAGCTTGTTGCAAAAGTAATTGCAGTTTTCATCGGTTTAAACTTGAGCGATTTTTGCCATTGTCGACCACTTCTGAAATATTGTTTAAAGTATCGTGTTATTTTATTTTTTAATTAATACTTCATTGTTTGTGATAATTTTAGAAGGAACTAGACTTGAAGTATCATTTCAAATGACACGTTAGTTTATGTGATAATTATTTGAGTTAATTGTGAAGTTATTCTCCGAACTTATATTAGGTGACCATAGTATCGGGTTCGAGTCAGGTTTATACTGAGGATGAACTATTATTTTAAGGATATTTTCAGGATTATTTTGACTAACTTGAAATAAAACAACATTGAAACAATATATAAAATTTCTAATAATATTAATTATTATATCATTTAAAATATTTAATTGTTATTTCTCCAAAACGGATAGATTTAAAAAATTTTTTTTTGTATATTGCATTGTCATCCAGTTCTAAGCTGTGTTTCCAATTTCAAGTCTCTAGCTCATCAGGAAGTTAGTTTAAAATCAATTGCAAAATTTGTCGCTGAACAGACAGACAGACAAACAAACAAGAAAGCGAGCTAACAAAAACGTGGTAAAAAGAATCTATTTTCATAATTTCATCAAATTCTGAGAATGGACGTAAACGGAAACTTCGTCTTATTTTTATTTTCAAACAACAATGCGAAATCAATTACTTCAAATAGTTATTTCTTATTGGAATTCAACAAATACCATGTGTTTGAGACATATTTTATCGCATTTTCGAATTGTTCACTACTACAAATCAGAGAAACGCATGATCCTAATTGGTTGACACCTGTCTCGTTCACGCCCAACAATGATAGTCAAATTAGCACACCTAGCGGAGGGTTAAACGACGTCCTCGAGGTGCTAGAGGAGGATTCGACAGCAGAGGACCCGTTAGCCAGGGTCTGAAGAACGGCTCCTCTCGCGGGATAAAAACGACTTTTCGGGACAACGATGATGATTGATCGACCGTTTAAAATGATGAATGGGAAAAGGGTGTCGCTCGTCGAGGGGATTGATAATGAGAAGGCGCTGCCGGAGCTTGAAGATTATTGGCGGCTCGATGTGTGTTACTTTGTTATTAAAACGTGAAAAGATTTTCGTGCCTTGGTGGAGAGATGAAAAATACTTGGTCATCCATAATTGTTGCTCAGAGATGCTAGCCAAAGACAAAGTAGCTTAATCCTCTTTCCTTACGATTCATTTAACAGCTACTTTGTCGTTCATAATTTTCTATAGCATTAAAGAATTTATAGATATCCATCATGTCTACGTATATTTTATCTGATGGCTTAATATCGACAACAGAAAAATAGAATATAGAATTTAATAACACAGATATTTAAATTTTAATCTAAAAAGACGGTCAAAATCTTCACCACATGTCGGGTTTGATATTATTAATGCAAAGGGTTAATGAGTAATAGACACGGTTCGCATAATCTATATTTAAATTGCTGATATTAGAAATGCTAGGAAATAACAATAAAGTATTTAAAAATTTAATAAAGCCATTTGTTAATAGTATATGTACAGCTTGTTCTCTGAAAACTCTTGGAAAACTCTTGGAAAAATCAAGGAAAAATCGTATTACAGATTTTATTAAAAGCGTTACACACGGAAAAGCAATTTTGTTAGGAAAGGTCTCGCGCGAGCATAGTCCGTGCCATGAATTTCCTCTTACTTTATCCGGAGGTCGGAGCTATAAATGTTTTCCAGCGGCCACGAACAACTCTGATCGGATGCAACGTACCAATTTCGCCTCTTTGAGTCTGGTGTGGGTTCTGCCGCTTGTAAATCCGTTCTCGAACATTATATTCCCGGTTTCTAACGATCGTCAAAGGCGGTTCGTCGATGGGACGTTCCGCGAAGTGCATCGGGGCGTAGAACGACGCCGCGGTTTGGAGGAAAATCATGTTCCGGCAGGCAGGAGGAATTCGTACGGGCCGCCATATTTCAGTTAAAGCGTGCGGGGGTAGCGTTCAATGCCTCCGCTCGGCGTTGCCATGGCAATTAATTACCTTCATCCCTTCCCGGGGCATAGGTACGCCTATAACGGGTGTACTGATTGCGTTCGAAAGATATCCGAATCTGTCTCGGCGAGAGGCGAGCCGCTCGCGCTCTCCTACAAATACGTTAATTACTGCGGAACTGTTTCCCTGTAAATTACTAATGAGATTTTCGCGGCCGCACGTAAGAAGCCTCTTTGCAATTTAGTCTCCTCCTTCCGCTGGTCCAAAGCATACTTCAAATATTACCTTATATAATTTTGATCTCTGATTTATGATGGTACCACCCCTCAATTTTTGGTTTAATACATTTTCAAGAAGTTGTAACTTTCTAAGAGAGAATGAAATTCCGGAAGTGAATCGTTTCGATACTAAAACCTAAACTTACGTGCATTTATGTCTTTATTATTCTGCATTAGATCTACTCATTTCTGCCACGAATGCATAAAATCCGCAATCTAATAATAAGTTTAAAACAGTTTTAATATTGTTCGGCAATTCGACGTTTAATTTCGAGTTTTACGAAAAAACAAAAATTCTTATGAAGACGGCGCACTAAGAAAATTGAGAATACAACAGGAAGATATCAGGATCGATTTAACCACTCCAGTCATTTAGATCATTTAAGAATGAGATCAAGTTTTCAAAAACCTGTTTGTCAAATGGCTTATTATTAGATGGCTTCTGGTCTAGTTGATTTTTTTTCAGTGAAGCTCTTTCGAAACACCCGATACGATACGACCAAAGCAAGTACAACCGTGGCTTTCCCCTATAGTTAGTAGCTACTGCAGATAATAGTGTAACTGATAGTAGTGGCTAACTAGAACCTTCCCTTTCGACTTTCCGCATCCCTCTGACCATTTTCGACCTGTCCCTTCTCCTCGAGTAATTTTCGGTTTCCCAGAGCTATCATTATCGACCGAAGGAATCGTCCACACTATCTGTCTTCGTATCTTCTCAATTCATTCCGGGCATCTCGTTCGGAACTGCTGAAATACATGATCCGTATAATTGCATTATCTAATATAAATGTTTCACCAGGACCTATTAATATAGCTAACTCTACTAAAAAATATAAAATTGATTATGATATTGCAATCGCCAGTAGTTTCAGTCCATTAAGAAACAAATGAAAGAATATCCAGTGATGGGCAATTGAAACTCTCTACGTTTAAGATAATACTTTTGAGATAAATGCTTTTTATAATATTACTTAAAAAAATTCTTTTAATAAACAGTCCTTGTGGAATACCGGACCCATTATTCAGTTTTGGAAGAGGCTAACAAGCGATAAGTTTATTCCAAAATGAATTTTGATTTTGATATTGTAATCGCCAGTAGTTTCAGTCCATTGAGAAACAAATGAAAGAATATCCAGTGATGGGCAATTGAAACTCTCTACGTTTAAGATAATACTTTTAAGATAAATGCTTTTTATAATAATACTTCAAAAAATTCTTTCAATAAATACTCCTTGTGGAATACCGGACCCATTATTCAGTTTTGGAAGAGGCTAACAAGCGATAAGTTTATTATGAAATGAATTGGTTCGCTGAACCATTTTTTCCATCGCGAGTCGCGTTAATCAAATCGCTTTTAAATGCAGCAGTCCCTTCGTTGTCGAGTGTTGGCCATTTATCTAACGAGCCGTGCGACAACGCAGTTGCGCCGGCGAACGTAAAGTTTTATAAACAGTTTTCTTCAACTTTCTCGACACTTGTTTCATCAGCGATCCGCCACGGCGTCCGAGCCGCGTCTCAATAATGGCTGCGGTCTTTCACATCGTCGCGAGTAAGCGTAAAATCGTAATCCAATTTGTCTGCGGAGGCCGCAATGGACGCGGCCAAGCCGATGAAGTCGTCGCACACCTCCGGGCTGGACCGAGCGTTTAATCATCATAAATTTCGCGAGGAAACCGCAAACCATCGTTCTCCCTTACGTCGACTTTGTTCCGCTCCTCCGGAACCTGCTTTGGCCCGCTCCGGACTTGTCACGACATTTCTCCGACGTTTCTAAAAAATTAGCCTCTCACCAGTTTCCAGACCTTTGTCGCGCTAGTCACGTTTTAATCCTTAAATGAGTTGTAGTGCATCGCAACTAGCGGGAGATAAATCCATTTGCAACACGAGGAAGAATAAATAATTAAATCTTTATCGCCAATTTTTTTTTAAAATTTATTTATTTAATGTTGCTTTAACATCAAAGGTCATTAGCAACACGGTACATTTTCTTACAATATTTTGTACATCCTAGTATCTTTGATATATTACGCAAGACCGACAATGTGTTCCTCAGAACCTAACAGAATGGGTAAATATCCAGGCAGTTTAGCATTTTTCCTTTCATTTTCATATTTTTTACATTCCAGTATAAGGTGATTTATATTAACTGGTACTTTACATATATAGCAGACCATGTTTTCTTTTTCTGATTCTACAAATTGACGTTTGAATTTGACGATCTATTGGATTTATCGCCAATTTATTTTCATACACGAAGGTAGAAAAACTTTTTTTTCATGCCAATCATTTGCCTTTCGTTGCGTCTTCCTAATTGTTCACGATTGGAACGTCACGCAGTTAATCAGTTAATCGAAATAAATACTGTAATTATGAACAAAGAAATATTTTTATGATCCACCACAAAAAAGTAACTGTCAATTAAGCGTAGTGTATAATAGCTACTTATTAACTTTATCGCGTTCAATGTAGCTTGAACTGCTATTCGGTACCAACTGGCGTAAAAAGTACTGACAGGTGTTTAACACTAATTATCCCATATTTTACAGATCTCTTCAACGCCCAGAAGAAGTCTAGTTTCATGTTATTCTAAACACTCTAGAGCATCTTAATTACGTAAAAAACGGATAATGACCGTACTACTAATTGACGCTTGAGGCGAGAAAAAGTTAGTTTTACGACCAATAATCAGTTTCAAGAATCCTTCCATAAACAGCCGTAATAATAGGTCAGACTGCCTGTAAAATTGTTCCTAAAAGAGTATCCCTTAATTAATCACCGGGAGATGATCGAAGCCCCCAACGCAACGGCCGAAATTAAGATCCGTCGCGTATATCGAGAAATCTTCGCAATTAATTAGCTAGTTGAATTCAAAGCACGCAATCGAAACTATTAGCTTTTCTTCCTGGAAGTGGACCGTTTTCTTTTTCACGGTATTTTTTTTCACCTATCATTGACACGATCGTAAAAGATCGCGTGTTCTTTTTCATCGCGTAAGGTTGCCGGTCTCTGTTCGAGTCACTTCTAACGACGCTATTAAATAAATAATGGCCCGGCTGTCGTTCGAGTCGAACACCTGATTCGCGCCGGGACAAAATAAAATGTGTCCGCAGCGTTCGCGCGAATAAACCAACAATAATTAATGAGAGTAATTTATAGAAGTATAATTAGAAGAATGATTTATAGAAACTCTAATTTGCGAGGGTACAGCCGCCGGTAATTTGTACCGCGGGAAAACGTGTAAATCCGGTTTGAATGTTTAAAAGACGTCGCTCTGCTCAAGCCCGGGCAAAAATAGATGTTCCACTTATTTCGCGTGTTCGCGAGGCCTGCTTTTAAACTCGATATACCAAGGCACAACAGGTTACGACTCTATCATCTGCACATACTAATTATTCAGTCATTTCTGTCGCTCCGTCAGCCAGATTTTTACGCGGTCCGCGCGGCCGCGCGCGCGCGATTGCGGGAAAAATGGCCGCAAATCATAAACCAGTAAGGATCACCGACGGCTAAACCGCATTGACGTGGGTACTCATTAACTTAATACATTGTAAATCGTACGCCACCGAGCATTGTGTCCTTATCGACGAGCCTCTCGGACACTTTTCATTGCGTGCAATTACGATTTGGAAACTACTGCAAATTCCTGTAGTGACGTACAATTGAATTTTTTCCACGGAGTTTGATGCACGAGTGACAGTAATTAGTGCTTCCAAAGCACTAAATTGTGCCTTAAATTGTAAACGTCTGGACTGAGCGCTGCTTTCTGAGACGGGAGAGATTTTGACCTGGATTTCCTTTACCAGAAGGTTGTTGAATGAATTTTTATGATATCAGAAGCCTGTTCACTGCGCGACAATGGTAGTTATTACAACGCGTACTAATTAATACAGAATTATTGTAGTTTAATTTAACGTATGCAATGTTGTCTTTAGTACACACTCTTGTTCCATGGAGAAAATGGATTTGTTGGATTGATTGGGATTAACACACAATCATAGAGAAATAAAAAGTTTTGTATTATCTGAAACACGAAATGGATGAATGGTCACTTTAGGAACAGGTGAAAATTGATACGCATAGCTGTACATCTTTCGCTTATCATCAATGAAAAAAGAATTCACATTATTGAGCAAAATTTTAAGTCCACAGTTGAGATCACGTTCTCAGAGATTTTACAATCATTTACGATTTTAATCATCTCGGTAGTTAATAAGTTCTATCGTTATATCGCTAGTTAACGTAATGGCGAGTGAAATTCCCAGGAGCCAGAAGCAACTTTCGAAGTTAAGCTCGCGGTCCGCGCGAAATAATACCGGCATTTTTTCTTCGTCCACTGATAATAACACGTTCGTTGCGCACTGCGGTTAATTATGAGGATTCTGTGTAATTATACCTTCGGGTAACTTGACTGTCAGTCAATTTATGGCACATGTAAGATCTCTCTTTCTCTCTCTCTCTCTCTCTCTGTCTGCGGAGAAAATTAATTGTTTTATTCTGCAACGCCTGCGTCGAACGAGCTAATCGTTCATTATGAATAACGCGTGATAAATAACCTATCATTTGCAATATCTGTGCGACAATAGGTGCATTTCTGTGGGGAACCGCAAAAATTCGCGGAATCATTAGGAAGAGAATTATTCCCATACACAATACAATCTCTTCAGTTGTTAAGAAAAATTAAGATATGCGAGACATTAATAGAAAAAAAAAGGAAAATTGATTTCACACACGTTGTAGAACATTTTTAATTTATGGTAGAATTATAAGAACTGTAGTTAAAGAAATATTGAATGATATAATTTTGCCTTTAGTGAAAGTATTAATATTGATTGCAGAAATAAAAATAAATACATACATAAATGGATTTTGCGAATTATCTAAGTATTAAGACTCACTATCAGAGTATGATCATTTTCCGATGATAAAACTGACGTACATAAATTTTCATTTATTTTGCTGACGGTATGCACAAAGAACAATCTTCGTCGTACGTACCACGAAGCCAACCCGTACACCGGAGGCTTAACAATTGTGGTTGCTGTTAAATATGAATTATAATAAAAATGTCTGCAGTGCTAAAGGTTAATTTATTTTGCAAATCGTGCACGAAGTATTGCAATCATTTAACGGAAGTATGTTTTACGGTGAAGTGAAGGACGAAAAGAGACATAGAAATGTCTTCGACGATTCGTCCGCCATCGCGAGAAATCTCGCGGCGGTGTAACGCCAGTGGCGTCACCCCGTCACCGTCCGGCTGTAAATTTCGCAGCCACGGACGGCCAAACAAATGATTTCTCGAAACTTTTCCCCGGCAAACGCGCCGACGAGGGCGGAGGACAGGCGTTGAGGAACGCCGCGTCGTATCAATCTAAATTACAAATTCCATCGAACAATAGAGCGAGGAACCGGAGGGCCAAGGAGGCGTTAATACTCGTTGCTCGGAGGGAGATCGTACTGGCCGAGTGTGGAACGCGTTAACTTAATTTATTTGTCCTTTATTTGGCTGTCAGCCACGCCGCCAGACGTCTGCCAGTGGCGTAGACACCGGTGCAATCTTCATTCCGAGGAGCGACCGCTCGTAATGCGCCGACGTCCACGAACAAAACGCTGCGACTCACAAAATATTCTCGGACAAAGTCAATTGCTAATTGCATTAATTAATTCCTGGCCCTCACTATTAGACAGTAGAAAAAATAAATGTGTCTGCAAGAAGCACCTTTAAGAATATGTTTAAAATAATTGATAAATAACAGTGAATGGTCCTGAACATTATCAATTATTAATTAATTAGTTATCGATTGTAATTTATCTTCAGGATATTATGAATTTTTATTCGCGTCGCAAAGGTTCGATCATGTACAACAACAATTAGCTATTTTTGTGGGAATACTTAACGCTGGATTCGGATTTGAATCTTCAGGTTCAAGAACCACGTTAGCTATTAAATTGTTTTAATACGAGGAAAAGAAAGGAGTGTGTTTCGTCCTAATTCATCCTAATTATCAATATGCACTAAATGATATCGGCGCTATATACAAAATTTACGATCGTTAATAACTGGAGATTATTCTAATTATCAATTATGTAGTTGTTTTAATGGGTCGACGGTTAAATAAATAAAAATAGTGGAAATAATTATTCGATCAGCTAAGGAGGAAGTGAAAAATTTCAAAAAGGTATTAAAGGTATTAAAAATTCTCTAGGAACAGCCATTTAAGACTGTCTTTTTTAATAATTTTAGCAAGCCGAAAGTCTGTTAGTATATCAGTACTCTTAAATTTTTTCTATCGTCTCAAATTGCAGCTACTCGTTATCCTCGCAAATGCATAAAATCCACAGTCTAGTAATCAGAATAAAGTCCCCAATCAGAAATAACAAGAAATTCGGTGTTGTAACGGTGATAAGCGATTGCGGGGGTTGGCCTAATTTCTTGGTCGGTCCTCGTCGGCTACGAGCGAACTGCGTAGGGATGAATAAGCGAAAACCCCAAGCAATTTCGCCGCCATAAAAGTCAAGTTCATTCCGGGGCGATAATGCTTGTAATCCAAATATAATTCTTGTCGGAGGGGCGAAACCCGTCGAGTTAGCGCTCTCCACGGGGGTTAAAATCATCCGGACCGTGGCTGTGTATCTACCACCACTATTTCGCTGGTGGCAGCGGTCTTCGTGCACCCCCGAAATCACAGAGGCCACCCCTGGCTACGACCACAAACACGCTGGCCACCCTCCCCGAAAAGTTTAACCGGGAAGTCGAAGGTTCCCGTGGTTATTGTTGGAGACCTCTTTATCGTGGTTAACTGGATTCCACTTGGACCAAAGTTTGCTTGGTCAAATTGTTTAGACCAGAGGAACCGGAATGGACTACGGTTTTATGGTCATTTAATGGAATCCGATTCCTCGTTTGATTAGCGAGTCTTTGCCTCCGCGAAAGATTGGCATCGGCCATTAGACGAATTTACGTCTTAACACGTGTTAGAGTCGTAAACATTTCTCAAGTAGAACTCTCGAAAGTTTATAGGAACTTGATTGTTCTAACACAATTATCAACATTCGTAAATAGTTGCTGATTGCATCGAGATACTGGATCACGTATCAAATTATTTCAGAGAATACATATAAGTCTAGTTTCACATCCATTTGTTCTTTTCGTTTACACTGTTCCCCAGTTGAAAAATGCAAGTAATTAGCATATGTACGATCGAGCGGCCGAGCTCGACGATGATGATTCATTTGTATACGATGCCATTCAGACGAAACGATCTACCGTGCTTGATATAGTAGGACTACCATCAATCACTTTTCATCTTACGAAACGTCGTTTGATCCTATTTCTAATCATACCCTCTACATCTAATACCCGTTACAATTTCTTGTGAATCCGTACCAGCATTATTCACATTTTGTTAGTGTATCCTACCACACTTTTCAGTCATGCAATCAGCTGCATTAATTCGAGTTCCAGTTCAAAATTATTTTCAAATGTTCTCGAGACCATGTCCAATAGTTATTCTGAAAGAGATTCAAAGAAATCACTTAGGTGTTCATTCACTGGACACTCTATTTGATATTATGTTTCTGGGGAACCAGTTATTAAAAAGCAACTTAAAATTCGGCTCGCTTTTCGCCAGCTTTTCCAGCTCTTTCATCTACATCTCCCATAACGTGACCAGCTCATCGCGAAGCCCATCGTGCGTCGATCGATCAAGTCGAGTTGTCGCAACACTTTCAGGGAGCGAAAGTCTCCGTTTAAACCTGGACCCGTTCTTTCATCCACGAGCACGTGACTTCGTCAACGTTTTGACAGCGTTTAACGGCCTCGTCCATTCAGTCTGTTCGGCATCTTCGAGGCCCTTTAAAGGGATGATAGATGCTTGGCACGCGACCGACACGCCCACGATGCCCAGTCCACCAACCCTCCTGGACCCTGCCGGCATGGGATACGTCGGGTATTTAGGACAATTTATCCGTACGCCTGCCTTGGCCTGTCTGTTAACACCACCGGACCGGCTTGGTATCAAACAATTCATATATCTCCTGGCCGACGTCCCGAAATAATAGGGAAATGAATTCGCACGAAAGATGGAAATCGGCTGGCTAACTGGATCGATCCGGGTCGCGGCCGACCGCCCCGGATCATCAGTCATTAGATGCCGTCCGAGATACGGGGAAACGTGGAACGTCGCGAAATGGATTTTCAAAGTCGTCCTTTTCCTTCTTAATGAAAATTAGACGGGCTTATCGCCGAACGAAACTTTGTAGGGTGGCTCCTGATTGCGTCTGAGATCGTTGCGAGTGAAATCGATTAGAATAGATTGCTTTTTCCAATGGTCGTTCGTGTTGGGAATTTTTATTATTTCTACGGCTAGATAGAATTAAGTAATCTTCTGATCCGGATGACAAGTTAATTCATTACTAATGTTTGCTATCAGAAGCTTACAGAAGCTTCTCGCTTTTTCCTTAATCTGACAATTGATTTTGTCATTTGATTGTGTTATAGTATTTATATCGGTATCAACTAGATTGTATTTCGGTTGATTACGACTAGGCTGTGGATTTGTATGTACAATGAAAATCACAAATGTCTGCATCTCTTTAAAATGTCATGTTATAAATGGTATATAATTTGTTGGTTTAAACTGTAGGACAAGAATGGGTGGATTATGAGCCTAACCTCTTTTATGCAATTATCTTTGAGGAGCATATAACTATAGATAGATTTCGTTCGAAATGTTCATCACGAATTTGACTCGTTATTATACATACAAGGGGTTAGTTCGGCTGCTTTACATGCTATTTCGCACACGTGTGGAATAAATTGTCGTGTCAGGAAATCGGACGAAAGCTTGCAACTGCATTACAACCTCGTCCAGGAGTCGCGGCGGCAAGATACAGCCCGGACATCCGTTAGTGGTTGAACAGTGGCTCGTAGAAGAGGAAACGTGCAGGTTCCAGCAATCCCAGAGCTAATAAATTCGCGAGGCTTTGCAGTGCCTCGAGTGGACGTTAAACCAATATTCTCAGAGAAATTCGTGAGCCCTTTCAATTTGTTTCTCATTTGGACGCTTTGTTCGCTAACGTTGTAATTTAAGAGAATGGCTGTTAGGATAGAAATGAATTTTTATTAGAAAATTAACTATTTCACAACAAATCTAGTCAACTTTCCAACGTATCCAAAACGAACATATCTAAAGCATCAAGTAACATGTGTTTTAAGAATATTGAAACGGTTATTTGGTGTTCGCAAGTTCGACCGCAGGGGTAAATCGAAAAATCGGAAGCCGTGGGGGTAAGTGGTACTCCAGAACTAATAAATTCAAGAGATTCTGCAGTGCTCCGGGCAGAAGTTTTTTAATCGCGGCGCATGAAGCCGTCGTCTGCCAGAGGCACCGAACTGTGAGACACTGCACTCTTGGGATAACCCCTGCACTGGCCCGGAGCGGTTGTCATTTTAAATCACTGCCGAACAACCCTGATTTTGGGCAACGTCGAGCCTTCGCAGCCCCGTAACCCTTGGTCAAGCCTTGGAATCGCCGGGTATTAAATTCCCTTTTGGTTTGTCCTCGGCAAAGTGGGCTTTTTGTTCGCAAAAAGGGTAACATTTCGCCGAAATTCCCCGCAAATGTGCTATTTCTCTGCGAGATTCCCTATTATAAATCAACGCGATCCTTTATATCTTGCTTAACAAAGAAAATGGGTGATCATGTAACACATTTTTTTACAGATTGGTCTCAGAAAGACACTTTTTGAAATACTTCTTTGCTACTACGTGAAATTAGATCAAGAGACAATGATTATGAGGCATCAATTAATAGGTGGGATTTGCATTTTAATTTTTTAAAATAGGGGATGATTTTGGTTGCACACGAGTTTCTTTAATATTAATATTAATATTGTTAGTAAGTCATCTAGGAACGCTTTATCTGAGCTTTATAAAGTTTGAAAATATTCTTAAGGAAAAAAGCCCGACCGATCCGCTACTCAAGGATTAAAACTCTCCGAGAAACTATTAATGAACGTTTCACGATTGAAATAGCATCGGAAAAACTTGAAAAGCCGCGATAGATCGTCCTCGAGATTTGCGAAGGTTGTCGCGCGACTTTCCACGAGCCGGCAGCTTCTGTAATTAACTGTTCGCCGACCACGACTACCGGGCTTAATACAATAATAAGGCGAAGGTAGCCAGAGCGAATAAATTACCAGCAGAGGGGTTGTATAGCTCCCACGTGCGTTGTATTTACGTGGCGCGAATACGCGCCGGGGACGAGCGCTAATTACGAGGATGAATGAACCGCGAATGGATGTCGTTCATCTTACTGAAAACGCAGCTTCCTCTTCCGGGCCGACGCAGCAATTCCCCCACCGCTCCCGTCGACTTAAGCCCAATTTGCATCTGTCGGCTGCCTCGCGGATGCAATTAGATCGGAATTATCGCTGCCCGTTTGTCCGCGTGTAATTGCAGTTAATCGCGACTGCTTTACCGGGACGCGGACACCTCTTCGATTCGAACGTTAATTTTGTTCGTGCTAGTTGATTCGCCCGATTCCCTGCTAATTAGCTGGTTAAATGTGCGATTTTTTCTTTGCCAAGGTAGATTTAGCTAATCTTCTCGCCGGCGTCGCGCCTCAATAATGTTTTGTCACTGGCAATGTCAATTCAGAAAAGAATTTGAATGATCCCTTTATGACAAAAAATTGCAATCTACATCTAATTGTTAAAATATTTTAATATTTATAAAAGAGTCAGACACGGAACTCCTATAGTGTTATTAGAATGAATTAGCCAATCAAGAAATTTTCCAAACATAAAATTTCATAAAATTTTATTGAACTATATGCATTACTGTAGAAACTCATTATGATTTCACTTTCATTTTAGTAGCTTGAATAAATGCAAAACTAATTTGATAAATTCAATGATTCTCTGTCGGCAATCATCCCACAATTTCTCAATCTGTTTTTTCCAACATTTATTCAAGTAATATATGTATGTATTTTTAATTTTGCATTCAAATATTATCAATAATATTCTATTAACCACAAAAAATCCTTAACAAGCTCTAACATCTTAAAAAAATTTCTTGTTAAGCAGAAGTAGAGGCTCCATGTTTTAAAGTGAGTCCAGGAATATTTTTATAAATCAAAATCACCACAGTTCATTGACAATTTCTCGAGAACAGGAAGTTCAGGGTTCAGATGATCGTCATAGAAAACTTTGCCTATCGTCATTAAACGCAGCAGACAATAAACAATTTCTAACGTCTTGCAACTGATAAGCTCAAGGAGCTCCCCACCAGTGTCCGTTCTGGAACGAAGAATAGTCTGAATGGAGGCCGAGAAACAGCTCAACGAGTGAATCAACGTATCCATTAAGCGCTTCGAGAAAATCAATGGGCAGTCTTGACGGAAGATTTACCGTTCCGGTTGGTTCTATTTCCGTTTTATCAGCGTTCGATTCGTTCAGGGATCGAAAACGTATCTGCTAATTAATGGATTCGTAGCTCGAGCGTCATTATCACGCGGCATAATTAATATCTTATACGGAGCGTAACGAGGGGTGGACTGGTCGTCGAAGAGAGGAACTATGAACGAGGAACGAAGATAGTGAACCGCAGCTGGCTCGACCGTGGCAGACTTTAAGACGCCGCTATCAAAGGAAGTGAGGTCGACCTCGAAGATCGTTAATGGTCGGCCGGGCGTGGGACAGGCTTTCCATAATCGTGGATCACGAAAATACGCCCATTTCTGTCCACCGAGGAAAGATAATGCTTGTCCGGCCTGAGGTAACAATGACCGTAAACGATTTATGAATGGAATCTTCCATAAAACGGTGAATCAACGGCGCTCGCGAGTCATATAGCTGTCCTACTTCTCGTCGGAATCTTTGGAAGTCTGACTCTTTCGTTCCTGCTCCTCCTCGATTAACTTATTAATATCTCTCGTGGCTAATCGGTTATTGATAATTCGAGGATTAATCCTTCCGTTTCATTTTTCCTCCGCTTCGAAACCGGGAGATTATTAACGTCACTTGCGCTGATGTAATAGAATAGTGTCAGCCAAGACTGTTCCACAAGCTATTTACGCGGTGATAAGATTCGGTGGCAGATAGCGTAACGAGCGCTGCGCGGTAGACAGATTGACGCACGATTTTGTAATTGAGATACTACTAATTGGTTACTTGGGCAACGTTCACCGAAAGAAACACCGACATCAGCCCCGGGGACTTTCAGATGGTATCTCACTTCGAAATTGTCCGTAATGAATCTTTAAGTTTCGCACAGTCCTTGAAAATACAATAGTTGCTCGAAGGTTAAGATCTTGAATTCACAGGAAATGGGAAAATTTTCATTCAACATTAGTACACAAGATTCAACCGATTTTTGAGTGATTCTTCATCAGCATGATTAATTCACTTGAACTTATTCTATTTTCTTCAGAACAAGTCTACAGAACATTCAGTAGTATAATGTGTGAAGTCAATGTTTACGTACTAATCGATTCTCAACAAAGATAAACGTAAAATCATGTTCATTTTGAGATTTTTGGGAGTCTAATTCACTAAATACGTAAATGATGATTTTTTTGGAAAAATGCTTCATTGGTTTGGGAGTGGCGTAACTCTCTACAATCTGAGGATAGCTATGAAAAATATTAAAAACTTTCAATCGGGATTATATGAACATCTGTGACATCATAAAACATTTGTATAAAAATAGACTTACAATCGCATTTTTCTGAAGGATTAATAAAGCGAAGGCATCTTTGCCAGCATCAGCCACACGTACGGGGCTATAATAATCCTTGAAACGCCAGTTCGAAAGAATCCCCACTCCGTGGAGCTATAAAGTGTCCCCTCTCGTACCCGTTCCTTCGATAAACCACCGCAATTGGCGAATTTCGCAGTGACGCAGATAACGTACGATCCCGTCGTAATTTCGATAATTGCAAGCGTGGCTATCAGGTCGCCGAGCATGATCTTTTTCCTCGTGCCCGCAATAGGAACCGCGGAACGAAAATCGCACGGTGCAGAAGGGAGATGGAGGGTTAGAAGGTTTTGGCCAGATGCGTCGCACGAGGCGTGTCGAATTCCCCCATGAGGCCAGGGTGGCCCCGCATTCCCATATTAACATAGAGATACGGTGTTCCGATGTTGCACGAGTTTCGGCTCTGTTATAGAACGTACCGTCGCCGTTGTATACTTTAGGATGCTCTAATGGAGGCTCGCACGTGGCGCCACGTGGCTCCGGGTTAAGCAAACTATCGATTATGGGATTTCACGCTAAGCACCTATAGGATTACACCGGCGATGGACGATAAAGCCACTGGATTTGTTGCTCTTTTCGAGAGGGGGCGAAAGAGCAAAGATCTCGGTACAACGGGTCTATCTGATCGGTGCACTGGTTCCTTGGCTCTTTCCCCGTTTGTTCCCTACGGACCCTCCTCACGCCTCTACCGACTTGACTGTGCGAAAATCTTCCCCTCGGCCTGATAGTAGTCCCAGGCATCATACCCGCTAACCTTTCGCTGCCGGAGGTGCTGGAAGAAAGGGATGGAATGCAGGTAATTGCTGAGACTCTTTCGCCTGGTGTCAAAGGTGGTGGAGGATCTTCCTGCCGAGCTAGATAGTGTTTGCAGACAGGATTAGACGTGGTCGACTGTAGATAAAATGCACGTTATCCGTGAATTAGAATCATACGTTAGATACTTGTGGACCAGCTTCTACTACTGACAATCTTTGGTCGGTAAAGCCTAAGACACCCCGTATACAATATTATCTTTGACTTTACAGTATTTACGTTTAACGATTTTGATCGAATATTTTCTGCTGCGGATGTACTGCGGAAACAAAGTTTTCGCTTCGACTAAGCGTCTGTCGTAATGCTTTCACACATTCGCACACGTTGGACGTAGAAAAGATTAATACAAAAACGAATGTGTTTGTTATGCAAACTATAGAACACAGGAAAATGGAACGCTGACTTGAGGAAGCGATCAATCATCTGCAAGCCTTGAGTAAATTTTCTGATAAAAGTGTTGCAACGCTTTATCGTTCTATTTAACGGTTTTTTAATTATCCTACATCAGTAAACAGTACTTTACATTTGTTCAGAAAACAGAAGTATTTGATATATATTTTTTATGATAAATTTTATAGTTAATGTACGCTACGTATAATATTTTATTTCATGATATACTTTGCTGTTTGAGAGTTTTATTACAAGCATATCAGTCGACGTTTTCAGTGCAACTGATTTTTCTCATGGTCGTTCCTTCCCAAGTTGAGTAAGCCATCAGGTCACATTTCTAAATACGATTTTAATTATCCGTTTCCAATCAGGAACACCCGTCCAGGAGCAATTTTCACGGCGATTAGAATTAGAGCGGCCTAGTATGCCGCTACGTGGTTCGTTCCCATGACGTAGAAATGAGCCGTATTTAATCGTGTGTGCCATTGATTCGACGCGGTTGGTTCGCAAGATGGCTAAATGATTTGGGAACCACCCACTACAGCTTGCATTTTCTCATGACGTTGCAACCTGAGATTTATACTCTGTTACATCCGTTACTGCTTTTGATTTCTTTCGTAATTTAAATTTTTCTTTTACAGACATTATAATTTTCCACATTTTTAACAATTCTATAATGATAAATGTTCTCGTAGTTTATCGTGTGAAACACATTAAAGTCTGTTTTCTTGTAGCATTGATACAGTTTTAATTTAATATCTGTAACACAATAGATTTGTTTGTAACAATATACATACCAGTACATATTATTCATTTTTCCGATTAGTTAAGATTTTAATACACAATTTAGACTCCTGTAGAAAGTATTCCTAATAATACAGTATTTTATCCATATAAGTCCCTAGCACGAATCTGCCGAGGGACAGTATTCTTTGACTTTTGCCGAACGTAGAGAAGGACAACCGAGCCGAGAGGCCTCGGTCGCCGAGAAATGTAAACATAGCTAATCCAAATTTCCAACTTCCTTATTTTTAATTATTTTTTTATGGGACTTCGATAACCATATTTGTGGCCTTTTTTCTGATAAAAATCATATCAAATATGATAGAATTCCGATGATATTTACTTGTGTTATAGACAATTATAGTTTCGGGTGCGAAGAAAGATAGCGTATAGGAAAGAAAGAGACGCACACAGTCGCAGTAGCCGGCACATTTCAGACTCGCCGGCGACTGTCCTACCTTGCGCTCGAAACTTTAATTGTCTATTACACAAGTAAATATTATCATAATTATATCATATTTGGTATGATTTTTATTAGAAAAATGCCACAAATATGGTCATCAAAGTACCATAAAAAAATAATGGAAAATAGACGAGTTGGAAATTCTGATTAGGTGATCTCACCGATATACCCTCGAGTTTCGCGGACCCTCAATTTCATTAAAACGGGCACAGGTCGTTGGCCTCCCGCGAAGTTACCGAATGGAACATGATGGGGTTATAGAAACGCGGTGCAGAAATAACGAAGCAGGAAGTAGCCGAGCGGGGAAAAAGAAAAGGGGTCGCGAGATATTAGTGTCGGCTCGCTTTTCTTCTGGTTCACGGGCCGCGGGTGTATGTCGGACATGCATATCGGAGACCGTAAGAGGAAGAAAAGGAAGAGCGGTGGTCGAGAGAGGTACGGGGAACCTCAGCAGGAGATAACGCCTTTGAATATAGCCGCAAGGTCAGCGTGGAACTGACCCCAGCATCCTGCCCGACTGAATTCGAGTTTAATGAATAACTATTGAATCCCGCCTCTATCGCTGCCAATAAGAACAAAGCGGAAGCCACGGCACGGTGAGCTGGAATTTGCCGAAGGAAGTCTATTCACGCGCCGGCGCGGAGCGAGCACTGCTTGCGGAGGATGATTTAAAATAATCGGGCCGATGATTAAACTCGACGTCCCTCCGCAGGAGTTACACTTTTCTTTCTGTAAAGTAGCGGGCAGTTTATCTCGTAGCGGTTTGGTTAAGTGATTCTGGCTTCACTGCGGTCATAAGTTACTGAATATAGTTGCTTAAGGCTTTAGCGTAGATTAATGTTGAGAAAATTATTTCGTATATAAAGACTTCGATATATTAGAAGTCACATACAAAATTGTAAAATGTATCATGACCATGCTAGTTGTAGATCTAGATACATGTAGGCTATCTGCTTGCTACAGTGTTGCAGTATTTTGCAAGTAGTAATTTTCTATATTCGTGTGATTTAACGTATAAGGGATCATGCTTTCAATCCCCAGAAAAAACCTCAATTCTAATATGTATATATTATCAACAAAATTCAGAGTTAAAGATGAAGAATTTTATCACTGACTTACGACCGATACGACAGTAAATAAGACATTCTAACAAGACAGATAAGCAGCGAAACGATTGCTGGTAGCAACGGTGTCAAAACCCAAATGGTATCTCCGCTGACATCGAATGTTATTTAATGTAAATGTCAAGGGGTGATTACATTTTTCGACAGGTGTTGTGATCGCCATACATCTCAGCAGCGTGCATTGTACAAGGCCCCATGGCTCCACCATTATGATCAGTCCCCATTCACGACACGCAACAGCTCCTCGAAGGGTCCTCCTTCTATCGAGGCCCCGAAGGATATGAATTCCACTCGCGGCGGATCCGAAATGGAAGCTAATTGCAGTGTCTCTGAACGATCAACACTTCTCGCAACGGATCCTGGTGCTGGTGGGCTACGCCCGTGGCAGGTGTGCGTTATGAAGCGTGGTCGCCGGCCCGTGGAAAATGGCGGAGAGCTCGTCGAATTCGGTCGGATCGTGGTGGGAAAAAAATAATATGAAGACGAAGAAAGAAAGAACCTGGGTAGGAGTAACGACGAGACGGGGAGTGATCGCGCTCGGCACCACAAGGGAAGTAGGCAGAGTAATCTCGATGGTGCCGAGGCATCGGTGCCATCGAGCCGAGAGAATAAGTATACATTTTATCCGTAACGTGTTCGCCATTACCCTACGACGTCGAAGCCACGGGCTAAGTAACGGCTCGTGAGGGTCGAGAACGGCTTCGTAATGCGATGTGTGTGCAACATAAGTGGCCATCAGCCAACATAAACAATCGCCATGGTAAGTATATGGTGCGACGATACTCGGCCCCTCTCCCTCTATCGTTCTGTTTAGCCTCCTTCTCGTTCCCAGGACCATGTCCCTCCGTCCCTCTTCGTTCGAGCTAGCCCCGACGACCGATCGTGGAATCGTACCGGGGTCCTCTCGCAGGATACCTGCTACGTATACGGGGCCCCATTGGAGACGGTGCAACGTAATGGAGCCATTATCGCTGGATAACTTCATCATCGGCCATTGGCGTAGGCCGTTCACCACGGGTACACCTCTTCCGCTCCGTTCACCGATCAACCCGATACAAAACGATTGCCGGGTAGGCGGGAAGGGGTATCTTATCGATGATGGGAATTGTGCTTCGTCTTCGTTCCTTTGGCATCGTGTACCGATATTATAGCACATATTGAAAATTCTACATAATTTAATGTGCCCCTCGTGGACGGATATGGCTATGGTTCTTGGAACATCGTCGTTTATAATCTGGCCCGATCGCGACTCAACGCGTACACGCCCCAATGCGCGACCACTTCCACGGAAAGCGGAGATTGTTAATGACGTTTGGAAATAACGAGGGCAACGATTCAGGGGACCTTTCGGTGGCTAGATGCCCCCCGCTTGATCAACCCTCGCTCGATAGTTTCCGCGTTCTCTTTCGCTCGTGATCAACTTTATCTCAACTGCTATAGTCGTGAAATTCCATTGAAAAGAAAAAGATAGTTTACAGTTTAAGTCTTCAGAAGAGACGCTTGATCGTTACCACAATGTGTTGATTGATTAGACTTTTTCGTGTGCTTCACAACTACACGTACAATCCTAGGAAGTAAGCAATAATCAAAATTCCGCAGCAACGCTTTGAAAACACGCGCACCACAAGGAAACGCAAAACAAAAGAAAAGGATTTTTACACACCGGCGAACTAGGGGGACCCCTTAATTCCGGGACAGAGTTTCTGCCGTGTCCTCGTCGTGTAACCTGTTTTCATCGTGTCCTCCCCGTATCGTGTTCACTTAGGGCCCATTCACGTTGTAATTATGGTAACCATAAGCGGCGAGGTCGTGTTTTAATCCGGAGGAGTAAACGGGCAGACAGACGTAGCCTCTAACCGAGACAAATTTTCGAAATCTATCAACGGGTGGGCATTAGCATAATTTGACACTTTGCAAGTGGAACGGCAGGTGGCTGTGAGAGAGACGATGCTCCGGTGTCAGCAGCCTCTCGGGCCGAGACGCGAGAGCGCGCAGCATCCCGAAAAAGTCTAGCAAGACCGCGCTAAAAGTCGTATCTGCCTGAACAACGTCGTTCCATGCGAACGTCCACCGGGGAAGATTGACCACCTTCGATGGTAATGGGGGCTTGATTACAAAGCACGCTCCACTCTGGCCCAGCCCCCTGTTTATATCAATATCTCTCTTCTACGTGCACACATCCACACAAGCACGCATCCATTCGCTGGCCTCATCGGCATCATCGTGAACGCGAAGCACGTGTGTGCTCGCGGCTGATCATGATACCCGCCGGTCCACGTACATATTACATACCTACATACACGGCATCGTTCACCGGAAACGCTGGATTTCATCGAACGCCGTCGACTGGTATCTGAAAATCATCTAAACCCGTTTTCTCCTGAACGATGCAATCACGATCGCATCAGGGCTGTCACGGTCCATCGCGAGGACTCGCAGACTCCGCTTCGAACAAGAGACCATTGAATTGCGCGATCTGTGTTCCTAATTTTACGACTACCCGGATTATCAAGTTGTTATCCACTTCTGTCTGAACGATAATGTTTTTATTAGCTCGACGCGGAACTCGCGTTCCATTTAATCCGCCAGAAATTCACCGACCGAGTGATTTATTACGATTTGATATGTGTACTAACGAGTTAGCGTCCGCCAAGTGGATTCGAGATATTCGAATGGAAGTATCGGAGTCCGAGCAAGAGAAACCAAATTGTGTTTCTTGATAAATGACACAAATAGTTCGTTACGGATACGGCGATAGAGCTCGTGCTTCAATAAAAGTGATTAGCTACGAGAGATTGCTTCAATATTACTCTCTTAATGTACTGCGTTTATAGTTTAAGTAGAATCGGTTCTAACTTTGTTTTACCTTTTGGTTAAACGTTTTTCGTAAATCATATAATGACGTACAAGCTCCATGAATTAGCTTTACAGCTTCTGCTCGAGTAAAAGTGATTGGCTACGAGAGATTGCTTTAATGTTCCTGCCTTAATGCTTCGCTTTTATGAATCAAGTAATATAGACTCCAACTTGATTTTACTTTTTGATGAAACGTTTATTAAAAATCGTGTAACAGCGATCCATGAATTAGTTTTTCGTTTTGGTCAGCTATTAATGCTTATACATTAATTCTGTACTTTTCATTCCGGACTTTATTTTGTTTTTTGGCTGAAAATATGTTTCCTCGGCTACATTGATACTACCGAACTCTTCTGTACAGAGGCGTAACACGTTCGAATGGAAACAGTATCCTGAACAATGGCGTGTAGAGGCTGGATCATTAATCATAATCGGACGTCAGTGATGTCTTCATCAGCCAAGGATGCGGCGTGCACGTCTCAGCCATCGAGTTTCCGGTTCGATCTCCTGTCTCGCGAGAGGAAGCACTGACAGGGTGAGAGTGGTCGAAGTCGCAGAGGGCGACACCGGGTGACGGTCGTACTTCGAAATACAATCCAATCCGCGGCGGATTTCCCGTTACTAAAGCGTATCCAATCGACCGCTAGGTATTTTCCGCTGAAACCACCCCTTGGCCTCTCCTTTTTTCGGGGGCGATCGTGCGGAGACGGTGCTGGTGTCGCAGAAACGAGGGTTTCAGCCGGAAAACACCGAGTCAGCACGCCACGGGAACCATTCGCTGAGAACATGGCCGGTGAAATAAAATGTATCGGCTATTTTCGTTCTCGACACCGCATTGGCCAACCTTGCGTTTCTACCCTACCCCCTCCGGCGCATAACTTCCGATCGGTCGGTTTTGTGTCTCGGCATTCAATATCTCCCGTGTCTCAACTTAAACGTTGAACCTCGCTTGGCTGACTAGTGCAGGCTAATTCTATTTCGGAGATGCCTATAGCTCGCGGTGCAGCGGAACATCATTGCAAAAATTGTTTTGCTTCAGTATCCATTACGTTGGTGCTTAAACAATTGAGATCTTTGTTCTTGAATTTTAAATATACTCGGGGACAAAATTAAATGGACATGAGTTTGTAAGCTTCTATGAGATCAGTTGCAAAATTTTGTTGGCTTTTTAAATTTGAATTGCAATATTTAAGGCAACAGAAAGTAACCTAGTCACTAGAAAAATTAAAAGCATGATAACTCCTGTAATAACAAGGATTTCGAAACTGCATCTAATATTCAATACGTATTTTCATCAATTAGTTCTCAAAGTGTGAATTTATACACAGTTCATTGATTATGCTGAACATATACGCGGAGGATAATTATTTATATCGCAGTAACTATTAACTACCGCGAGCAATAAAACAGCATGGAACAGAAGAGAAACTGTCCGGTCATGCTACTTCCCGCGCATATGGCTCGAGGTTGTAACTTTAGCACAACTACAGGTAGGTACACTACTTCAGAACTGTACAAAACTCAGGAGATAAACCAACAAACTGTCATAAACAGTTTAACACAAATAATTTAACATATAGAAGCAACATAAGATGTACAGCTCGTTCCTAATCGATCTGAACGAAAGCATAAAAGAACACAAAAGCAAAGTCTCCATCGCATCTAAACAGGAAACAGTGACTGCGATTAAACCGCGAGTTCCGCAGTGTAGCCAGGCAACGGAATAGCCGCGCAGTAGAAGATTAACATTAACTGCTTGAGTCAATCTTCGTGATCCCCGGGTCCTGTCACTTTTTATTACCAATTTCCCTCTTTTCATACTGTAATTACTTTCTCCATTCATCTTGCGTCATATCTCGCGGCATCGGCGATCTATCCATCAATTCTAATTTCTCCGATACAACCGGACGACTGGGAGATTCCTCGACTTCCTTTCCGATCGGAGCCCGTTCTCCGTTCGAGGCTTCTATTTTTGCTGTTTGCCGTAATCAGCTTGGCCAATTAACGAAGAAAGGGAGCAGCGTGAAGGGAGAACCCGGCTGCACAGGACAATACTGCAAAGATACAGATGAAACAGTGAGGGCACCGGTTCCATTCCTCCCGGCGGCGGCAATAACAGTTCCCGTCCAATCAGATGTCCGGAGGCAGCTGGTCAAGAAGGGGTCCTAGAAAGCTCCGCGCTCTGAAATCTGGCGGGAGCAGCCGAAGCAAGGGGACAAAACATTCCCCGCACGGCCGACCGCGGAACGTATAATAAGTGTGTGATTAGCATTATTTACGGCCGGTTAACTATTAACCCATAAATCAACCGGAGGACTACATTATCCGGCCGCGGCCCCGGTGTGTTCGTGTGTGTCCGGTCGCCTCTCTAGAGTCTTCTGCGCCAAGAAAACGGTACCGCACCGAGGTGTGCGGACCGTAGATCGTCCAGCCGATAAGCGACGTGGATTCGTGAGTCAGGGAACCGCGGGGAGAGTGAGAGAAACCCTGAGGAAACAGCCGGAGGAACAGAGTAAGCTAAATAGAGGAACGAGGGAGGACAGCAGCATCGGCGGCCAACCATCTTCCTAGTGATTTAGGAGGACGCGGTGCTTTCTTGCCATTATCAGTCGCTTCTTTCCCTCTTGTCTTCTCTAAATCTCTCGCGAGTTTTAAGCGGATTACAAGGTATCAGCTCGACAACGTTTTGTTGCCCCAAGTTCGACTGCTTCGCTTCGGCTAGTATATTTCATGTCCGATCTGCCGGATCTGATACCTAACCATGATGGGAGCTTCGCTACGTTTTCGAACGATTGGGGTGAGGCTCGAGTGAATTTTACTTGAGGAAGTGGGTGGCTTTGCTGCCTGGGAACGACGATGATGAATACTCGGCGACTAGGGTATCGGCCGGAGGAAAGTCCACATGTTTATTTATGTTAGGGAGTCTGTACCTTAAAAGTTAGTAGCATGATGACTTTGAATAACTCATAAGTTATTTGGTGTTCGATCAAATTTATCAAATGTTGCATAGTTTCCGAGGGGACATACATACTTTTTTTATTATTACGCTGTTTTATCGAGGTACGAGGGGCCGCCTTCAGTTTTTTAAGTGGAATGCCGAATATTTGTTCTCGAATTCATTAAAAGGTAACCCTGTTATAGGAGGGTCGAGTGTATCGAGTTTGTTTTTTACATAAAATAAATAAATGTTAATTTTTTCATGCTTATCTGTAAGCAAATCATGACTGAAATATTCGATTCATTTTTATTAGTATTTTAATTTGGATCCAAGATGGTTAATGAGTCTTTCGAACAGCGTCCCAAAAATTCGACGCGCCCGGTAACATCGTTCGGCAGAAATTGGAAAATAGACCGGCGGTAAATATCAATGTTGCGTCGAAAACAGGGATTGCAAATTATTCAATGAAAAATAATATAATTTGTTCCGTCGTGCTTTTACCGACTCCCGCATTGATTGTTAGGTATTGTGCCATACGTCCATGTTAAACATGACCATTAATATCGACGCGGTGCACAATTTAATTGGAACATACTGACAGGAACGTCCGTGTGCAATGTGTTCTAAAGCTCGAATGATGGACACATATAAATGGCTAATTAATTTAATTACAACATCCGCCGTTATTACATGGAAAACGCAACGGTTAATTAGTAAGTACGTCACTCGGTAATTTTACTTTTAATGAGGCTCGTTTGCTAAATTATTGATATTACTGGATTTATTCAACGTAAACAATTTAATATTTCAAGCGTCCCTTCCTGCAGTTCCGACGACCCAGCGTATATTCTTTCATTTTGTAATCACACTTTCCATATAATATATTTATGAGCATTATTAGTTTTCAGTGATAACAACATTGTGTCTTCATAATTTCCTAGAAGAAAACCAATATTCATATCATTGTACGCGCGCATTCATTCGCAGTGGAGTGGAATTTTATTTGAATCTAAAAGCAATTATTAAGAGTAATATTTAATAGATTTAAATTGAAATCTTCGTCACGGTGTGACTACACGACATTACATGGTAAGGGGTTAAGTTGTAAATTGAGAATGAACGGAGAGAAAACTATTGCATAACTGCAGATTACAATTAAACCAATCGCAAATGAAACAAAACCATCAATAAATCATCAGTCTATTACTAGGCTGGTGATTGCCCAGGAGAACAGCCGGAATAAGGTATCCTCCCCCAATGTATTGCATTTACATCGGATTTCGGGAGGTTTCCGCACATCGTACGCCCGGCCAAGCACGCTTCTGCAGTCACCGCAGATCCTCCTAAATAAATTCCCATAAAGCAGCTCCGGTGGCTTGGTCACGTTGGCCCGGTCTTGGCACTTGCACCGTACACTCCCTGCTCCCGTATTCGAGACACGAGATCCTGCCAGTGGTACGTCATTCGCCCTGTCGCTAATCAGAACTAACCGCCGACGCGTGACTCGAATTCACCACGTCGCCGTCGACGGAACCGGAGAGACAGACAGAGAAAGAGAGGGAGAGAGGGAGAGAGTGAAGAGAGAAATAGAGAGAGAGGAACGGGGCCGCACAGCGGAAAAGCCGGCCTAGAGGAACAAGGTGAAAAAAGGGACGGGCGCGAAGAAGAAACGCAGACACGTCGTTACGACGCAGCCATCTTTGCATCTCCCTTTCACCAGCAACCCCATTTTTGCGCTCCCGTTATAGCCGTTCCATCGCGAACCGCTGGCTAAGCCTCCTACTCGACTTCAACTTCTTCCTCCTAGTCTAGACCCTCGTGTTACTTCGCCATCCCCTTTCCTCCCTTCCCTCCCCCTTTCCTACTTCTCCACTTCCTTCCCTTCCTCCCGTCTTCTTCTTCTTCATCCACGTTCTTGATCGCCCCGGCAATTAGACTTGCAAAGCAACCGCGAATTCGCGGGGATTCCAACTTCCGGCCGAGTGACGAGGGAGGACCGATTTCCCTTGATTCCCGCGGTTGCTTGAAAATCGTTAGCGAGATAAAGCACCGTCTATTTTATTCCGATCTTGGGAATTGCCGGAATTGCCGGGCGAATTTCAACTTGGACGAAAGGACGAAAAAATGCATCATTTGCTCTTCGTCTATCAATTATGCTCGCTGTTACTTGAAAATGGTTGATCTCCTAGAGTGACGTTTTACAAAAAAATTGGGAAAATGGGAAATATTTGTGTGGATTATTATAGAATCGTTACTTTATTATCATTAGTATGATAATCGCGTAAAGGAAACACTTTCGTAACGTGTCTGTGCAAGACGTACCAGATCTACTTGCAAGCATACATACGGACCTCGATTCTTCTTATGCAGAAACTTCATTCATTACTTTTTGGTAAACATCGATTGGAATATTCCACGTGAAATCGATCTTATTTCATTGACAATTTTTGTTTGCACGCGAGACAAATAAATTCGCGTACATATATAAATAGGCGTGTACCTAAAATTCTTATTACTTTATACTTCATGGTAATATCACTGAAGAAAAGAAACACACATTTGGACCTCAATCTTTATTACAAAAACTGTTTCTGAATTTTTTAGAAGATAAAATTAGTTTTATTCGACCAACATCGAATCATCATATTTCAACATCCAACATGATTGAGTTGTACGAAAAATAAATTTAAACGAATAAAGTTTCTTGAGATCGTATCATAGCAAAAATTAATTTTCTATTATAATTTCTTGGTAGACATTTTCGCATTGTACAATCATGTGCATTTCCGTAACAACAAATCGTAATTTTATTGTTACTGTTGACCAATAGGAAATGATCGAATAGTTTTGCAATTGAAGATCTTACGATTTGCGGCGGAAATTGAACGGGGGCTCGAGAGCGTCGCGATGACGAGTCACGATTTAATGAACAGCACTAAAACCCATTCTTAGCCTGGCTAGCTCATCTAATCTATCCATTCCAGCTTTTTTTCTTCCCATTTCGCCGATCGTCTCGCTTTTTTCCACAAGCGGCAGACGATAAAGACGTCAAACGTCACTTAACGAGCCAAGAGGTCGCGACCGAACTTGCATTGAGAAATTTCAATTCATGAGCTCGCCGAAGTAACGTCTATCCATTGATCGAGAGACTCACTACTGTAACGCGCTATCATAGTTGCGTAATATTTCACGAACCATCTCGTGATGATTCAGAAAACGTCCAATTACTAAGCTTCTCAACCCTCGATTGCAAATCTATGTAATTATACTTACATCACGAATCATAATCACGAAGTTCATAAAATATAGGATAGGCCAAATACATAAAACCCGCTGTCCAATTATAACACTATAATGTCCTTTATTCAATTCCACCAATCTAAAACACAAAATTTCTGCTTAGTCGACTGTTTTAACGTTTTAACAGGTAAATCTTGTGCAATTACATGGAAACTAATAAAATATAAGTGTGTACAGTCTGTATTCCATTCGAAAACGTTCTGCTATATGTACATAACTATTCTGCCAGACCGAGTCTTCGTGTAATTGTAATATTCACTCTTGCGTATAATTTTGTCGATAGTCTAGAAAGAAATATGGAGACTACTAATAATTTTTTAACAAGATATTGTTTGAAAATTTATTATTTCTTTGAAATTTTTTCCATTTCTGGGAAATGGCTTCCTTAAAAGGTAAGAAATGATTATCGCAATTACTTTAGCATATTTCGATTTATCTTCGATGGAGTCGATCGACGGAAATCGATATCGGCTAGGGGGATCCCTGTAGAACGATAAAGTCCCGAAGTAATTAGCCCGATGTTTACACAGTTTAACGTTTCCCTGGTATCTTTGGTTCTCCTCCTACACGGCTCAATTAACTTACGGCGCACTTAATTAGTCGTCCTGACTCTTGGCACGCGGCAACAAACTGGCGCATGGCATGCCGTGGCGCTTTCGAATCGCTGGCGTCCGCTAAATTTTCTGCCGGTCTTATCTGCGAAATAATTATCTACGGAACGGGGATGGAATTTTTATCGACGCGACCGAACCGCCGGATAATCCGGCGAGATACGGCCGCGTTTCGCGATTGTTCGGGCTTCTCGTTCGCCGAGCACGAGATTTTTTTTTATTTGTTGTTTAATAAATTCTCCGGTGTTAGGATGTTATCGCTGAAAATGCGAACTTCAGCAAAATCAATAACCGCCAGATTAAATGTGTCTCGGTTGCTACAAAAAAACGATTTATTTTTTAAATTTCTTTCAGATTTATTTCTTACGATATTCTTTCGTTTCTTCATATACTTATCTCGCAGTAAATGCTGATCAAATGAAATTACTCGTTTTGCTTCTGTTTTCTAGTTGGATACGCAGAATTTATGCCAGCTAGTCAAGTGACTAATCGGTACTATTTTAATAACTAATTATGTTTTTGTATCACGAGATACTGACACATATTCGAATGAATTATTAATCTGAGAATGTTATGTCTATTCATTTGAAATTTGATATAATTATAATTACCTATTTTTATCCTTTGATTATTAATTTGTACCATTTACGTACCTCCACTCGGAGAATCACTATAATTTTGCATGTTGGTGAATCTAATGACGTGGACGTACAGCGAGTGTTATTATAAACTAGATGTATTACCAGTTCAGATAAGTGGAAAGGAGAATCCGTTGGTATTGTAATTTATTAGGTAGAACGTTGGTAATTAACGCGGACATAGACATATTAGTACGATTTTGATCTGTTTTCTTTCTTGCACGAAGGAAATGTATCACATGGACTGTTTGCATGAAGTGTATCATTATATACCTCTATCTAGACAGTAATATGCCTCATGAAATTATACAGTAACATTTTCAGTTATTCTTCGAAGAAAGAAATGAAAAATGCGAATAAACTGTTAGCGATCTCCCGATGCATGGTTCACTTCGTTTGAGCAAATTTTTCATAATGTAGTTTCTTTGTGAACTGATTTATGAATGGTGCCAGTTATGAGATAGTGCAACATAAATAGTAGCGTATCATTGACAACCAGATATTGTGTAGTACATGCTGAATCCTTTATTTCTACTGAAATGAAACTTATAATTTTATAAGGGGCTGTTTAGGTAATCGAAGAAAATATTAAAAGCATTGAATATATTTAATAGTTACGAGTGAATAATATTTAAAAATCATCATTATTTTATCATTTCTTTATTCTACAGAAGTTATTTTACAAATCAATGAATTTATTCAATAAATTCCTACAAAAGTATCTTCACAATTTCACTACTTGCAAAATAAGAAATTCTGAATGGATATGATTGTGACCAGTAGTTCTACTTTTAAATAATAAAAGAATTAATGTAATTTAACATACAAGAGTGATAAGAAAAGTTTGTTCCACCAAAGTCCCAGAAGAGTGTGTAACTGCTCGAACCGAAGCTCTCACCTCTAAGATTTTAAACAATGGAAAAAGACTGATGGTTAATCGATAATCGTCAGGAAATGATCGGCGAGTTCGATGTATGAGTCCGCGTTGGCCGCCAAGGATAGCAGGCGGCTCGTAATAAAGAAAAATGGCGTCGGCGACGCGAATTTCCATGACGCCGTAGAAAATTCCGGGAAAGGAGCGAACAGAGGGCCATGAAAAATTGATCGAGCACGATATCTCACGTTTAGGCGAATCCGGCGAGGCAAGCAGGACACGCGCGTCCCATGCATCAAAAAGCCGCCGGCTCCGGGCCGTGCTTTAATATAAAACTTAAATAACGATACAGCAGCGTCATGACGAAAATGGGAAATAATCTTATGAATAAGTTCTTCCCCAGGGCGTGCTTGGCTCAGCTGGGCTCGCCGGGAGACCACGGCAAATTTGAGAACCCCCCGCGATTTTACAAATTACCTTTACATGATCGTCGTCGCCGCAACGGCAGCGATTAATTCTGCCCGCTCGTCTTCTTCCGGTCGTTTCGTCGAGTTTGCAAACTTACCAGGTTCCCTTTTGACGTATCCTGTCGGTACACGCGGAATCCTTTCCTCACCGGCTCCTGGAACGTCTCGGGAACGTGATTAACAAAATGGTGGATCAAATGTGATGTGTTTTCCTTCATACCTTCTCTAATTTGATGTTCAAAGTAACATATGTCATAAATTACTTGCAGACTGGGTACCTTGTCTCAAATCACAATGTTGAGATTCATTAAAATCCTCTTCTGTAGATACTTAACACTTGTACAAGTATACATTTGGAAACACACCTGTAAACCATAAATATTAAAAAGGGCACAAACAACTCACCTCTAAACCCTAACTTTCATATCTACCCCTCCAATTTAAAACGTTTCAAACTAAACAATTCCAAGTAGATCACAAATTTTAATTCCAGATTTTTAGATTTCATAGCTGAATAAGTCCATACAATGATCTCTCTTATTGTAGTTGAAGTGACATGTTTTCTCTTCTGGTTATATTCTTTCCAGCATTAACTTTCTAAAATTTACCTGATTCCTCCGAACAGGAATTTTGAAACGACGAATACTCAATGATTGGTAAAAGGGGAATTGGAAAATTGGAAGGGTTGAACGATATGATGTCTTACATTCACTAATTGTACTCTTTTGAGAATCGCCTACCCTAAATGTACGTTCTAGCATTAATTTTCTAAATAGACTACCGATAGGGCTTGGTAGAATCTGAAACTTAAAACTGGTAACATTGATAATGAATGGGTTCGAGTGTTATAGATTGACTGATTAAATTCTCTCTAGTACCGTCTACCCCTAACATCATTTCCGTAAGAAATCATCCCCTTCGGTCTGAAAACAATGATCGCTGGACGCGTGAGTGTAGGATACGCGGGCTCCTAAATTCCTGGAAAGACTCCGCGCGTTGGAAAAATCCGCAAGGTAGCAAGGCTAGGTTTAATCAAGGTCGAATCTTCATTCTCCACGTCCACGGCCGGGCTATCAAATACAATCACCGAACGTGCGGCATCTTTTTCCTCTTTTCCTTGTCGCGCCCCCCGGCTGGGAGAGCGTGGGTCGCCCACACCTCTTTCTCCACACTCTCTCTCAGTCGATTCGTTCTCGCTCTCACGAATTGAATCCTGCCGGATGCGGTGCGGTGGTGGTTGGGAAAAGGAGGCCGAGAGGGAAGATGAAGGAGCGGAGAAGGTTGCCCTGGTAACGACAGAGGGTTTCTCGGCGTGGTTGCCCGGGCAACCTCTAACCAGCGATCCCTAAATATGCGCCAGCGGGCCAGAAGCGGGTTGGAACCGAGAAAGAGGGAGGCGAAAGAGGGCGAGAAGAAGAGAGGCCGCGATCGGCGGGATGGAAGGGAAAACGCGGAAAGGGGGTAGAGAGAAGGAGAGAGAGAGATCCTCGCCACTGGTTGGTGGAAGGAGGCCGCTAGCTGGTGGGTTTGGTAACTGTTACCGCGGAAGGTGAGGAGACCCAGTTAATTACTAAAGCGTTTTAATCGTCGGCGAAGTTCCGACGGCACTCTAGAGTCTAGGCCAAAAGGGCTTCGGAGAATGCGGCGGCTGTGTAAATTAGGAACTCGCCAGTTTCTCCTCCTCGCAACCACCCCCGCACACCTTCTTCCGTGTACAACCACTTCAGAACGGGGGACGCGACGTTTTCGCAAACTTATAGTTTCCAGGCTTAACCCCGCGAGCAAGGGTGAACGATTCCTCTCGAATCCTCGCCGGATGGATTATTGGGACTGCGGGATTTCGAGAAGGATCATCGTTCCTGCGAGTTTCGAACGAGGTTTAGCGGCGACCCTCGGCTTCGCCACGTTCGGCATCCACACGAGAATGAAAGGTGGAATGGTTGAAGGAAGAATCAAATTTGTACAGGAAGTCCACGCAAAGCATTTTTGTCTTGACACGTTCAATATCGCCATTTGTTTCGACGCCTGTCTTCATTGTTAAAATGTTGTGTCAAATGTATACCTCATTTAGGAATTATTCGAACAATTTAACAGAGAATCATGACGTCTCTGGATATTGTTCTGCGTAACACGATTTTAAGTAGCAAAATGTACAAAATTAATTTTTATATAATAAATATATGTATAATAAATCTCTAAGGTAGCTTCCCTACGTAGGGTACATCTGTCTTATTTCATCCCCTATACAGTAGTCAGCCTTCCTGAAAACAAACTGTGCGAAGCTACATGTTCCCATATCATAAAACATTTAGTAAATAGTATATTAATAATAACAGATGGCTGACTACTGGCCTTAAATGGCTGACTACTGGAACGATTACCCTAGTTGTTATAGGGTTGAATGGAACATTCGTTTCACTTTCGTATGACGTATCGGGACGAGAATAATTACGACCGTGTTTGTTTCAATCTAACTCTTGTGTAGGTGCCCCAAATTTTATAAAATGTTCAATATATAATACTGTGATCGTTAGATTACAATAAAAATTTTGCTCAAATCTAATATCTCAATGTTACTATTTGTCCACGAGTACATACACGAAAATCAGAAGACAAATTAGAAATAGGTACTACGGTACCTGAATATTGAGATAAGTGTTAACTTTGATTATTGCATCGTTGTGCAGCTAATACTGTATCGTTTTGTGCAAGAAAAATTGGAAACATTATTCACATTTGTTTTTTGCTGGTTTGCAACTTAATTGCGAAACGGAATTTTTCGTTTAACGGAACATAAGGAAGATATGGTACAGGGGAAAATGGTTCTTGTTTTTTGTAAACAATACAACAGTTTGTGGATGTGTGATGGCACTCTTTCTCTAAAAATAACCTTTCATTTTTTTAATGAAATGCTGTACGCATATGTATATTTTTTTTATATCGTGTAAAAATATATACTAATACAAATTCAACGATTACATTAATTTACAGGTTAATTAGTGAAAAGAGAAAATTTACAGAAAAAATACTGACACTGAATCATCTAGGAAATATTGAGATTATGCGAACTCCAATTTCTCATTCCGCCAATGTGCTCTCTAATGAAAAATATTTTAATTGGCTCGTATTTTATATTGTCTCGTAAGAATTATTACACAGAATAATTACTGGCTTTTTGAATAAAACTTCAGCCGCAAATGAACCGATGTAAAAAAGTGATATTCCCACAATCACTTCTTCCCGCAACTATAATAACCTCGATCCCATTAGCAACGCCTCTTTGTGCATGCACAAAGAGCAGGGCGCCCCTGACAGATAATAGAAATGCATCTGTTTCTAAGCAAATTGACTGCAGACAGTGCAGACGCGTTTGTCAGCCGATAGCGTATCCCCCAGTGCGCGCACGCTCTTCGAGCATAAATTCTGCAAACCCGAGCCGCACGACAAATAGGATGCAACGAATTTTTAATTCCACAATACCAGGATTCCCACGTTGCAAACATTTAGCTATCACTGCGGAAAAAGAGACGTGGGGAAATGAAGAGCCAAAATGGAGTAATATGTTCCAGCATAATTTTTATTATTCTCATTCGCAAGAACTTCATTTTGTTTGAAGCTTTATTATCAAATAAACATTGTTACAGAAAATGATGGTCGATGATTGTAAATGTAAATAATCACTTCAAAGTAACATAATGACTGTTCTAATTTTCATTTCTAATATTATTTACTCCGTAAATTATAATTTTAATGAAGTTTACGTACGTAGCTAGTTAAATTGATAAGAGCAACGCGCTCAGTAGCGCATATACAACGCAATGATTCTAAATATTGAATGCAGATGTGATTAAATGGATCTATTGAAACGATCGCATGTCTCAGGCATATTCGGTATCGACCATCTCGTGTAGCAGAACGTTATATTTATCGGAAAATTTCATCGCACATTTTAGACTAACTATCACACGTCAATTTATTTACATGTCAGCTCTGCAATTTGCGAGCAACGCATCGGAGAATTATCACGTTTAAGAACTTTTGTAACAGAATATAGCAGAAACTAATTTGCAAATCCTCACTTGCGATAGTATTTTGAATATTTATGCATGAAAACTACCTGGCCTGAGTAATACAGCCGGTCAAACAATTTTCAGATTTTTTATCGTACAATTATTGTAATTATAAAATTCGTTTCATCATGATAAAAATCGTTTCAGACTGACACAATTTTTTTACCAGATTCCAACGTGTAATTAGTACGGTTGTAGGAAGAGTAACTCAAAATTTCGTTATTACGAAACACATACAAGAATGTTAAAATAGCAGTGGTTGTACTAATTCGTGACGTTTCTTGTAAACTTTAGCGAGTGGAAAGGTGTAATGTACAGAAGGGATAGTTTGACAAAGTATAGTTAACAAGAAAAATATATTTAACATAAACGGAATATACAAAAAGGAAATATTACAAAGTGCAAATGAACAAAAATTATTGAAGAGATTGGACGATCACGACTGGAATGATGCGCGAGTATTGCGGGTTTAAATTCGGGCGTGACGAATTAACGGAATATGACAACATAAGTGATGTGTCAGTATGACAAGGTGTTCAGAAGCGCAGTATGGCCAAAAGTACGCGAACACGAGTGTAACTAAAATTGAGAGTTACAAGAATGTTCTTTCGAACGGCTAACGCAGCTCTCTTTTATACCCTGGTGGGCTATCGGTTTCGGAAGGAACAAGAATGGGGACTTTGAAATTAAACACCTAGGATAGCAGCAACGTTCGTTACAGCAATAGCCTAATAAACGGTGCTGTAAAAGAGACAAAGGAATTGGGTAACGGATTTGATATAAGGAAACCAGGATGCGATGGCCCACGAGACAATAATTACGGATTCGACAAATTTTCGATACTGCGAAGTATACCTAATCGGTCGATCACCTTGCCGGTTATTGTCAAACTCGCACAGCTAATATCGGCGGTGAGGCAAAAATTCTCGAAAAACGGACTGTAATTTTTTGAACATAGTTTAATTAAAGAATTGATCAGATGTCTTAAAACTAATTTTTAATAGAACTGTAACTAAAATTGCGCGGAGTTTAAATATGTTTAAATTCGGCCATTTCAAGGCAACACAGTGAAAGTCCGGCATGTTTAGCGTAAAGAATCAATTTTTTGGAGGTAAGAAGGACACGCGCCGTGTGCGTACCGGATAAAAACGGAGCACGAGGCGTTCATTGACCAGAACGTGGTAGCAAATGATTAAGAATCGTGGCGGAGGCTCTTTTCGGCGAAATAGATGGAAAGATGAACGGCAGTTTTCGACTCGGATAGATAGGAACACGCCGACAACTGAGCAAACTCGGCGTCGCGCGCTAAATAACTTTGCTTAACAAGGTGCTGCCGCCACTGTAAAAAGATTACGTAAGCGGTAATGGCCGCCGGCTCCTCCTAAATTCGAGAACGAAGAGTTCCAGCGGAGTGCGCGAAGCCAAGAGACAGAGAGAAAGATCGACAAAGCAGGAGAGAGCCAGGAAGAGAGAGAGAGAGAGAGAGAGAGAGAGAGAGAGAGAGAGCGAGAGAGAAAGAGAGGAGGCGGAGAGGGAACGGAGACAGATAGATAGAACGGAGGACAGGAATGGCGAGTGAGGTAGAGAGGGAGGAACAGCTCAGCGTTCGTGGCGGGGGTTAATTTTAATTTCCTAATTTTTCCCACCCCGAGGCGCAGGTAATTTCCTCCCCAGAAGAGAATAGATGTAATTACTTAACGCCTCCGAGCTCCGAGCTCCGAGCTCCTCTTATTAAAAGAGGATCGTGCCCCCGAGGGCTGGAGGGGTGGAAGATTTCTTTGGTGGGGGTTGCGCGGAGTGGTGGAAGCACAACAATCGTCGGAGACCGATCGGGAAGAAAGGGAAACGTTGTCGAGCTGCTTCCTTGGAAGACGAACAAGGCGTCTTATTGTCTTCGCACGACGACCGTGGTCAAACGTCGATCCACCGATCAGTATTCTCCGGGTGCGAGCCAGCCACGATAGAGTCCTCGCGAAATTTCGTGAGGAACACTCGAGAGTCGGAGAAGCGAAGAAGAGAATTGGTGGGATAGATATTTTTGCTAGGTGAAAATTTCAACGACGACGACGAAGAGACGAGAAGAGCGTATCCCGCGGCTCGAATTAGAGACTAAGGTCGACGGAGCAGAGAGGGTCCACGGCAGGGGTGATTTCCCGAATGCTGTGGGGTAGGGAGGAGCCATCTTGCGGCCGGTTTCAGGGCAGCCACCAATTGATTCATCCCCACCGCCGCTCCATTACTAGAAGGAAGGGGCGTCGATTCAATTCCAGGGCTAAAAAACCGTCCGCGAGGCGGAGTCCCCTCCGTAATCCGTCCGTCCCGATTGGTCGGGGATCGAGTGGCACCGGTGAACCCACCACCTGCCCGACCAATCTCCGCCGCCTGGGTGGTAACCTAAACCAGTTTGGGCTCCGCGTGCAGAGGGGAGCCGTTGACTTGACTCTCCAGGCAGATAGTGCTGTGCCGTTGGCTCGTGCCGTAGTGGTCCTAACACTAACAGGACCCTTGCCAGCAAGGAATCCCTGGAATTCGTAGGTTACGTGGCCAAATTTGCCGCATAGACCCGTCGGACCGGACCCGTGATCCCGATCACGTCAGCTGATCAGTGTTTTTGTCAGTGACGGTTGCGCAACGCAAGCTACGGATGCAATCTCGCAATTCGGCCGGGGCCAGTGCTAATTTCTCTAGTGTTACACCGGTGATCTTCATCGACGGACTCGCCACCGCAGTGACTTTTCTTGTTTCGTGACCCGGTTCCACCGCCGAAGACATTCCGTCGTCGACTCGCCACACGGAGATCGCTGGCCGGACTAAACGTTGCGTTCGTGTCGATGACAGTTGACGAAAGATCATACAAGTGACTCTTGTAACACCTCGAAGGGATTGTTATTGTGTGCGGGCAGGAGAACTTTTCAGACTGATTCGTGCCAACCGTGTTCAACTATTCTTTGTTCAGCTCGATGATTCGAATGTCATGTGCTAAGAGAGAATTTTCCAAGTTGACGTTTCTGACAGTGTAATTGAGAAAACAGTACCATGTCGCAGGCAAAAATTTAAATACTTCAGGCTAATTGGAGATTGATCGCTCCGAGCCGGCCAAGTCCACAGTCTCACCTTCCGACGGCACCTGAGCCGACTGTTTCCAGACTAACTCTCTTCGATCAATCATACAAACACGTCTATCGCTCATTTTCCATGAACCACCGACGTTCCCAGATGGCCAAAGTCAACGTAACCGGAACCGTTATTTCAAAATCAAGAAGCTACTCGTAGAGCAAGACTTAAAAGGCTTAAAAAGATGTAAACAAACAACACACCATCTGTCTGAGTCGATAGAAACTTTCTTAAAGACTTTCGTACAAGATTTGACTTGCTGGTTGAAACATCTAGAGCTGGAAAGAGTGTCAGTCCCGAGCGTCGGTTCCGATGAGCACAGAGGACCAATAAGTATCGGAGTAGTAGCGTCGATTGAAGACACAGACGGGAGTATTTAAATGCAGAAGAAGTGAAGCCTCTCCTGTGGAGAGACAGCCAGTCATCAAGTTGGTACCCAACATGGTCCTGGAACCAGGAGGTGGTCTGTCCTTCCCACTGCCTCCTGGTAGCGGTTCCGCTGGTTCCGGTGGTTCCCTTCTGACGCCGGCCAGGCTGTTCCAGAGGGCGACACCCGTATTTCCGTTTCATCTGACAGGATGGCCACCGCATCACCCGATCCTCGGACAGGTTCAAAGTCAGGTTCAACAGACGATGCAAGCCCAGCATCAGGCGACTGCAGCTGCTGTCAGGTTCCTCAGTCATCATCATCCTCATCATCCGCATCCGGCACTGGGGAACCACCCCCTGGTGCCGGCGATAACTAGCCACCATCCGGCCGCCCATCATCTTCATCATGGTGCCGATCACGCCGATGAGGATGACGAGAAGAAAGGTAGGTGCTTTTCCAGGTCACTTCACCGTTAACTCTCTCTCTTTCTGTCTTACTATCGGCGCAGCTGTGCCAGATATCGCGCTAACGAGGCGACATTCGCCAGGGGTTTGTTTTGGGAATTGTATCGCGGACAATCCCCAACGTGCAACAGAAACTTTCTTTAGACATTCACATATATCGAGTTACTCCGCCGTGGTTGCTGTCCATTGTCCTTTATTTCATGAAAGATGTAAGGGTAAGGGACTTGAAAAAAGTTGAATGAGTAAAAATGAATAGGTGTATCGGAGAAGCATGTGTAAATACGTACAACTTTAGTTTATCGATCTTCTAGTGGCACGATGTTGCGGTTCATGTTTGCAAAAGCCAATAATTTACTTTTCCTTTAAACTGAAAGGCAATCACGCATTTGTTGCCACATTCTTTCTAAGATATTTTGCATACTTATCGCTCCGCAAACTGCAATTTTAAGGCACGAACGGCTGCCAGCTGGCCAACGTCTACAGTGTAAACTCTACACCGTTACTTAATTTACAATGCGAATTAAACTGCGTGTTGCTAACTGTACTATTTATGTCAATGCGATTAGCCTCCGAAATATTATTGCTAAAAATAAAACGCGTTTGCAATTCGAAATTCACGAGCTCCTGCGACGCACGTGACGAATATTATTATTTACAACAACATTTATTCCGCGAGAAACGCGAAGAGATTGCTCCAACGTGGAAGATTATACGATCCAGTATTTTACACCTTTAATCACTAACATTATACTTCCCTCTGTACGTTTAATTTTTATGTTGAGTGGCAATAAACAAACCAGCACGGAACGAATGAATTAAAATTCAAATTTCTTGTTGACCAGTACACAATTTCATTGGCTTTTTCGCAGAAAGTAATTATGAATGAAAGTATTTCGGAAAGTGTTGGTTAATTTTTGGAACGTTTCACTGATTCAATTAACCAGTCCGTCAACTTGTATTTCTTTATACGCGTATTGTTTTTATGCTCTTGACGGAAGATCTTAATTGCTAGGTTCAGTGGTCACGGAGAATCGAAGTAGTTTCATCCACGAATGATTCGATTATTTGCCCGTCATGCCACCGTGGAAACATCTGTAAAAATCCTGGTGTATAGTTACTGATGCGAGGTAGTATCCGGGCGTTGTTTCTTGCTCGGACAGCCTCTCGTTCGAATGTATTTCCAAGATACGCCCGGAAAATGGTCTACAGGGAGTGCCGTAACACGGTCAATCATAAGATCGTTCTTGACGAGCCCCTGGGATCGCTTACAGGGTTAGCCCCAATCCGTAACGCCCTTTTTCCACCCTTCCTTCGAGCTGACGGCTTGAAATCACGTTTCGTGTAAGAGATCGAGGGTGGAAATCTGTTTTTTACGTGATCCCATTCATGTCCCTAACGCTTGTTTATGCCTCGCGGGGAGTGCCACTTAACCCGCAACTTTTTTCTTCCTGTTGTTTCGCGGAAACCCGCCTCCGATCTAGACCAATTCCGATTTTTTTTACTGTCGAACTTGCTGACCCGTTCGATCTTCATTATACTCGCAGCTTTTGACACTCCGAGACAAGATCGAAGTCACGAAAGCAATTTTATCGATTACAATAATAATGCTAGTTTAGCACATTTATCGAAGAAGCCGATAACGCTGCGACTGTGTAAAGGGCCAGGTTCAATCATCTGTTAGCAGTGAACTTGTCAGTGGACGAGCTGAATGGACCATCTGTCATTGGATAGCTCTAATTTTGAATAAGATGGAAACGTAAATGCAATTGAAACATTCTTTAGTTACATATTTTTCACGATGAACTGTTTGTACTTCAAAAATTGCTAACAAAAATCAAGAATATTTTTGTAAACATTAACCCGTTTGCCGTATAAAAACAAGTAAAACTCTCGTTGAGAAGATTTCAAGCAAAATCTATGCATACATCTTCGTATACATATGAACGTATAGCCTTTATTTTTGGACGAAATAAAATTCTGTTCTTTTGCAACCAACATTTAAACATTAAAGTAAATGTAGGCATCCAATAAATATAAATTTTCTTTTCTCTTCTATGAAATTATTAAGGACGTGTTATATTGTTTACAAATAATTGTACTGACATAATGAAGTATACATACATGATACAATTGTGGTATGTATACACGGATATAATGCATTATTCCATCCATTAATAAACTGCAGATTTCATGCATTTATGAGAAAAAGGAATAGGAGAAGTACAAATACAGTAATAAAAATGGAAGAATTCTAAAACACTGTTATGTATTTTATTTTCAACGAATTAAACCGTTCAAGAGGTAGATTAATATCTATGTTATTCCAATTTGTTACAATTTCTATTTTCTACTCTTTATTCAGATTCTAAACGCTTTTAGTAGATACGTTATAGTATTTACCTACAAAGTTTCAAATAGTATGCATCTCCCGACTGATAAAATAAATTATTCTGAAGCCCGTGGAGTAACTAACCATTCAGAAACGACTTACGGTACACCTAGAAGCAACAAATCTTCGAATCGTTAGATGTTTCCCGGCGCTCCGATCGGAGTCGATTTTTCTTCTGAAATCAGCCGGCAATTCTTCTTCCGTTCAGCTGAAAAACGTTACGAACAAACAATACATATCCGAAACTAATCCAGCGGGGCGAACAGACGGAAAAACGGGCAGGCAACCGGCTAAATGAAATCCGCAATTGTTTTCATTACACGCGCGTTTAAAATACTCCTCTTCTAATTTCGCTAATGGGCCAACTAGCATAGCCAACCGCACGTAACGCGACCTGCGAGCCGGCAACCTAACTAATGAGTTCCGCGGCTGTTTAACGTAACAGTGTTTAAGATAAACGTGTCACGTCTGACAGACGTGAGAGATCTACCTCGGCGGCCGTTCCGCTTCTTTTCCTACGAACCACCGCTATCCGGGGAATTTAACAAGTCCCATTTCTGATGAGTTCATTTGTCAACCAAGACCCGAACCAAGACCGGTCCATCGAAACGTCTGATTGGCTGCTCGATCAATCTGCCTCTACACGCAGTCACCGATTCGTTATGAGGTCATTCAGCTCCAAAGAATATTCAATCCCTTCGACATCATCCCATTGAAAGAGTTTCCGAAAATGTCTGTCTCCTTGCAGTGGTGATTTCTTACGGAGGCATTGAATTTTGAAAAAATATTTAATCGTTTCGTCACTACATCTTGTATGAATAGGATTCTTGTATTGTTATTATTGTTACTTCAAAAACTTTCTCACCCCTTGCATTTATTGATTCATTGTGAGGCCACTCCTTTTGAAAAATATTTGATTATTTAGTCACCGCGTCTTGCACCAGCAAATTCTATTATTATCATTGCTGTTGTGAAAGAGTTTCTGACAATGTCTGATTGCGCTTCCACGTACTGTAATGAATATTCACTAGATAATAACGTGAGAATATTTTTAATCATCATTTCAGCCAATCATTTTCTAAAGGAATATGCAAGTAAAGAGTGTAATCGTCTTCTTTATTTTGTTGTTTGGTGAAGGAAGTTTTTGCATTGTTTTCACTAACGTTCCCCGAGAAAATAATTGCCTTAAAACGCAATTTGCATATATTACTCTGGAAGAGCGTTCCATTATTTTCGTAACATGTCCCCTTTCAATTACATTTACACACAGAGAAATTTAAATGATACTTGATTGTTCCAGTTCTTCATTAAGTTTTTACTTAAAAAAGTCCTATAAACTTTGGCGAACTTTTTAAGGAATCGTTATGCGAATAACATCAATTGGTTATCGAATCGTTCCACATTTCGCTTCAACCTTTAGATTTGCTTTATTTTTGAGTCGATGTTTCAGCTGATTAGTCATGCGCGATTTCTCAGTTTAGAAATGATCTATCCATATTAATTAGCTGAGTTCCGCCTGACATTTACTCGTGTTTTTCGTGGCATTTTGTTTTCATTTCAATAAATGCTATTTTCATTAAAGCTCTTACCTACCAATCGATTTTATTCAGAATTATGAAACTGTCAGATCCATTTTAATTAAACTTCAATCCAATTTAACGGACAGACTGATCAAAGCATTTTGTTCAGAGTCACTTCTTATCTGCAGAAATGTTGCGAACCTTCAATGAGATGTTACCCACGATGATCCGTGAAATGAGCTTTCCGTTTCTTGTTACCAAGCAGATTTAAAGTTCGTAGCAAAAGAAGCAGTTCGATTCGATTTTTCAATACGCGGACTAACAATAGGAATAACTGTTAACTATCGCCCAGTAGCTAACGAAGGAAAAGGTATCTGATAAGTATTCTGGATTATCAGCCGACTCCTATCGACATTTAATTAGACCCTGACGTAATTGAAGTTCGTTCATTCATGATCGCTCTCGGTTAATCGTTGCGGCGGAATTTTATCGATCCAGTCGGAGGTTTCTATCGACGAGTCACGTGAGAGCTTGTGCATCTTTGCGGAAAGAAACTGGACAGTCTCCTAACTAACTAATTCTAACGAAATATGCACGTCGAATAATAATTATTTCGCGTTAGTTTCCCCGTGTAAACAGATATTTATCCCGATAATATTAATGATCATTATCGACTAACTAAGATATAATATGAATTGCAAATGAACTTCTACCACTGCGAAATTAATATGAATTTAATACGTCGAAGGATTATTCAAATTCGATTATTTTTAATTTATTCAACGTCTCCGATCTTATAACATCCATTCATACTTTATTTCCTCTGTTTTTCGAGTTGCAATTAATTTGCGTATACAATGTGAACTGAAATCATCCCAGAATAAGTAATTATTCTGTAATTTATTCACAGAGCGCCATAGAATAACCGTTACTCAAAAACGCGCGAAACAGAACGTGCGGAAAATCGCACAAATTGTTTTCAAGCTTGCCTGTTTACATATTCTCGCGACAAGCCATCATCCATGACGTGTATCCGGTGTAATTTTCATTAAACCAGATCATTAAGTCCGGCCGTTAATTAAGTCTACCCACTTCTAGACGCTTCGTAGCCCACGCCATCTTGTTCGTCATTGAGAATTAATATTTTCTTACGAACGGGTTCCAATATACCGATCTGTCGTGTTCCAAAAACCTGATCGATCATGCCACAAAAGAAAACAAAAAATACACGCACAGTTTCAACCAACCCCATTTATGACCACTCACCAAAATACACAAATATTTTTATATTCAAATTCAACTTTCACGCGTGTAAAGACCATGCTGTGATATTCCTTCCATTTTGTTTTACAATTTTATGTTTCATTCACTACTTCATGTTTTAAACCAACCAGTGCATACACCATATTACGGGTGCACTAAAGTAAGAATTTTTATTTCGTAGATTTTCACAAGTGTCAAATATCAGCTTTACGTAAACATTAATTTTGACGAGTTACTATTGTAAAAAAATGGAATTATTGAATTCTTTTTAACAATTTTGTTTTTATACCGAGTTACAAAAAATTAAACCTACTAGAAGTTCTATAATAAACTATAGAGTTTATAATAATTAGTGTATAAATAGATGATTAACTAATGCGAATATATCGTTGACTAACATTGTACAATTTAGTTAGGTTATGTTTAATTACGAGACATTAAATGATTGTTGTATCGGCAACTATTTAGTTGTTGATTCGAAAAATTAAATGAACAGTCGGTTGTACAGAAGCATTATTAGTGTATAAATAGATGATTAAGTAATGCGAATATATGGTTAAAAACTACAGAGTTTAAACATGATATTGCATAAAGTTCAAGCAATGAAATATGAAGTTCTGCAGTCAGTTTATTACTGAACAGGTCTGATGGATTTATGCACAAAATGAGTAGGTAAAAACCTCAAAGTGATGACGTAGAAAACCGCTCCCCATACAATATTGAGTCAGATTCGTGACGGCGAGTGCAGACACAGAGTTTGAAAATAATTTTTAGTGCAAATCATATTTTCTTAAATAAAAATCAAATTCTCTTGTTTATGTCAACATACAATAAATATAAATTTTCTTTCTCTTTTATAAATTAACGAGAAAGTTGTGCCTAAGAGAATGAAAAAAATAGTTTTCCTACTAAAACAAGAAAGTAAATTCCTTTTCGGTTCTGATTTCACGAAATTCGTGCTGATGATTTTTATTTAGCAGGAAGTTCCGCAGCACGCAAGTTCAATGAAGCGGTTTCGAGCGTTTATTTCAATCGTCCAACGAAATCCAATAATTTTCTCTTTATTAGCGACGCCCTGAGCGCCGGTTAATTACGTCGAATACATTAGCGCTCGGAAGAACAGCGAAGCATTCGTCAGTGACAGGAGCTAATTAATATTCCGGCCCGGGGAATAAAACACGGATAAACCGGCCCGGAAGCGTTCGTTATTGAAACGCGGAGACGGGAAACCCGGTGAAGAAGTGTTCCGTCGCTCGCAGCTTTCGTGCGCGTTTGTTTACGCGAGAAACTGCTCCTATTGTGAAACCGTAATATTCAAATCGGAAATTGAATCATTTTGTTTCCGTTTGACATGATTCGAGCGACGTCTTAATAGCTGTCACGTACATTCTCTAAGCCGTATTATTAAATAACATTTCGACGACATTGACACGAAACTTGCCGAGCACAAAACGTGACTAGTGTGTACTAGACTGGTAAATTGTTTTTGTTATAACTAGGCCGCGAATCTTTATGTAAATTAACTTCACTCTCGTATCCATGATGACTTCGATTGATTTTATAATTACACCGTTGATCTTCATGTGTTTGTAACATATATAAATACTTAATGTAAAACGAGATGTTTACATTAACAAACATTAGTGGCGATTCAGATTTGTTTCTTAGTTTAGTTTTTACAAGATTTGGATAATGATTTGCATAATGACACGCAATCTAGCGATTGGATCTTAATGAATTTCTTTCATAACATTTCAAGATTTCTAAATGTCATATTTCTATTGGACTGTATTACTGTCTGAGCTGAAGGAAACAGTGTGAAGTGAATCTTTTCTGAAATTTGAATGTGTCATTTCGCATTGTAATATTCGTCCGGATAGTTACGCTATTAGCTAGATGTTAATAACATCAGGTGGATGATAATGACACGAGCTGGTTGATAACGACACTACCTGCGAGATACACGGTATAATTGTCGTGTTTCTGTTAACGATGACACCTTGACTGCTGGGAAAAGCTAAACTGTCCCCAGCTCCCCTCGAAAGCTAAAGTTGCGTCATAATCGCCACCAAAGCCGCTTGTACAATGCGTGAAACTCTGGTTAGACGCACATCGCGCACCGTCGCGTCTCCGTTTTCCATTTGCCGGTGGAAATTCGTACGATTAACCTTCTTTAACATCGCGTTTGCTCGCGCAAGATGAATACGATCATTCCAAGATGATCTATGACTGTCATCAATGCGATGGGAAAGCTGTCAACCGCCGGGGACTCGTTCATTACGTAGATACGTTTACGCAGTTATCATAATAACACGGCTCCAGAAATCAAAAACAGTTAAAATGAACAGCTGGTTTAAATACTTTCGTCTTATTTTTAACTGTCAGACCGTAATGTCGATCCGGGACCGAAGAACCCGAGTACAGATACCGATGTTCCGCGCTGTCATCAATTCCGGTTTGGAAACGCAATTAGAGAAACAAACCACTTGGACTGCAATTAGATCTTCCCTCGTTTACGCGTGTCTGATGATACGAAGTTGATGTGTCAAACTAAAATCAGTCGTGCGAAGTTGAAGATGATACTGAAGTATTTTAACGACCAGTGGTTTTTAAGTTGCAGCTAAAAGCAGTTATAATTGGGTTTTAACATTTCTTTTATAAACTATGGAGATTAAAATTCGGTCGAATTGAATAATATAAAGAACAAGTCTGCATTCGTTAGTTAAACACTCTGTTAGATAAATTTTTATCCAAGCACAGGAAATCTAAAAACGGCAAGAATTTTCTTGGTTACGTAATAGAAAATGGTTTCATATTATGCCTTTTAAAAATATGAAAGGAAATTCGCATTATTTATGACACGATGATACATGTGCTTAAATAAATTTCGGTTTGACACTATATTTCTCTTAATTTGACCATTTTAAATATCTTTATGATAGCAAAGAAGATCGGAGAGAAAAAGTATGCGACGATAGGCAGACAATTTTTTCAAGTTTACTTTTTTTCGAGGTATCTAGGTCATCAAAGTTGTTTTTAAATGGGTCCTACTATTTTCATTACAACAGTTTTACAGCTCATAAATAAAACAAATTTAACGATGTGAGATATGTTGTTCTTCGCGTGACCTTGAACGAGAAAATGATGAAATATTTCCCATTAATTTCAATAGTTTCTCGGGGACAGTAAACGAAGGAATCTCAATGAGGTTGTGTCGCGTAATTGTTCCTGATGAGTAAGAAGGAACGGACGAGATATCGACTAAGCATTTTTGTGCAAGCAAACGTAAGTTTAAATAATTAATTAATTGGTTATTGATCGTAATTTATCTTCAGGATATTACAAATTTTTATTCGCGGCGCAAAGGTTCGATCATTTAAAAATATTTAAATATTTGTGAGACACTAAACGCTGGATTCGGATTTGAATCTTCAGGTTCGAGAATCACGTTAGGTATTAAAAAATTTTTAATCAGTTTTTAAAAGAAATGATATGTCTGATATATCACCATTCAGAATAAATACGTTTCTCAAATTGCCTTCGAACATCCCGTGTATAAGGCAAGGCCCGCTAGATAGCCTTACTGATGAGTCCTCTAGCGGGTCTAGGACGAAACACCTCCTTTCTTTTAAAAACTGATTAAAACATTTTTAATAGCTAACGTGGTTCTCGAACCTGAAGATTCAAATCCGAATCCAGCGTTTAGTATCTCACAAATATGGCTAATTGTTGTTGTAAATGATCGAAGCTTTGCGCCGCGAATAAAAATTTGAAACATAAGTTTACTTTGTGTTCCTAGAGTGTGTACACGGAAATTTGAGTAATGACAGAACCAGCATAAGTAAATCGCGCGGTTAAACGGCGCAGGTGAAGATCAAAAGCTGAAATCGCGCGTAAACAGCATCCCACGTAATCTATTCGTCTGATCATACGCAATCGCAACGGAATATGAGTAACCATCAGTCTCCGGGGCAGTTGAACGGTAACTTGGCCGTTCGTAAAACTTGGAACAGCTCTCCGACAGAAGTCTCTTTTACATAATTGCCCGGATAAGATGGTTCGCGTGTGTACGCTTTACACGATCGTTAAACTTTTTCGCCGTTCGTTGATCGTTAGAGCGGCCGCTGTTAGAAGCCGCTGGCCTCTCGCCGTCGGTTGAACGCTTATCTTTCCCGGAGCTGCCTCCCTTAATCGACGCGATCTATCTACCGATCGTGCGATCCGCGAGCCGGATTTGCGGAAAACTGCACGGTTGCTGTTGGCCCGGAGTCGATTCGCGAGGAAACGCGTGAATAATGACCGGTTTGCGACAACCAGCCCGGTATTCCACCAACTGGAAAGATAAGAAGCAGACATCGCCGATGAAAGGAGGTGCGCGCGTGGCACGCGGACAGATTCCGCGTGGCTCCTCTGGAATGCGGATCGAGATCCATCGACCAATCACCATATTTCATGGCTTATTAATCGCAGGCCGATTTCGACGCGAATTTACAGGTTCCGGTAGCTAGAAACGCGACAATCACTAGGGAACATACCGTCCCATAATTGATGGCACACGATCAGAATCACTTTTTTATAAATGGACTAAACGACCTTTCTGCCAAGATCGATTAATCGACTAGACTATATTTAATGCAAATTTTTGAAAAATTGAGAATGCTTTTCATAACTTTTTTATTTGGACTTCGAATGACAATTTCAATTCTGTTGGTAGCTAGTCTCTACAGAGTGTTAATAGACCTCTAAATGACTGGCTACGTCGAAGAAAATTTTTGAAATTTTATTTTAAATAATTAATTTTACAAGGATTATCATTGGATTAGATTATTCGGGGTGAGTTGTTGGTTCAAGGCTGAAATTGCAATATATTAACTTTGCTGATTGACATTTATATAAATAGTTTCGGTAGATTAAACATAATGTAAACAGAGAGCATGGAATGCTAAGAAAGCTCCAGTGTTATCATGTTTTGGAGATATTTATAAGCTATAAATGCATGAAAATGTCTACTGACTAAATTTTATCGTTCCTTTTTGCGATTAACTAAGTTTTATAGTCCGTTTGACTTTCTGTTCATTTTATTAAATTCATATGCAAGAACTTCATGTTTTGTCTACTATAAACATATCGATAGAATTTTTAATGTCTGTACGATCTTAAAAGAGAGATTAATCATTTTCGTATTTCGATAAACACGTTACCCATTTTATTAATTAAAAATCGCGATGAAGTGTGCTTCTGAAGAACTATGGGAAACACTAGGAACTTTTAATAGCCCCGGAGCTCGAGATAGATCACATGATTTATGGAGAACACCTTGGAAGGTTTTCCAAATTCGGTTCATCAAAGTTCAATTTCAGGGAGGAAATATGGGAAATGTAATTGTAAACGACCTGCGAGGTCTCCGGGGTCCGGGGTCTCACCTAACTCACCGAAAGGGGGTCGTTAATTTGTAATTTTTTCGACGGTTCAATCGATTCATCTTATCCGTTGCTGTCGGCTCGCCCGACAAATCGGTAGTTTTTTGTCAACCCGCCTAATGCCTGTTCGTTCAGTCTAATCGTAAAATAATGACAGGATGCCGCGATAACGCGGCCGCATCCTAAAGAAGCTAGAATCATTTGGACGCCACGAAATAAGTCTTCCCGGAACGTAGCGTTGTGCGTTCTTCTCTCCATTTGATAATTCAGACATTAAAGCTGCAGACAGTCGGAACTAAGTGCATAGTGTGGTTACTAATGTACTGAAGAAAGTAAGAAATTCATATATTTTTTTTTCATCGAATAGGAACGGCTACTTTCGAAGTGAAAAATATCTTGGCCAAGTCAGGAAACGAATTCCCATACGAACGATGGTCTAGATATGCTCACTTGACATTATTCAATTTTATAAAATTACTTATAATATTACTTACTTAATATTACTTCCTTAATCACAAATATAGACTGGATTGTTATTAAAATTGCCTGCCTTAATTGCAAGATAAAGCAGGTACCATTAAAACAGCAGACCATCGTATTAATTAGTGGGAAGTAATGCAGTAGTGTTTGTAAATTCTTCAAATGATATTATTGTTTTGCATTTCTTCGTTGTCATAAATGCATAAAATTTGCAATCATAAAGGTTTCCGAAGGAATGTGAGAAAGTACCGAGATGTAAAATGTAAATCGTTTTCTGATATGTTTAGTCTGACAAGAATCGTTTGATTTATTGCACATTCCAGCGACTAGATATTTACAATTAGAAAGTATTTAGTTTGAGTTATTACATACTAATCTCGAATCGTGTATTTTCGATTTTGAATTTCAAACTTTTCGATAGATGTCTTCTAATATTTATAACAGCGGCTCGAAGCACTTTCCACCACTAAATCAAACAAATTTAGTATAGTTTATTCGTATCTACTATATTTATTACATGTGTAAATTATTCTACACATCCGTTTCCTTTCATCCTTCATTTATTCAAAGTAACTTGTTTGTCTTGAGTGAAAGCAAAATCAAAGAACATCAGAGACTTGCAAAATCAACTAAATAATTCCGTATACTTCCTAGGATATCAAATAATTGTATTTTAAATCGCGTTGGGTTCTTCCCAATCACTAAATTAAGACTACTTTACTAGTGATTCTGCAAGTAAATCGTTTCGCTTGCATAACTGATAAAGTGTTTACTAGCATTTACTGAATTTTACCATTTTTCCATTTAGTTATACCTAATGCTTACGAGAATTTACTAATTTTGATATTAAATGGAGAAGTAAGGCATTGATCAAGTACTTTCATTAATACAGTGTAAGAAGCTTGAAAGACGGTCGCTTTGGTTTGTGAACAACTCAATTGATACTCGCATAAGCTAGAAGTGGCGAGCATCATCAAATCGTTTGGAATCGTAGTCGGCCTCCCAGCATCCTCGTGAAGTTCCCATTGGAAAATCGTTGATTCCACGTTGCTGAGGTGGAGTGGTGGTTCGACGGGAGAAAAACGCGCCGGGAAGAAGCTAGAAACAGCGACGGGGCGAGGGACGTTCCGAGGGGTCATAGTCGTGTAGAAAAGGGACAAAGAAGACGGGGACGGCTTCGGGTAATAACTTAATTTAAACTAAACTACAGTTTAATAATTCTCGGCCAGGTCGGCCGTAGAAGATGCAGCGGGCAACCAGCAATTTCAGAGCCGTCGTTAACTGCCGGTCGTTAGTCCCTTTTCAAACTTCTTTCTTTCTCTGGCCCCCACCTTGAACGGCATCCCTTTCGTCCCTTTCTCTCTCTCTCTCTTCATCCTTCTTTCGTTTCCCTCCAGCTTCCACCTACCTTCACCAATCTCTCTCCCCTCTCTCTCTCCCTCACTCTCTCTATCTCGATCGCTGTTCCCTCTGATCTCTTCTTCTTGTTCATCACGTATCGCCAGCTCCCAGCCACGGTGTTACTACTACTAACGCTAACGCTGCCGCTCGGTCACGAGCTAATTTTCGAGCGCGGTTTGCGTGCCACGCCGTGAATCTCGCCACGGGCCCCCAGAAACGCTCGCACCGCGACCGACAAATTGAATCGTCCTCGGCCTTCGCCCGGCGAGGATTCCTCGCGAACCAGACCGCGTTTCCAGGTTCCCTTCGGAACTGGTAGGCCGCTTCACTTTCGAGTAGAGACCATGGCTTCGAACATGCACACTCCTCGACAAAATGATAACGCATGCGTGCTATCAGGTGCGAAGAAAAGTTTTATCCTTTCTTTTTTTCTCATAAATTCGGTTTATTTAAAGTTTCTATAAACAAGTAAATCTATTGTTATGTTAGAGATGTCGATTGTTGTTTGGACACCTATCATATATTCTTTTTGAATTAATAAACTTTGTACAAGTCGGAGAAGGTATTAAGTCGGGAGAATATAGGGAACGTGGACAAACTTCTATATAATTCATTGATTAATTAATTTTTTGCACTTCGATGGTTTCGTGGAGAAGCTCCGCACTTCTCGAAAGCTGAAATTCATATTACTGTGGAACCTCGCTTATTGCCCTGAATCCTCGTTCGTTGCACACTAGCGGTTCCCACCACGAGTTGTTAGAAGTTCTGGAACTCGTGGTGGGGATTGTGGTGGCTAATATCTCGAGCAGCTTACGGAGTGGAGGTTCTACTGTAATTGTATATATCTATATTCGTAGAGTGTGTCGTTAATGGAAAGACTGATGTATTTTGTTTTTTTAAAAATTGTTTGACAACACTCTGTCAATATTAGCATTATCATGTTAGGATGGAAATTTGCCTTTAGTTATTTGTTGCATGTGTCCATTAATTTGTGAATGGTTTCTAAACGTATATGTTTTTGACTTTGTCATTTTTCTTTCGAGATCGTACATCGATTTTGTCTTTCTACGAAGTCGTTACTGTTTGCCTAGTTATTGTTTCAGCTATTAAGAAAATGATTAAGTAGAATAGTAAGACATACCTGCTTGATCTCTCACTCGTTCTCAAGATAAGGACAATTATCAACTATTAGGACCAACCCTCGTATTAACTATTTAAGGATGACATTTGCACACTGTAGACTCTGATGAATATTTAAAAATTTATTACACAAAATAACATTATTAGAGACGATACACTTTTACTTAGTTACCGACCAATAGACATATGTATAATATGTTAATTTTTACAATTTTTTATTTGAGCTTAAACTGAAAATTTAAAAAATGCATTTTGTTGTGACTATTGTGAATACGTTACGCATACGTGATTTGGAATAATATTGAATTTATGGCATCATTGGCAAAATAACTGTACCGTCATAATCACGATGTCATCTATTTTGACAGTTGATAAGATAAAAATTTAGGACTCCGGATGTTGTTCGAGAACTGTTGCCATAAAATTTGACTTTAAAATTAGACTAACGATATCAATGCGTTACGAAATTCCTTATCTTGTACTGTCGCTATAATTACAATTTCTGATCAAATAGCATAGTTTACCTTTACATTACATCTGAATCTTTAGCTGCGTGCACAAGTTTCTGTAGTAATAAATGGAAATATTATTATATTTAGTAATACATGGAAACTAATTTATGGAGAATAGTGAACATTTACTTTTTAGTGTAGTGATAACTCTATCAATAAATACGAATGATTGAGTGAACAGAGTTTTGAAACGAACGAACTCATTCGTCTCACTAAGCATCGAACGTCGACTGGAAGTTAGGTGAAGAAAGCATCAATTAAGCAGTTTGAGTTACAGTGACGCGAGGAGACGTCTGTAGGGGGTGGAATAGGCGCAATGGGAAAGATACGGCTGGCAGACTATAAATACTCTGTATTTATATGCTCCGCTAATTGTCTTCGACGATACGGATCTCCCTTTTTATTACTTTCTCAGCGACTTCGCCGCAGCTCTCATCTCCCACCCCCGCTTCCCTCTGCAGATAAACGCGTCCCGCGAAACAATCCCTCGAGCGAACACTTGTCCCAGATTCGTGTTCGCAAGAAACGCCGTTTTCCGTGTAAACGGCACCTTCTCGGCGATCTTGCAAAAAAGCAAATTGTTGGCTTGCGAACCGGTTCAAGGAAGGAATCGCGAGGGACACACGGTCGAATCACGGATATTCGGACGGGCTTTCTTCACCATTAGCCCGTTTTGGCTCACGGGCTCCAGCTGCGAATTGTTTTTAACGCGCCTCGCGCCAACCCGATGTAAAACTGGCAATGATATTCCGCGAAACGTGTAATCTGACGTGGCTGCCCGATTATCACTGAGACGGCAACAGATCAATCACCACCGGGGAAATTAAGGGTTGCTCCTCGTTGCACCGGGCGTCAATGATAGCACAATTTCGACCCGCTCTCTGGCACCGCTCGTCGTTCGCAGCAATAAATTCTTCACGCGATTGCTTAATACAAGCTGCCATTTGCCAGCGTGAAACGCGTTACTCTAGAAACTTGCTTGCCTCTGCTTTCAACCCTGCAGGGAAAAAGTTAATGTTTCCGTTCAGGTAGAAGCAGCAACTCTTCAATACCAGTTTTGAAGACACGAGATAATTATTCAAGTATTAATATTCGGTCACAGTTTTAGCACAACTGTTAATTAAGCCCTTACGTGACTATTTTGTGGTTACAGTGATTGAAAATTCTTTGTCGTTCAGAAGTCCGTAGAAAAAGAAAGAAAGTTTTTATTTATCATGTATGCTCTCCGAAAGCTGCCGACGATTGGGAATTGATTCGAATTAAGGGGAGAAGGTTACCCTTTCTCTGTCAGTACCGGATTAGTCACGTGACACATGCGCGATAGAATGCGTGATCGGGCCGTGGCGGGAACGTGGGGGAACAGCGTCGTAGAAGGGGAAGGTAGAGTGGGAACACAAGTATTAATCTGGGGACTCTGGTATAAACCATAAATTTCCTATTTGAAGCACAATCATAATATCCGCTAGGGAAAATAACAAATATTTCTCCAGTGAATATTAAAATTCGAGATGTAACTTGACTGAAACTTGTTCTTTAAAAATGTAGCTCCATTACTTTTGCTTAAAATTTTCTCCAACGGTCAACGAAATGTAGATCGCGTTACTTTTGCGTGCAAGATATCGTGAAACTGGAGAAATAATTAAAGAAATATTTCGAAATATTTAGCGAGAAGCTCGCGGAGCGTTCGACGAGGTGGAAGCTAAGCATGGTGAACTTATAAGGTACGCGTTTTTATGTAAATTTAATTCCCCGGTCTTTGGTTGATAAAGATATCAGTGGTAATAAAGTGCGTTCGAACCGCTTCTCGACTCGTTTCCAAGCACGATTCCTCGCCGGCGTGTTACGAGAAAGTCCACGTTGCTCGAAAGAAGCCTTTAAAGGCTGAAACGTTTCTTGATCGTAATTGTGGTATGACGTTTAAATTGCAGTACAGTGGCAGAATCGTAGTACGGCGGCATGATTGCGGTACGCTCGCATGCAACTTAATAGCACGAAATTTATGACGGATCTCTACTAGGCTCCTCTACCATGCTCGATTGCCCCGACGTGGACGTGAATTATTGCCGCGACATTTCGCGTTTACAATAAATTGAATTAGAGAATTTCACGGCGGCCCCGTGGTCGCTTTACTTGTTTCGGACCCGATAAATCACCGCGTACGTGAATTTCGTGGACCACGTCTGAAATTACAGTTTTTAGCAGTGCCTTGATAAAAATATTATTAATGTGCCTGCGCGATAAATATGAAATAAATTAGTGAATACATACGTACTCTGAACTTTCTCTTTGCAGATTGTGTTATATTATTTTCTGCATTTATATTTATTAATTTGTTAATTTAATCGTGAATAATATTTTATTTTCCTGTTTGCATTAGAGGTGTTTAATTGAATTCTTAAGTATTGTAGTAGATCTGTGAGACTCTCTTAAATTTTTACGTCCCTTCTTATTTTTATTTTCCTTCCTGCATAACTTACCAGCTTCTCACGCTATGCACATTTCAATTAGAGTCCGATGTTAAACTCGGGAAATTATTGACTGTTTCTATGTTTCCATTGAGTAGTTCACCTTTTGCCAACGATCCGAGACGGCGGGTTTTATGCATTTATGACAGAAATGCTTAGGTGCAATTAAAAACAGTAGATAGATCAAAAATATTTCATAATATTTATAGATGCAAACACTTTTCGTTTTGTCAAATTATTAGCAAGTAGGATCAGTTAATAGATAGCAAGTGAAATGTTTTACTTGAGCAATGTATAACATATTGTGTAAAGCAATGAAAAACTTTGTTATTTTATGGTGCGAATAAAATAGGCAGAATTACAAAAGCAATAGGTAAGAGAAACACGAGTGAGCTTTGTAAAATTACGAGAAATTACAATTTACGGTTTTACTGTAGTGCTTTCGTCACTTTCTCGAAGTCACTGTCTTATCCAGCATTGAAATCACCTGCACGCGAGGCCGCGCCATGTGTTCAATAAGGGACATAACACACGTGAACCACTATAAATGGAATAAATAATTGAATGTGGTACTAAATCCTATATCGATGTCAGATACAATCTCAGAATGGACATTGGAACAAACAATGCCTATAAAATAATAATCAGTAAAGAATACATCTATTTTATACTAAAAAATATATATTCGATAAAAGATATCAACCAGACTTAATCGTCAGATTACTTGTTATAATTTTTCGAAGAACAATTTTAAGATTATCTCAAATAATTATAAAATTCGACAACGCGTTATTTGAAATAATATTTCGGAAGTCTTCAGGCCTGAAAAGATCTGCTACAATACGTACACGAATTAAAAAACTGAGTAATTTCGAACAACATGAACTTTGCAATTTAAGAAATTATAAAATTAAACGTCTGAGGTTGCTAATTTTTGTAGACGTTAACCTCACACATTTAAGCTTTCATTCGAGAAATAGTGGCTTATTTATGATAGAATAAGTTGAAAGGAAATCTTCGATCCCACGAGTGGGAGATCTCGATCTAGATCGGAAAATCGTTTCGGCGCGATTACAGCTTTCTAAGGCGGAAACGTCGGTCTCGTTCGTGGTAATTTATCGGCTGAAATTCGGTGTTTGGATCGCGGCCTCAGAAGCCGGCCCCGAGCGCCGAAGAAATGAATGAACACAAACGACCGTGTGGGAGAAATCCGCCCTAAGAGATCCGCTCTCGTTGCCGTTTCAAAGAATTTTCAGCCCCGCCACGATCGTAATTTGCCTGTAATTGTGTTGGCCACATGCGATCCAATAGGGACGCGTTTCTCGCCGGTTCGCGGAACAAGCACACGTATCCGATCATTTATCAACCAGTGTCTGGATCGACGCAACCGCACGCCGCTGTCTCACACACGTACACTTAGTTATTAAATTCTGTTTTTCCGGGGACATTTATCGTGGCTGTCCGGTCTATCGATTCGCGCGCACGACGAAGCGCAGCTGAACTGAAACAATGTTTTCGACGTAATTCAATTAAACCGCTCCTGCGCTGATTAGATTGAACTCGTAACGAAAGGACGCGTAAAGAATGTGGAAAGCCGTTGTTGTTCGAAAATGGAACGATGAGTGATCGTCAGGGAAACGTCCGTGACGCTGATAATAGAATCGCAGTGAAAGGACTTGTTTGTGAACCGATATCTTATATTGAATTATAATGCTTTTTAATTGAGACAGGGGAAGAATGAATTTTAGTATCGTTCGATGGGAACTGCACAATCTATAATATTGATTAATGGGGAGTTTATTGCACTTTTATGTGATAAGACTGAATGCGAGACGGGAAATCTCAGTTGGGCACGTGTTTCGTTTGAGTGTTCAATTATTGTGCAGTAGATATTGCTATTTTTGTCATTATTATTTTCACATAAATTTTCGTTTGCTGCTGTATTTATGTGTTATATTTGTACGACGAACTGCAGTTCCTTTGATGTTTAATTATTATACAGTAGAAATTATCGTCGTTTTAATATTAAATTTTAGTTCACTACTGTATTTATATGTTTCGGTGAAAATAAAAATGAAATTAATGCAGCCACTTCGAAATATTTACACTCGAGCTATCTTTTTTACAATAATTTTGTTTGACCTAACAATTGCTCGTTCATAATTAGACTGTGAAAATCATGACTCGAGAATTCTACAATTTTCCTAAAGAAAGTTGTAATTAACGCAATAATATATCAAAATTACAATTAAAATTAGGTGAATGTGCCAGAATAGGAAAATGTACGTTCGTTTAAAACATGGAGGGAATTAAAATACACTGGGAGGATTAAATTTGTCAGTCCCGTAAGAAGTTTTAGATATTTGTGTAGTATGTTAATAAACCTCTTTAATTGGCAAGATTAATTCTTTTCGCGCGTTCCGGGGATTATTAAATGGTCTGAGAAAATGAAAATCTGCATTAACATCCGCCGTACAATCATTACATAGTAGTGTAACAGTTCTATCTTTGCTAAGCCGCGATATTTAAGTGAACTGGATTGCAAAACAATGATGCAATCAAACACGAGCTATATGTTTGTAATGCTTTAATGTACTATCCAGCGATATAATGCTAATAGTAAGCCCTACACGTTTTTTTATCTGCAACATAAATCAGTGTCACATTAAATCCGTAGGAAAGATCGCGATTATACCGTCGTGGACATAATTGGACGTTGCAAAATGGAGAAGTGTATCGAAAGAGTTATGCTACTTGCTTGACACAGTCTTTATCTTACTCAAACTGTACGCGAAAGTATTTGTATGTATGTATATTAAGTTTCTAAACTATTTTTCCCTATTTGTGTTTAGGTATATGTACATATTATGATAATTAAACAAAATTATTGATTGTATAAAATTGCTTAGAATCTATTAATTGAATTTTGCCCTCGCTCTTTAATCCCGTTCTTAACCTTTGACGTAATCATTCATGGAATTACGCCTTTATACCTAGAACGACCCTTTTGAACCAACATTAATTAACCCTTGCGTACATACTGATTCTTGTCGAGGTTGTTAATTATCATCCCTCATATTATACATATGACTTTCTCTTAATCAGGATTAAATGCAAAGGATCTATAGGATAACCGTAAATTTAATCGTAGTAATCTTCAATTAATTGTAAAAGAAACACAAATGCGCTATTATGTAGTCATGTATGTTCGTTATTTCGTCTTAGGACAAACAGTTGATCGACGACGACTCGCGCTCTAAGGCCAAATATATAAAGAAAATGATTATGTAAATAAAATAAATTTTTTTAAAAATACCACGTTTTTAAAAACGGACTAAAAAATATAAAATAATGTTTCCTAGTTCCATACAGATTCCTAACTCCGTACAGATAGTCCTTAAAATTTGTAATTGTGAATTTTGAATAGCTGTGAAAATACTCGTAAGATTTAAAACGAAAAACGTGGGGCGCAAGATAATAGTAAGAAGTGTAGAGAGTAGCTGCCGTTGAGAAAACTCACACAACAGTTTATATCATTTGCGGAGCAATAAAATTTTTAGTGATTTAGGTTTCGTTTTAAATCGTACAAGTATTTTCACAGCTATTCAAAATTCACAATTACAAATTTTTGGGACTATCTGTACGGGGTTAGGAATCTGTATGGAACTAAGAAACATTATTTTATACTTTTTAGTCCGTTCTTAAAAACGTGGTATTTTTTAAGAATTTATTTTTATTTACATAATTATTTTCTGCTTTTCAGTATTGTGTATGTGACCACTCTACACAATGAAGTCAAAGGAGCTGAGAAAAGTATTCCTGAAGTGAATGTATGTTCATACTAATTTAATGAGAAAGGAGGTTTCGAGTCGAAGGTCGTTTTTACTAGTGCCGATGCTCATATTGAATTAAAAATGTTAAAATCAGTAATTAGAAAAAGATCGATTTATATGTAGAATTGTTGACAATTTACTTATGGTTTTCAATGAATTTCTGTACGTTAAATATAAAACAAAAGGTTTGAAAGAATTTAAGAGCATCAACGTGTCGTCATCAAGCTATTAAAATTATTACAGGAAGAAACGAATATGTATTCGTTGCTAGTACCTTGCAGTTAACAAAGTCAATTTTTATGTTGAAAGTTCTAAAATAACAAAGAGAACAAGCAAATTTCCCACAGCAACGTTTACATTCAGAGCATACGCGAGCAGAACTGTTTCCGCGCACACGATTCAATCGCACACACGATTAATTACATCTTAATTCTCGGATCCTGAGAGAAGCAAGAAGCGTGTACGAGGAAGGTAGCGGGTCCTCAAAAGGCATAACTCACCGCGGATTATAATTACTCCGGCCGACGGAACACATAACGACCGGTAAAATATGTGGCGTGTGCTCGAGACTGGTCCCTGACACCGATTAATTCAAGCAGCCCGGAGACTTTCCACCTCCGCTCCAATTAAAAAGTATTCAACTTCTAATATAGTTACGCGCGGTTATTTCGTCATGTTTCTCCGGGACACGGGGTATACAGGTTGGGAAAATGAATTCACGGGAACACCCGCTCGTCGTTCGCCGCGCCGGTCGGCCCGTTCAAACGATCCGCAGGCTCCGCGCCGGTCGGCAAACAGATCGACAATTTAAAACAATCGACTCGGACTCCGAGGAGATCGCACGCGAAGACGGTGATACGATATTGCCGGGCAAATGACACGCTACGGGGTAACAACCCGTGGTTAGTAATTACAGAGGCAAAGAGGGGGTGGCTGCCAGGTAGGAGCTGCAACACCGAGCACGCAAATTCGCATTTTTTCCACCGAAAGGCCTCGCGATCGCTCGCAAACGAGCGTAAGCGGGGATTCCGTGATAACGCTGTCGAATTATTAATCGCAAGCCCAATGCAGAAATGATAGATTCGTTCGCACGTGATAAGGCCGCCATTTTGCGGCGTCTAGGACTAATCACGCATCGAACTATTCTACTTGTCACGGGAAGATTAGCTTCAATCGATTATCGTTTCTTTAACTGAAACAGATCTATTGATTCTTAATCTAATATATAGGTAATAATTATTAACCTTTTCTACCCGATGGACGTACGGGGTACGTTCTCACGATTTATCGTATGAGGACGAACGACGTACGGTGTATGTCCTGATGTAACATGATAAATTTTCGACTTTGTATGATTCTACGATTCTGAATAAAAAAACGGTATTATTTAAAAATATAAAGATATGAAATCAGTTCACGAAAACTACTCCGTCGGATAGGAAGGGTTGAATACCTTAATCATTTATAAACTCGTTTTCTGGAAGTGGGTTTATTAAATCGTTAAAATTTATGTTTCAAGTTACAACCCAATATATCAAGTCGTTTCACGAGTAATTTTCCTTTCGTAGTTATTTTAAGTACATTGAATATAGAAAACAAACTTTTTTCTAATTTTCTAATAGAATTACTTGTACAATTGATAGAATCATTTTGAAGTAGTAGAATTATTTATGTATTTTCGTTTATCACTAGTGAGGAATATTGAATAAATTTAGAAAGATGCATACATATAACATTACTGTATCAAAACAAACAAGAATACACGATAAATCAATTTACAACTTTTTTCTTATTCTCTTTGCAATCTTTAATTCACCATTGTAGCATGAACTCGAATGGCAGTAATTTAGGCTAAATTGAATCCAGAAAACATCTGAGCACCTCTGATCGCGGTAACAATTTAATGAATCTTCAAACTAGCTGCAGGATATAAAGGATTAATTACGTTTAAACGAGAGCGGCGGATAAGATCGTCAACATAACATTTTCTTTTTTTAACTATTGTCGGCAAACGTGTGTTATTAGAGCGGTCCGTGAATATTTATGTGACAAGCTAGCTGCGTTGTGTAATTATGTGTACAGATTAAACGTAACGATACGTAGAAATTTGTTTTTATATACCCACTGAACGCTGTAATTTCGAAATATAAATATTTTGTTATCCAGTCTGTTATCCGCGGCAAGCGCCTTAACATCAAATGAAATGTACGTGGAAATTAGTAACATCCTTTTGTCATATATCTTGGTTTTATTCGGGCACCGTTGGCGCTGGTTCGAATTCTTCGGTGAACACCGTTCCGCGAAACACCTCATAAAAAACTGTGTTTGCTAATTAAAACATCCTCGAATTAATTCGATATAATTCAACAATATCCTCGGGGCGATCGTCTGCAGTACCAACGACCACCGAGCACCGTACGGGGATTATGTTGCTAATTAAAATTTCGCTCGAATTAATTTCGCATTATTCAGTGACACCATCATTATACCGACTGTCGGTGTTGATAAAAATTCTTCAGCTGTAGCGGTATTATTTATTTGCAACCTAGAAAACATTCGCTAATGAGAATTCACAAACGAAACGACTCTTACGATTTCGTACGAGTATCATTTCCATGTATTTGAAAGGACGTTTGAAATTCCCTTCTATCGATATAGAATCTCATGTTTATAGTTCTTCAATCTTTCATTGGAACGTTATTTGAAATTCATAGTCAACAAGTTTAATCTGTTTGGTACTAGAACATGATTGGAAATATTCGGGAATAATTTACGAGCCCCAGCAATTAATGCAGCCACTATAAAAATGGCTAAAATATTCGATAAAAATCAGTAAAGTTTTTTCCCGTGAATCTAGCAAATAGAATTTCTGCAAATTATAACTCTCACTACTGGTGTACCACTTCCCCCAATATCAGTGTACCAGTTTCCCCACTATCAACTATTTCATATTGCCCCTACAATGCTTTGTCTCACGTGACTGCGAGGATACGGTCTCCTAATCCCTTTAACCTTCTCATACACTCCACAGCAGTTTTGTAGGAGACCTTGTTAAATTATTAAACGAGATTACAAAACAATTGAAGACAGACAAATTTACTATTCGTAATCGATTAAAACGATTGGACAAGACGCACAAATTTCATCGTTATTCCAGGCATGATAAAATTTGCATAAAAAATAAGGAGTCTGCTCATTGAAAGACTTACATTAATCAAACTTCATTGGTAATTAGCGGAACTCAGGAGCACAGCTTGATTCCGAACGTTTCTTTTATTCTCATCAAGTTCCTCCTTCATTAGGCTTCCGTGCCAATAATTATTACCGACATGTCGGATCTGATCCTACAAAGTCAACGCGGAATCGTTCAAATACCACGTGATACGACCAGCAGGAAACGAATTGTGTTCGAGTCACGTCGAAATGCTCGTTTCATTCGAAGAGGCAAAAAAGATCGAGAGATGGGGAGGAGGGCGAGAGAGAAAGAGAATAAGAAAACAGCGGAACGGGAGAGGAGAAAAGAGACGGAAAGAGAAGCGTGGCATCGGGTGGGGTACGATTTCAATATTAGCCAAAGATTGAGATCTCGATCCGGATAAAGTTAACATGCGCATCGAGCTACTTATCGTGATCTCGGACGGACGGTGCTGCTGCTTAATTTGTTTACATGAGCGTCACTATCATTATTCGAAACGCGCCGTTGTGTTTTGTTCGTTGTTTTTTTAAGAATCCGACGGAATATAATTTCCTCCGCTTCCGCGACGGAGACGATAGGACTTCTGCTGATCGATGCGACGATAAACTGCTCTAGTTGCGCCGAAGCTGAAAACTACCATAATAATTTTCTCTTGGTGTCTTCATGCCTAAAGTTAGCCATAAAATCACAATAAAGTAGGCAACACGTGAATCGCGTATAATCGCGAAAATTAAAAACTTTGTGATATGATTTAGTCGTCTGGTTATAAATTGCACATTATGCTTGAAATTCATAAAATTTCATAATGCAGTAGGGCATACACGATATGGCACGACATGCAGCATGGTCATACCTATGTAGCAGGCTAGAAATAAATTAAAATTTGAAGTGTGACATATACGGCTCACTAAGCGATTCAGAAGTTAATTGGTATTATATCTTGCATCTAAAATGATTTATTACCCATTCTACGTTATTGTTGTCACTCGCTGAAAGAGTTTCACCGTGGGTTGATACACCCACAATTATTGAACTAGGGTATTTATGTAGACAGAACAATGATTAAACTGCACGATTGTTTTTCTGAAAATTATATAGCAGAATTTTAATAAAGGTGTTGCATTTCTTATTTGTAAATATTTAGCAGTTTAGCACCAAGTGCTTGCGATTTAACAATATTATAAAGGAATATGTATAAGTCGCGTTTAAAGCTCGGCAATTCTAGTATTGTCATTGCATTGTCCATGAAAAAATATTGTTTCTTGGAATTTTACAAGATTCTCGAGTAGACAAGTTAAACGCACACAAAGGAACGGATACTTTTCAGCGAAACCTGTCCCCGGGCAGAAGCATACTATAATTTTTTCAGGTCGGAAGAGCGCGTCTCGCGGCGCTGTTTCCAGCGAACAAAACAATGCCTCCGAATGAACTTCCTCAATTTACGCAACATCGATACGAACGAGACGCGGTCGTGTATCGATTACCGGCAGGTAATCGTCCCGGACAATTATTACGCAACCGATTCCGGGGCCCGCAAATTTCCATACTCTTAGAAATTGCGATGCGTCCGTTTCAATTAAACCGACGATTTATTCCGACGACGGGTAAGAGCCATGGGGACCGCTTATCGGCGTGCGCGTAATTGCGTATCGGTGCCCCGAACAGCGTCGGTGGGCCATAATTTACAAAAATTGAGGAACCTGCGAGGGGTCGACGCGCCCCGACGCCGCGCCGCTCGACCAAAGGAAAAAAGAAATAGGCGGGCACCACGTAAACAGTATTCCGTCAGCGATAAATCAATAACGAGGGCGCGCGCGAGATCAGCTTGCTGAAATTTCCAGACGGTGCTGTTGCTCGCTGTCCGCTAATTAAAATGCTTTTCGTGGATTCGCGTCGCTTTGCCGGCAAACTGTAACGGTTAACGCCAATTAAATTGCCATGCTCTCGGCGCAGATCGATCCTCGATACCGGCAAACACCGGCTTGAACCACTGATCTTCAAGTTGCCCGGCCCCGGAAGCTTCCGGTCGCGCGAGCGAGGAAGATGGTTAGAACTTACGTGTGTGTACTTGTATTAAGGAGCTACATCCTGTGGTGAAATTAAAAAAACATCGATTCCTTAAAAATGGTACGTGACCTGTACAGTGAATTAACGCAAATCATTATTTAATTTCCCGAGTGCTATTGCTATTTATATACGTAAAAAGGCTGTGTGCATTGTTTAGGCGTCTGCTGGTCTAAAATCTTAAAGAAATAAACATTTCCTTCTTTGCATTTCCTAAAAGCATATGTCGAAACAACTGAAAATTTAGACCATAAATTCTATATTTTTATGATTAAGCTATGATTAAATTTTTCATCAACATAGCGAGAATTTAAAACAGAAATAAAAACATGAATGAACAATAAGATCTTGCATTCGCGAGTGCATCCGCTGCATTCTTATTGCAGTAGGTGAGGCCGAATTAGAAATGTTGTAAATTTCTAATGGCGTTGATTGCGCCGTTTAATTTAGCCTGTTAAGGAGATCTCCAAGTAGCCCGAGCGAACAAGAGAATCGTAAATATTAATCGTCTGGCGAACCACAGAAGACTGTGCAGGCTAAAATGGTTGCACAGTTAGCTATTGTTCAATGAAAATAATCATTATGTACGTCTAAACTGATAACAAGGAGGAAGGAACGAGAAGCAGTCGTTCCTTTAACGAGGCTTTGGGAACAATCCACTTAACCTCTGATCGATCCACGATTATGCGATCGCTGGAGCGTTTTATAAGTCCCGGTGCAAATTAGATTTTTAGATGAACAACCGATTAGTGATCGAGACCGTATCGATCGTGCTTCGAGCCAACCGAAATTATAGGAACACGTCAAGATGTATCACGATAGTGGACGAGTGGTGGTTCGCCGGAATATATGAAGTGCTAATTTAAAAAACCATGATTAGTATGTTCGATGAATTTTCCATGCGCATCCGTTGTAGATCTTGAGGATAGAGCATCGCGTTCGCGAGATCATTTTAATTACAGGGTCGCGTAATCACATGGAAATAGAATTTCTTTTACGTTTGTGTACACCCTGCTACGGATAATTGTTGCTATATTGTTTTCTATACGGCGAATAATTGTTTCGCTTGCTCCGCGTGTGGTAATTCCTCGGCTGTCGAAGCATACGCGAATTAACGATGCACCAATTAAACGCACGATGTAATTAGAGCTCTAATTGTTTTCATGCGTGTTAACGACTGCCTGATGACGAACGTTTTCTTAGGGTACTGACTGACAGCAACAGAGGTACTTGGATCTTCTCGACTCTAGCCAAAGAAATCAGCATCTATCCGATCTCATATAAACACTGCTAATTTTAATTAAGTGAAAAAAGAACATAGGATAGTTCTGAGAGATATATTCTTTCAAATCTTTCTGAATTTCTAGAACCAGTTTCTGAATATCTTAAGAAAATTTTCATGAATTTTCGAAATTCAAATGCGTTTAAAAACAGTGCAGTATGTCATCTTATTGATAAACAAATTTATTTTATTTATGTATTAATGCTTTAAACCAAATAGTTTATTTAGCAGGTCATAATTCTTTCTTTATATTTTTTAAACGTAGCAATCAGTCTTATCTTGGTCTCTAGAATGTATTCTCTTCTACTTTCATATAAAATTATATCTTACACCATATAGCATCGTGAAAAAATTTTATTTGAAGATACAGCGCCACATATGATACAATTCCTAATTTCAGGAAGTGATAGAAAAATCATTCGCGATGATCTTTAGCCTACTAAACTCCTGCTTAATCGGTTCCGTTTAAGGCTATTGAGATGTAAATTTCATGCGAGTTGAATGAAATGCTGATTGACTTATCTCCAGTAGCGCCGCCTATCAACATAAAAACAATGAATATTGGAATAGAACCATGGGAATACATGTATGTACATACGTCACGCAACGATAGATAGGGTTCTCTTACGAAACCATATCTAGGTTGAATACAGAGCAATTCCATCAAGAAAATGTCAAAACCCTATTAAATATCCACTGTCAGCAATATGAAATCACTGAACATTGCTACTGCGAGTTGCATTGAACTTTGTACATTTCGATTAACATTGAAACGGTAATGTAAAACAATCTAATAGGCAAGAAACAAACATGATAACTTTCGATGTCCTTACGTTCGTTCACTAGTATCACGTGAATGGTAATGTTGACAATAAACGAATAATTATCTTCGGTTCTGTTATGTGAAAATTCAGCAAACTTAGAGCCGGACGAGGTTACTTGTAATTATGATGGGAGAAATAAACTCGAAAAATTTACTATCAAGTGAACATTGAACTAATAATATTTGATTGCATTTCTACACTGTCGGTGACGTCAGTGAGCGATGTATTTAAGAATGATTCGTAAAATAATTTCACTGAAGTAACCTACTTTTTAAGAAACAGAAAGAGAACAACCTGTATCAATGTTAATCATCGTTACATAAAATAACAATTCATTAAATCATAGTTAAATAATAGAAGTTTTCAATAGAATTTTATCATTTTATGTGACTTTATCGTTAATGGGAATTATTCACTGAGATCAACAAAATTGATTCAAAAAGCCTTTCTTGAGATGATATTATTTAATAATTAATTTCATTTAAACGCAAAATGTAAATACATTTTTTATGCTATTTGTAAAATCAAAATACTAAAGTGTTTAAAATAATTCATTACTTCAAATGATTATATACATACATTTATTATCACATTTCAACTAAAATGCGAACTAAAAATTCGTGGCACAACAAATTGCGTGCTAGTCGGCATCATGGATCAAAATTCAGAGTCCTGTACGTTGATTTGCGAGCCCGTCGCGTTCGTTCGCTAATGTCTCGTAAATGGTAGCGTCGACAACGCGCCAAAACCGCACGGCGATCGTCGATGCAACGGCAATTTTCCGCGATTTTCGAGGCAGGAACTTGTGCCGTGTTCCATCGTAAGAAGACAAAGCAAAAAGGAGAAGGTGGCTCGAATAAAACGGTTGAAACGAAGACCAGGCTAAGAAAAGGCAGGCAAGGGAAGACTCGAGGAGGAGAAAGAGGGAGCGAGAGAGTGGGAGAGAGAAGGAAAAGAGGAGAGGAAGAGAAAGAAGAAAAATAAACGCCGGCAGCGGTGCAACAGCTCGTCGAACGAGGTACGAAGCCACGTAAAGGGTCTTCGCATAATATGGGTAGCCCCGGTATCGGCGGCCTGCTGGTCGATAAGGAGGTTTTCAGATACGATCTACAACCAGGCCGGTTAATTATATATTAATACCTTCGCGTGCAATCCTTGGCTGCGTATAGCTGGCATTAAGAAGCCGGGGATCCCTCTGGGGGTGGCTGCGCGGCGTAATGCATGGGAAAAGGAAGCCACTCTTCCAAGAGACTGCCAAGAAAAAGCCAGCTAGATAAGGGACCGTCAAAGCATCGTGAAACGGATACGTTTTCTTTCGAGAAAAGCTACTGTTCCCGCTTATTTTCCTTTTCTTCATTCATTCATTTTGCTCGCTCACAACTACCGTAGCCTCAGGAAGCAACATTCGAGGAAGCCAATTTTTTGGCAAACGGTCACAATCAGGATATGCACTTACTTCGATTTTGATGATTTTTGAATCATCGATTTTTGTCATCACTTTGAGCAATGTTGTAGGGGTTTTATTAGGCAGTCGTGTTGATTATTAAAAACTCTCGTTGATAATAGGTAATTGTATAGATGAGGGTTCATCTTAATTATCTTCCAGTGATTATTTCATATTTTTTGGAAGTCTATGGTCCATAGTAAGGATTTTTACTTATAAACTAATTTTTCTTTATGAGTATTTTCGAATATTTTTTCATCAGGACTATGAACATTTAAATCTAACCCAAACATTTTATTTCGTAGCACGTGGTCAATGTTCTTCAAAAGATTATGACTCGATTGCGGATCTTTGTGCAAAATAAAAACCAAGCAGAATATTATTTCTTCCCTTAATAATTTTAATAGATGAGAAATCTCGCGTATATACATCTTCAATTAAAAAATTTTCCTATAATACTGAATTTCATCTACTCAATTTTCCTATAAATGCATAAATATCCACAGTCTAATTATAACTATTAAATGAGATGATCGCAATAGTGAAAAAGAAAAGAAATTACACCAGAATAATAGAGACAGTAATGGAAATTCTCGAAAAGATTGTACATTTACATAGAAAGGCTGAATGACAGGAACAACTTCAATAATTCCCACGATGCGAGTAAATTTGAAAAATGTTAATTGAATAGCTACTCTCGAGGTATAAATGTATAATATAGCATGAAAGATTAGCTTCAACTATGTCAAGGGTTGAGTATGACCCAGCTCTCTGTCCTTTATCCGACTGTCAGTCAGTTAGTCGTCCAGCAGGTAAGATACGTTTCGTTGGGCTCGATTAGTATTCAGGAAACCAGGTGGCAGAGAGAAGTCCAAAGGCCAGCCGAGAGTGTTTTAAAAACCAATCAATCTGAAACAGCGGTGATGGAACCAATCTCGAAACGAGTTCATAGTTAGCATTCAATTTAATACGCAGATTCAAACGATGTGTCTGAGATTTCGAATATTCCATGTATCCAAGGTAATATCTATAAATCATACTGGTCTCGAAAATTAAGGTAGTTTCCATCAGCATTCAATTTTTTTCTTCTTTTAATATAATTTCCATAGAGAATTCGTATGGTCACTACTGTTCACTTAGAGTGAGAGAAATTTATATATATTTTTTTCTTCATTTAATAGTTTTAATAAATTCCTAATATAAATTATTTAAATATTCTTTAATATTCAAATTCTTCTGATATCTTCAGTGATCTGTATTTTATTTATCAATTTTTGTCTAATTATTATTATTTTTTCGTTTTTGAAAGTTATCATTTTGACAGGTCCTGTGATAGTCTAGTGATAGAAAGTTGTAAATAAATTAAGAAGGGAGCAAAAATCAATATCTTGTGCTTGGTATTTTTGCAAAAAATTTTAACATAAATCGTGAATTTATTCGACAAAGGTGTAGGTATCTGAATTCGAATTAGAATAGCTCGAGCGTTGTTCATGGACGTTTAACGGTTAATCGAAGGTAGTCAGCAGTAAATTAAACAGCCCCGACCGGCGTTCTTTCCGCGACAACTGGCTCGCACCTGTCGCCGGCACATAGTTACCTTTCTGTCGGCGAGTGTCGGTCACGACGTCTTTTTTAATTAATTCGCGTTTAATACGCGGAATTTCACCGATCTGTAACAAGATGTCGCGTATCGCAGCACGCGTTGCAATTGGATTAGTCGTGTCGCCCGATCGCCGATAAGATGTCGATCTGAAATTTCAGCTGTTTTAAATCACACAGAAGGACATTTTCGAGTAATAAATATCCCATTGACAACTGTTTCCTTTCAACAGGCGCTCGAACAAAAATGACAAGGACTTTGGCATAATAAGTATAACACGGAGAGCAAATTATGTTAATTTTGCGACGTCGTGCAGTGTCCCGCAACGTTATTTTAGCAATTCAAGGGCTTAATGTATACACGCGAACTAAATGAACAGAATTAATTTTTTAGAAAAGAAGGCTTTTAATAAGAATAAACAGATATCTTCATTTACTGAGGTGCATAATTCAACTACGGATTTTTATGCAATATAAACGTGTTCCACATCGATTGTGGAAAGCAGGAATTAAATAAAAATAGTTTTCATGTCTTCGTATTAACCGTATAAGTCGAATTACCGATTTTACATTTTTCATTCTATAATTATTGAAATTACAAAGCTGTATCCATTAGAAATTATTAAATATTCATTTAGGTTCAAATTGTTAGTTATAAAGCAGGATGTACCAGTCACATTTAGCTGGGTACTTTTAGTATTAATAATTAAATACATTGAAAACATCATACCAATATTATTAAATGCCTTTAAATATTTTATTGTTTTACATTCCACTTATTGTCGGCCATTTCTTTACAAATGTATCAAAATCTGCATCAAACTCAAAACCTTTAAAATTTATAAACTTTACAATCAATGTAGACAATTTTTATTTTGCATAAAAATTTGTTTTGTTTTAAAAAATTAATAAGTAAAGCTGTGAATGAGTCTAAGCATTTTCAATTGTATAGTTGTTCAAATGGTCCGTTCCCTAAGGGCATTATCAGTGCATTATAGTAATAACGATAACAACTTCGATCGTATACAGAAAAATCGAACGCCGTTCCTAAAGGAATGAAAGAGTATCAGAGGTTTTAGGTCGAAAATTGTACATTGAGTTTAGAAGAATTTTATTTCGAATGTGCACATACTTGTCTCACTATGACACCGCAATAATTGAAAATTGTAGCGTCCGTATCATTCTCTTAAACATTGTTACGATCCGTTGGATCGGCTCTCCTCATTGCTCTAGATATTTAATTCAAGATCATCCGGCTGGAGGCTAGGCGGCGGCTCGAGCGGAGAAAAGGGCGAGGGGAAACCCTCGAAGGGTTGCCTCGAGGGTTGGAGGGACGAGGAGAGGGGCACTGTAACCGGGCGTCAGGAGGATTGATGGCGTCTAGATGCAAATGCAGTCAGTCTGGCACGCAAGCAACGTATCCACCTACCGACGCCTTATGCCAGTTAACGCCTTACAACTTAATAATCTTGTTCGCTCTCCTCTCTCCCTCTTCTTGCTCGTACCTCTCCCTCCCTCGTTCGCACGACGTCTCCTTCAACCCTTCCCGGTGTCCTTTCCCTCTTTCCAGCCCCTTGTTCTCTAAATTTCTGGTACCCGATTCGTTTCGCAATCTTTTTCTCGTCCACAGGGATTGAAAACACTTATAATGTTGGTTGTGGTTCTTCATAACTAGACAGCGGGTTTGCATTTTTAACAAAACTGAGTAGGTGCAATTTAAAACAGCGTAAAGACTAAAAGGCTATAAGTGTATTTATATATTATTTTCACAATATTAAAATTATTAGTGAAAAACATAAATTTATATTTAGCTCCACGATGCACAAACTTTTTATTTTGTAGAAGGATCTCCAAAATCTGGAGTGTCTTTGATTCAGAACTGATATATAAACAGTTTGATACAAAATAAAGTAAAGTTTGCACTACAATTATTTGATTCAGCCATACAATAATATAAAATGTAAGAAATCTGAATGGACGTGTATTATAAATACAATTTGTTGAATATCAATTCCAGAGAAATGGACTTAATGCGCTATCGACTACCAGAATTGAAATTCCATTCCAAGTCGCATAGCGCCAAGGAGAGCATGAGAATTAATTACTGTATTTTAGTCCATAAAAGATTAAATTTGCATAAAGATGCACAGTCTACTGACCGCAAACGTGTGCTTTTATGCTAATATCTGCTTTATCTTCGTGTTTTCTTGGTGATTAAATTTTCCTACGTCTTTTATCTGTGCGTTGTCTCATTTTCTAATTAATTAGTACAAATTTCGTTTTCCCCTTATGCGATAAATCATATCAACTCTGAAGCGAGTCAACTCTGCAGTCAAATTACTTTATTAAAGCATCGTGTGCTTGGTAATTATACATATGTGTAACACAATTCTTTCTCCATGCTGAAACAATAATTATCACGTAGATTTTTAATTTTCTAACGTAAATTACATTAATTAAATTATTTTTTATCATGGATCTTCTGGTTTGCGCTAGGTTCCGGTTCTAAAACCTAAGAGGGTTACAAGAATAATCACCTAGATTTTTATAATTTTCCCACGTAGCTTTCGCTAATTAAATTATTTTGATATTGTGGATCTGTCGGTTAGGTCTAGGTTCTGAACTCTAAAAGTGTCAAGCGAACGATCATTTAGATTTTCAGTTTTAAAACGCAACATTCTCAGAATCTGTAATTTAAAAGGATCAGAAGAATGGTCACTTAGATATCAAATTGTGCAATGTGTGTTTCATCAATTAAATTATTTTGTTATTGTGGATCTTTTGATCCAAACACGTTGGAGAACCGACTTGTTTACCATTCTTCTTCTCGGAAAATCCTCTCGGAAACTGGACCGGTTTGGTTGATCGGGCCCGATGGTAAGGTGGAGAAATGATCTAATGGATGGCGGATCCTTCAGTTCGTTAAACACTGCGGCAATTAAGTTTATATTAATGTTTGTGTAGATACGAGATATTGCGACCCGTTTGTGCGCGCTAGCTTATAAGGAGGCTGCTGTAGGAAATTAATTGTCCGCTAGGTGAACGCGGCCTCGACGGAGCCGCGGCCGAATGGCTTGTAATTAAAATGTTCCCTGTAAACGGTTCCGAGGAGAAAGTCGTTTGGCTTCTGAGCGTTGCTATACTTTTTGGGGCCTCGAATTAATTCCTCGGTCCGATTGGAATATTTCTCAGTTTTATTAATGGCGGCCCATCCACTCCGTAGTTGATAAGCTGTCGTTCTTTCTCGAATTGTCTCTGTCTCTGTCCGGTGGAAATTAAACGCACCAAAGGAGAACGGAGCACCCGTAATCATCGTAAGAAAAATAAATAATGCATTTTGCGTTAATAATAACAATTACGGAACAATTAAGTATACAGGAGGAATATGGGTCTGCAAGAGTTAGTTTCTCTGACATCAGTTTGAAGAATTATATGTTGCACCGGTGACGCAAAAAATGGAGTAGATGCAATGTCATAAATTAACACATTATCTATCGGTGATTATTTGTACAATTAATTTTTGTAGCAAATAAGAATTTCAATCGCGAACCAACAAACCACCCCAGGTGACGTGAGCTAATAATTTCGTTTGGGATCATTGTGCGAAACAACTTAAACATCTTTTATTTTGCATAAAGCCCTGCAGCTTACTTATGTTATATTATTTTTTTCTAATGGATTAAACGAGTGCATCAACGATGTGTACTTAATAAGAAATGGAAAGAGGAGACATTTCAATATTAAGAATTATTTCGCAAAAAGAATGGTGAGACATATATAAATAATGTAGAATTGAAAATTTGGTGTTAAAAATCATACTGTGTATGATACAGAAAATATATGTAGACAGTTCTAAACACATCATCTATACGATAATTGTGTAAACTGCTGTGTGATTACGGCGAAAAATGCAACAGGAAAGCTGTCTAATGGACGCGCATAAAGATGTCCCGCAGTTTCCTCGAAAGGGCACTATAATTTGGTAACGATTTTATACAGGATCCGAAAACGTAACAAAGCACCGGGGGAACGTGCACCGCACCTGTCACGGCTGATCGCTTAATATCGCCGAGAGGTCTTAAATAATACAGAATGTTCGGAAACCTGTTATTTATCATTATAAATCAGTCGCATGGGTCGGCCGTTTTCGAGTGAACTGGCCGCGGACACGAGAAAGAAGTTCTTGTGTGCACGGTCACCGTGGAAATTCGTGTTGCATCCCTTTTCTGGGCAGAAAGTGGCGGTCTCGGGGGTGCCAGAACGTCGTTCCTAACGCTAATGACGTCGTTGACTCTCACTTAACAAGAGACTACCCTCTAAATGGAGGGTTGCGTCCTGCAGCCAACCGGTCCGGTGGTGCTCGCCAACCCGGTGATTACGAAACTCGAATTCACTTCTAAATTACATCCGCCGTAAATGCTGTTAAAGTACGTGCAACCGTCCACCTTGTGAGACCGGAGCCAGAAGCTGACCGCGAATTTTCGTCGAATCGATTTTATTTCGCTGCCCTCCTCGCTTCCGTCCACGCCACTTTGACGCCGCACAGTGATCCGGATCGAAGAATTTTGTGTCATTTTATCATAACATTAGAACCGTTAGAGATATAGCAATGAAGTTTTCGCTAAAAATATTTAAAAACTAGAAATTCAATTCAACTAGAAATAATCAAATATTTTTTGCAATTGTTAAACAATAATTTTTACTAACTTTTCATTCACATCTTCGATTGAAAAATGAATTGTTCAAATATAGTTTTTCAACCTCTTTTTATTTTCCGTGAACAATAATTTTTAGTTAATAGGAATTAATTTAGCAGCGCAAAGTTCGATCAGTTTCTACAACAATTCTAGCAAAGTTTGAAGCATACATACAGGTAGCAAATGTGGAAACTGATCGAACCTTGCGCTGCTAAATTAATTCCTATTATCTTAATATGTCGATCGAGATAAAAATTACTTATAATTTTTAGTGTTGGTATTAATCTCTAACACATAAAAGAATGCATTTCTGTACTGTTATTATTATTATATAAAGCAATATACGCCTCCAGCGTTCGGTAGTGTTCGTTTAAAAAGCGAATGCGCGTCGAATAGTCGGCAACACAATGCGCGGAGGACTGGCACTTACCGAAGGTAAAAACAAGCGTGTATGAGTCGTCCATTTGGAGAACTGTTTCATGCGGGCTTGTCCGCGATAAATCTCCACGAAACTGCTCAGAAGCGTCGCGTCACGCGCGTTCACAGTGAGCCGTTTCGTGTCGAGTTGTTCCACGAACCAGCCACAGAATCGGTAGGGATGAAGCGATCGGTAGAAAATTGAGATTTTATATCGCAGAAATAAAAGTGCGACGTGTGCGCTCGCGCAAGCCGGCCACGGTCTATCTTTTAATGAAGGAACGCGATCGGCTGTCTGTTACCGAGGACGTAACATGCAATTACACCGTAATTAACCGGAGGCTGAATACGCGATGCGCTCGGAATATTTTTCCGTGGCACGTTTTACGACGCCGCCGCGCCTTGACACCTTCATAATGACATTAAACTTAATAGCCCGGCTCCCATTTTCCAACCCCGTACATTGTGCGGTCTTAATAAGACGCCGCAGTCGTCCGGGTAAATGCGAGGATCTTTAATTAAAATATTTTAATCGAGACCCGGTCCGAAGCTGACTAACGGACGGGGAAAGACTATCATCTCCCTCGAAATTTTGTTTGAAGGTGCTTCACTTTGATTACTCGACGTTTACTGGCAAATTATTAGAAACGACGCGACGGTGGGATTAGTGGTCGCGACAGCCTTCAAATAACATATTTAAGACGTACACTGCTCGAAATCGATTCCGAACTCGTTTTATTCTTTTTCAGGGATAACGTTTTACACCGTTCATTCGGTTTAGAATAATTGCCACTGGTTATGCTCGCCAACCTACGTGTGTGTGTAATTGGTCATATTGGAATCGCTAGAGCACACGTTAGAAAATATTCTGAGATCCAAAAAGTAATTGAACAGTTCAGCAAAATATTTAGAAAGACATTTGTATGATATAGCTTTCTACTATATTAACCCTCGAACGGTACTCTATATTCTCAGAATGCTATTTAAACAGAAGTATAGTAAAACCTTAAATACTTGTCAGGGTCGTCATTGTAAACGTTGTCTAGTGCCTACTCACTCCACTGCTTGTCAACGCTATGCTAGCGATGGCGACATAAATAAAAAAAAGTTATTATTGCAAACGCTGTCTGCTCAGAATACACCTATTGGGCAGTATTTAAGGATTTACTGTATTACGTGTTTTCAGCAGAAAATAGAATGTTATTTAACCCTTTACACTCGGAGCATTTTTCACTGGAAAATTAAACATTTCTTCGGATCTAAAATATCTCTATTCCTTATGAGTCTTTTCATTTTATGGATATGATATTGGTATAATACCTCAAACAATATGTAAATGTTTAGTAATTGATAACAAGAAGTATAGATCATTTCGGCGCAAAGGTTCGATCAGAAATTAAATTAAAGCAATCGTGCTAGTTACAGAAGAATTTATTTCTTGAAAAGGATCCATATTGGGATCGAAACGTAGAAAGTTTAACCAAACTAGCACGATTGCTTTAATTTAATTTCTGATCGAACCTTTGCGCCGAAATCATCTATACTTCTTGTTATAAACTACCTTACGATCGGTAATCAACAAACACAATTTTAGTGATTGATTAGGTACCAATATATTTAATAATGTAAAATATATTTTCAATAATGGTACAGTAATTTTTAGTGGTGCCTCAGAGGGGTCAACCGAGTGCAAAGGGTTAAAGTAAAAAAGGGGTTATATAAGGATACTCCTTCTCGAACTATCGACTTGTAAAGATTGGTTTGTAAATGAAATAAGTTTGTAAACGCGCAGGGTCTAGCAGCTACCTGCGCCGATCAGTCTGATACAGTGCTGCGGATGTGTAAGCCATTTTCGGTAACTCCCAACAACGCTCCACGATGTCGATCGCCGTGTCGGCAGAATGCCTTCTCATTGATCCCGATGTTGTGCGAGTTTGGCGAAATGATCGGAAACCGTCATACATATAGTCCACGTACGTCACGGTCAAGGATCGATTATTAGCAGGAGGCGATCGGCACGTTTGTGCAAGTTCGCCGGGCGTTTCGTGCTCACGTTTACGGTCCGGTCCACGTTGGACTCCCAATGACCAGCCGCGTTCTTAGCGTGGCGTAATTGCATGATGATACGTTCCGGCCATGTTGGGCCCCTAACGGCGCACGCGACCCTATATGGTGCCCCTTCCTTCGCCGGGCCGATGTCTTATTTCTGGACCGCGTGGAAACGAAAGCCAAACAGGAGTTCTCGAATCGGCAGGGCTTGGCCAGGAATTGGTACTTAGTCTTTATTTGGGGCGGTTCATTCAACCCTTCTGTTTTTGTCAGTGAGACGCTTTATAATCTTCGGCCGCTCTCATCAGTCCGTAATGACTGCGAGATACAGCGATGGGAGCGAGAGTGTATTTGTGTCGCGATACAGGGTGTTCCATAATTTGTAAGACACATTTCAGGAGTGGACGTTCGGTAGTTAAACACTGGATCGCCTTGTGTTGGTAAAAAGTAGAAGGTGTTTCATAATATATATGGGATCCACTTTGGGAGAGGATAGTAGAAGTTATAGCTACTTTTGTGTTAAAATAATCCGCGAGAGTTTATCTTTCTGGTGGTGCCCGAAATGACCATACTCGGGCGGTATTTGTGAACAATGCAAATGGAGTGGAATTTGTACTTGTATTAGAATGATATCTGAACGCTATGTACGCACAGTCGAGCTGTAGCAAGTTTTCTGCGACAACCAGATCTGTAATGGCATCAAAAGCACTGTAACACCTTCACCTTTAACATTCTAGCAATGGCGGCCGATTGCGCCATTTTTGTGAACCAGTTCGCAAACACACGACTGCGTTATTCCTCGCGTGCACGTAATTTGAAAATTGAATTCTGAGTTAATAATATTTTGTACTCGACATACATAGCTAAATGGTTTCTGCATACCAAGAGTGTACACTGATGCAAAAATAGTATTATCCTTTAATACTAGTACTGCGGAAATTTTCAACGAAATTGCTCCGAAAAAGATTAATGTGTTTAATGGGAACAGAAATTAATAACAATCGTCTCCTCGAATCGCTTCTTATCTCTTCTTTTTAACGAGATATTGAAAACGACTAATGTCTGTAAGGGAAAAAGAGGTTTAAGATATTAATATCAATCTTGGAGGAAAAAAAAGGTTTGAGAAGTTAATAATAAGTTTTCGAAAAAGTAAGATTGAAGACGTCGTAAAAGTTTTGTCGCGCACGGTAATGGTTTTATGTGGACATTAAGATGCGACAAAAACGTCAGAAGTGACTGCAAATGCCGATTATCTGCTGTTGGTGTAACCGTAATGAAGATTACACGGACCGGAGTCTTAAAATAATCTTCAACTATAGAGATTAACGCATAGCAATTTATTTCGCATTTATCATGATCAGTGTTCATCGAATGGCGTCAACCAAACCCGACGTCTACAATAATAAACGCCATAAGCGCACGGAATCTGTAATTTAACGTTGAACAATATAGTTATTCGTCAAATTATTAACACTGGGTTTACGGGTCACTAAAGTTATTTCATATTATTTTATATAAATAACAAGGATGTGTTATGAAACTTTTTAGTCAATTTTTTTTACAATACTCAGTGAATCACAGTAACATTCGGACACTTTTAAGAGGGCAATAACTTTTTAACATCGAACTTAGATTTTTGTGAGAAGTTAGAGCAATTAGTTGAGTACAAAAAGAAAATACTAAGATTGTTGTTTACATCTTTTTTATGTGGAGCTTTATTGACAATTTAAAAAATACAATTTGTGGATCTGTGCCAATTATACATATTCTAAACATTTTTTGAAAAGTATCTGAATATTACTGTGCTCACAATATACCCAAAGGAATGAAGTAGAATAATTCTTCACGAATACATCTATGCAATCTGAAATTCTAGAACCCGTCATTGTGACGGGTCCCGTAAATATAGTGGACATCCTGAAAATGCCTTTGCACGTGAAATTATATGAACGAAAATGTGTCTGATGAAAGATCATCTGTGAATTTTTGTGAACACTTTGGAGTTCATTATTCACCGTGTACGCATCGGTCCGCTGGTGATAAAAATAATTGGGGTATAATGTTAGGGTATATATCGTCTATGGTCATCATTAAAACTGTCTTCCGATAGAAATCTTCCGAAGGGAAAAATTAGTATTGGTCGAAACGCGACGCCAATGCGACTACCATTCATTGCGACGGTCGTTCGATTTGCTCGGCTGCTCGCCGAGACCGATTTCGATAGTCTCGTCGGGGTCCTCTTGTCCAATTAAAATTAACCAATCGACGATAATGTCTGCGAATCGGCCGTGTCGTCGTCGACATGGCCGAGGAGGAAGAAAAGAAATCATGAGGCCACGCATTAATCAGCGTAATTAGACGCTATTTATCTGGCAGTTACCTCTGTGCCTCTCCCTACCTCCGACGCGAGCCGGCCAATTGAGACGACGATGGATATCGATCGGTACGCTCATTATTGATAATCTATACGCCATAATAAGCGGCCGATTCAGCTGGTACAACGGTGGCAGCTTGAAGGATCATCGTCGGCCAATAAAGACCCGGTTCTGCCTTCCGGAACTGCGAAATTTCGTTTTCCTTTTAATCTTTACGACGCGCAATTACTTTCCCCCGTCTATTTTTGAGAACTCACGACGTTTATGGCACAAACATTTATGGCTCAATCGTGGCCACGAGTCGCAAACAAACCGTCACCAAACTCTTGCACAATCGAGCACAAATTCGTTTCAGCGAAGTTGCAAGTTCAGACTTTTGTTTTGTGCAATTTTTTGCCCAAATGTTACTAAATGATTTGCACAGTATTTTAGAATTTAACCAACAAATTTTCAATCAATTTCACATACTTTTGAGAATTTATTTAAAGAATGTGAAGAATATACATATAATTGATTATCAAAGAAGTATTAATCAGACGGTTAATTAAAATATAAATTTGTGACAGGTCTTATAAAAACGCTGATACTTCAGCTTCTATAAAACATTTTCAAAAAATAATTCTCAAAGATACATTTTTCACTCGATTAGTTTAAATTTAAATCCGTGACAGGTTCTACAAAATTCTCAATCTCATGCAGCTATGCATGTTTCTTAAAAATTAATTATCGAAGGAACATTTTTCACTTGGTCAGGTTAAATTTACTATGCAAGTTTCTTGAACAATTATCTTGGAAGGAATATTCTTTACTCGGTTATTTTACGTTTGACAAGTTAAACGATTTCGCGATTTGTTGTAGCGCCAGCCGTGACATCCATTGATTCGAAATTGGTCGGTCATTGTTTTTTATTAAATGATTCTAAGACTGTCATTCCTGCGGGATAAATTGAGAGATAGTACTACGGAAGCGATGATTATGGAATACGCGTCTGATCGTGTCACGGTTCAGTCGCGGTATTAAATGAATCATTATCATCGTGTCAGGTTCATTATGCTATGAGAGGATGATCGAGACGAGACTGTCTCCCCCGGATGAAGAGGAAACCGTGTACCGCGACACAAAAAATAGATAGAGATGACCAACGACGAGCCGGACGTGAAAATTGTTTAACTTGTTCCTTCATGAATTATTTAATGCCGCTACCTGTATCATCCATCAGATTTGATAGCCGTTTCTGATAATAATACCATGCCCGTGAGAAAATTAAAAATCCGCTTATTAGAGCGTAAGTATCTGCCAATGGAACGCGCGGAGGTGTGCCATCAATCTGGAGTGAATATTCCTCGGAAGTAATAAGTCTTAGATAGGATCTAATATAAATCATCTTTTCACTGGATATACTTTCGAAAGCAAAAGACTCGTGAACTTGTACTTTCTCACTGAATCATCATAGAATATCTACTTATAGTATCGCCATACCATCCTATACATATCTAGAATAACATACATTATTCATATGCAATTGATACTTGATACTCACTAAAAAAATTATATTTCATCTTATCCAAATTAGAATATATAATCACAGAGAAATAGTGGCAGTAAATAAACTACATCATTCTCAACATTTTTCATGCTTCGAATTCTACGAAACTAAAACAATTATTTGCTCACCGAAACACACACACAGCTTAGAACACGAACTATATTTTGATACTAAAAACTAACACGGTCGTTCAAGGGAATTACTCCATCGATTCCTAATGATTTATCAATTTCGTTCCAATATCATAAAAATGGAGTACAATCGCGGAAATTAAATTTGCATATAGGAGAACTAAGAATCTGTTTCGCCGAGAAAATTCTCGGAACACCGAGAATGTTTCATCTCGTGCTATTTCATTTTGCGATTCAGATAACGACCTTCTCTATTGCCGAGTCAATCATAATTGCCGATCTTTTTTCAATTCCGCCGTTCCGGTATTAGCATACGTATCGGAGCGTGTTCAGCGAACGAGTCTGCCAAAACAATTCGTGGATCCGCAGATTCTTGTCGCAGATATGGAGCGAGGGTAGACGACGGCCCTCATAAAATCACTGAAATTCCATGTTTATTCAATATGCCAGGATTCAGTTTCCTGGCCTTATCTACGATGAGACGATTGGGGTGAATGATACCGTGCCTCGAACAATTTTGCGACGATAAGCTTTCGATCCCCTGCGCGAGGCTGCCTTTATGCGGGAAATGGTCCTTCGTATGCACGACATTGTCCTCTATCTTCCACAGAAATCGATAAACTGAATACATTGCTTATCTGTAATTCTATTGATCTCTGGATATTCTAACATACAGAGTTTGTCAAATGTTTTACGTTCTAACGCAAATTTTTTATAATGTCTTAATGAAACTTAGAATATAAACTTAGATTAACGTAAAATAAAACAAAATTCTTTTGATATCCGTTTTAGCAGAGCCAAGGCAAGAAAGAACACTTAACGCGTCTGTAAAAACTATACAGCTTTGATTCTTATTGGCCACAGCAAAGTCCAGAGCATTATCAATAGCAACACATTCAGCTGTGAACACAGAAGCCTGTTTATATGTAATAAAAAAAAATTCTTATTAAACAAATTGTTAGCCCGTATAAGTACATGTATATACTCATATGCGACAAATATTCCTTTAATGTACGCATATAGGAGAACTCTTATGAAACAAATATTACTATTGATTAATAAAATATTTACTGTTTCTTTGTCAATCTAGTAATATTTTTGATATGTATACATTTTTTTTATTCTAATTATTGCAAAATTCTTATAAATTATCACCACAGCGTCTTAATTTTTCGTTTTTTCATCGGCTGTGCAAATTGTCATCGACTTAAGATTTTGATAAAATAATTATTTAATTGTTATTCCAAGAAGTGATTCCTTTAACTTCCTCCGTTTAATAGACCCGGTTATTAATAAAACGATATTGTTAGATTGTTCGCCGGTTTAATGGAAAGAAGATGGCGATTGAATTTCTTGGCGAGTCGACAGAAACATAAATATATTTGTTATTTCAGGATGCGACGGCGAATCGGACGAAGGCGGGAGCAAGAGACGAAGGAGCAGGACCAACTTTAATAGTTGGCAATTGGAGGAATTGGAACGGGCATTTCTCGCGAGTCATTATCCCGATGTCTTTATGCGGGAAGCTTTGGCTGTGAGACTCGAGCTGAAAGAGAGCCGCGTCGCCGTGAGTACACATTTTTTCGTGATCTTAAAAAATCGAATCCAAGGAATTACGGGGATAAGCCTTCCTTTCAAACAGAAAAGGTACTAGTGTTCGTAAAAAGAAAGACATCTTAAATTAAACTGCATTCATAAAAATGTTGTGCATCAACTTTAAGAAATAAGAACCATGTTAAAAAGTTTTTCTTTAATAATTTTAAGAAGCTGAAAGTAATATGATTCAAATCCCACGAACAGACTGCACATTTTATATATTCATAAAAAAAAAATTTCTAAAATACAAAACTGGAAAGAGATTGGAAGAATTAGAGATTTTGTTTCTTAGAATTGACTCGGACAATTTACATTTTCATAAAAATCCGCAGTCTAGTCATAGCAGGGTAAAAATAATAAGTTTTGATTGTAACAACATAACAGTACGTTTTATTCAGAAATTCTACATAGTCCAAATGTGCCGTCATTATTCCAGGAGCGTATACTCGAATTAGGGGAGAGACTAGAAAATATCTTCTTAATGATTTCCAGTCGACGCATGTAATTATCTGTGCTCGTTTCACAATCTCGCCTCGAGAGATGCGAGTAGAAAAAAAGCGGTTTTATTGCGACCCGATTCGACGTTCGGTTTATCAGGGATCCAAGATCGACTGTGCCGATAGGCGAGAATTTATAGAGACTTGGTCTTCATTTTTCGAGGGTTGATGTCCGACAGACATCGTTGGGGGTGGCTCGGCCTCTGAGCCGGTCTCCCGGGGGTAGTTAGTCCATCTGCTCGGTTCTGATGCGGTTACCTTCTCGGAGAGGCCGAGCTGTCCTGGCCGACTGGTGTTCGAGGGTAGTAAACTGAACAAGATCTATCTCGGGAAGCTCCGACTCGTCGACCGTATCATTTGAATAATGAAGAGAATTTTATGTGGACGTCGTTTCTTTCGTCATGGCTCCTTTCGCTGTGGTTGCTCTCCCAAGGGCGAGAGTCCGTAATGAAATTTAGAAATCTTCGGATTCCTCGCACAACCGGAATTTTTATGAATCTCGCGAACGAAATATCCTGGATGTATGAGGTCGGTAGAAGAAATAATTGCGGTTTTCATTAGTCTGACACTAAACCGCCACCGGTTAAAATAACAATTATTGAAATAAGAAAAGTGATTTAAGATAAGAAATTATTCTATAGATATCTTTAGTAGAGCACTTATTACAATAGGCGCCGCACAAAGTCTAAATAAAATCAATCTTGTCATTTTTATGACTGTTTACTGTCAAGATTTATAATTCTAATTGGTCCGTGTTTTTTGTTAGTAACTCGAATTGAGAACGAAAAAATGTACTTAGAATTACCTCGATAATCAGCCCTATCTTTCCCTACCCCTTTTTTTCTGAGACACCCTGTATAGCTTTAAAATTCAAAAACAAAAACCGCAACTATTTCTGCACCAGACTATTATAATAGCCGTATCTCTAGCGCTTTCCTCGCTTGTGCTTTGTAATCTAATTCGTGACAGGTGAAAGAACCAGTAATTAGAGGCGGGTATTTACCGGTTGCTATGAATTATGAAAATCTGAATAAATTTCACGGCATTATTTTTTGCCTCCTGTTAATGTCGGAGATAGATTTCGACGCGATCCCGGATGAATTATCGATCCACGTGCGCGCACCGGTACTTATTCCATGCGTCCGGACAACTTGTCAACGCGCAGGAAGTCGATTTCGCGGGAAAATGTTTGAATGTTATCACCACCCCGAAGGCTTGTTTCTTAGCCGCGGGACCGCGAAGCCGTCACATATTTCACGGAACGAAATAAAACTAAGTGATATTATTCTTAATTTATTCGCCCGGAAGCTCGATCCGCCGATAAATTGGCGAACCACGCGAATCGTTTTCCGTGAAAGTCCCGCGATCTCACGTAACGCCGAATACAAACGTTCCATGACCGGCCGCCATTGCTCAATTAATAAGCGATGTTTTGCCCCTAATTGACAGGCTGCATTTTTTATATTTCTGCGCGGCGATTCTTTGCGCTTCTATTGTATGCTTGACTATTCTGTTCTTAGATGAACAGGATACGAAAAATAAATTAATGCGGGCTGTGTATCTTCGTACTTTAGAGTCACAAAATTTACACAATTCTCAGTAACTGAATGATTTCGGCCATGCTGTTCATTTCAAATAAAAACACACAGATTTTTAATTTGGACGTTTGTGGCTGTAACTCCTAATAGAATTTCGATTAGAAGAAAGGAAACTGTTGACATTTAAAAAATTGCCAGTGCTTTTACATTCACTTTATTCAAATCTTTTTCATTTTCGAGGGCTTAATATAATAAAAAAAATAGATTTTGAATTAATTCCAGCTTATGCTATACTTAGGGAATTTATAATGGACATCGTAGTCCACAACAGAAATGTCTGAAATAATTCAGAAAAATAGCAGGATTAAAGTTCTCCACGTACTCACTTGTAGTAAATATAAATTTACGTATCCTTCCGCAATCTAATTATGAACAGTGCTTTCTAAAAATGTAACGAATGGTAATTAGGTAATTAAGCAGCAAGCATATTATGAATTTACCACAAATTTGCATTTTTCTACGCGATTCCAGAGGGACCGCAGTAAAAAAAATTTAATTCGTAGTCCTAACAATAAGATTTAAATGTGATACATAAGATTCTATTAAAGTTACAATTTTATTATTCTTTAGTAATGTCTATTAAAAATAACAAGACCATGTTTATATCGAGTTCATCTTTTTTTAAAAGATAAGTATAAATAAATGTAAGAATCTGTAAAGACATATTTACAAGTTCGTGATTTTGATGAGTTTGGTAATTCTAATGTTAAAAGGAGTGGATAATATTCATGAAAATTGATATTATGTTGTCACTAAAATATTTAGATTTTAAGTTTCTCTCTGTTTCGTACACAAAAGTGGCTTTTGGTCGGATCTTAATGAACCAGTAAATGAAAGGAAGCTTCTGGTAGTGGTTCGTAAGCGATACGCTGGACCCATAAATGTATCAGTCATAAAAATGTGACAAGACCCGCGACACCCTTTTCGGTCTTTCGTAACCCAACACCAGAGACACTGGAACATGACATGACGGTGTCCTTCAATGGGGCCTACGAACGGTGGACCCTCAATTTCACGGCCGATCGAACACGAGGCCACCCTCATATTCTCTCCTCACGATAAGATATTTATATTTATGTGCTTAGACACGCTTCAGGTGCCATGTGCCAGCGCATATTGCCCACAGCGAACCGATACGATCTCGGAGCGTCCATCCTCTCGCACGAATACCGTTTAAAATACAACTTTGTTACAATTAACGAAGCCGATAAGTCACCTTTATAATTGCAGCAAGCTTTAGAAACTCAGAATATGACCCAAAAACTGAGTAAAAGTTTCTCTTTTAGCTAATTCAATCTTGCTCGTTAAATCCGCGAAACGGGCAACCTAAAATATTAAGGCTATTTTACTGCAACATCTTCCTAGCTGAAATATATAATAAACCACGGTGTTTATTAGCAAAATCTCACCTCGAAAATTGCTCATTTAATCAACGACTCATTAACGGACTGAAATAAATTAAATAGAATGGGCGCAGCAAAAATTACAGCGTGGAACGAAATCCGGTGAAAGAATAATTAACCGATACCTATGCAACAACAACTTTCGTTTCATTGCATATTCATTGCTTTCCTTGGGTATAGTTATTTCGGAAAAAAACTATCTCATCGTGTGAAACTGATTAATTATTCCGTCGTATAATTTCGGAAATATTCAAAAAATATACCATCGCAGCGTTTGAACTCACAGCCGTGAAAGGAGACACGATACGCGAAACCGTGCGTTGAAATCACCGCGCAAACTGAGACAGATGGTCGAACTGCTACGGTGCGGTGGTCTCAAATCGAATTGCTAGTTTTTTAATTATGAAGTTTGCACAAGAATTTGTGTACAAGTATTTTACTAATCGGTGACTTCAATGAACACGAGACAGCCAAAGCTCCTAACGACTAAATTGAGGTGCTAAATTGAAGTCTCGAGATCAAATCGAGTTGCTAGTCTTTTAATTATTAAGTTTGGCACAATAATTTGTGTACAAGTACTTTACTAATCGGTGACTTCAATGAACACGAGACAGCCAAAGCTCTTAACGACTAAATTGAGGTGCTAAATTGAAGTCTCGAGACCATGTTGTGTGAATTTGGGAACACAGCGAGCCGTTTCCTCGATCGGTAGCCAGCAGAGATCCCGATCCCTTTTGTGCGGTGGAAAAGTGAGCGATCTTGGTGACAGGGGCGATGCGTAGATAACCCCGGCTAGTGGTGACACGATGTCATGCAGCCGGTGCGTCTTGTCGAAGGGTCTGGATTGGGAATAGCCCTCAGATAAGATAGTTGATCCCCATGTCAGATAACACCCGCGATGCGCGGACCTAGGCAGCAGCTCTTAAAAAATATTGTCACGCCGAGATAAACCGATGACACGGCGCGGCACGGCCAACTGAAAACCACAGGGAGCCTGAGAGAGTCTCAGTAGCATGTCGTTTTACACGTGCGTCGGCTTGTGGAAAGGATAGATCTCTATTGCTACCCTAATCGCTGTAAAGTCGTTAACAGGACGGGTTCCACATTTTGAATGTAAGATCACCGGGACAATAAAGATACATTAATTGGAATTATTTCTTTGATTCATTATGATAAAAATCGTTCTCTGTCTTAAGATAGATATAGCATGTACGAAATTGTATAATATGTACAAAGAGTTGTTCATACAACACAAACATCCGAATTAAGTGATGCGAACGAATTCCTTTTTCCAATGGCATTTAACAATTTTACAGTTATCGTTTCACCAGATTTATTCAACGAAACTTATATTGAAATGTCAGAACAGATTTGTCCAAGGAATGTATGTTTAACATTAAATAATTATTATTGCAAATATCCTTGGAAAGAATGTAACAAAACTCTTACATCAGGGTCTTGTATGAATGGATCATGTTACAATATTGTTACTGGTGTGAAATACTTGATTCTTCGTAATGGTTCAATGGGAGTCCACAATATTTATGTACAATCTGGATTTATTGATACATGTACATTTAAGTAAACTTTGATGTACCTTCGTCAATGGAAGAGTCAGTGTTTACAACACAAACATCAGACAAGAATTAACAAGAGCAAGATGGAGTTTACACCATAGTTTGTGGATTAAAAGCTACTAGATTGTCCCGCGAATAATAATATTGCAAGAAGCATCATCTTTCGACGCATGTTCCTCAAAAGCAGGAAAGTTTATTGATCGGTGCTCCGACCGCAGCGTGGGACTATTTAAGCTCCGAATGCGTTCCCGTATCGCCATTTTCTCATCCACCATGATGTCTTCCGTTTATATTCAAATGAACTGCCATGCTTCGTGCTCGTTAATTGTCGATCGTTGCACGCGTCGTTCGACGACTCTCGCGTTGTCATTAACATATTTACTCAAAACCGCCGAAGAACAACCTGTCTCTCGCAAGTGAACGGGCCCCGACTACCGGCTCGAGAGAAGACGAAGGAGGAGACGAAGAAGGAGACGAAGAAGGCGGAGAACAGAGGCACGCAAACGAACAGCGGAAAGAGAAAGAGGACGCAGGGAAGCGGGATAAAAAGGAGGACAGGGCGGGTTACTTCTTAAAAATCAATCGCATGGGGAACGACATGAAGCCCCTCTTTATTCTCTCGCTTGTTTCTCTCTTTTACGACGTCGCGTCAGAACTGGTCCTCTTTGATCCGCTTTATTAGCGCTGCCGGATGATTGGCGCCGATTGGATCGGTGGGGGAACAATTTCAATAACGATCAGGAATTCTGTCGGCTACGGTTCGACGTCGCTTAAGGTTCAAGCGGTCTTCGCTGTTTCAAGATCTGCGTAAATCGTTTTTTCTTCTATATCTTTCCACTGCTTCGCGTTTGAAAAACGTCACCTTTGAAGTCGAATATTTGGTGAAGCTGGAAGAAGCTTCTTTTGTTATCAAAGATTTCTCTAGATGAACAGTATGATCCTACAAAGCACTTTGAAATATTATCTAAAGTATTAAAAGCGTTCAAGATACCTTTCCTTAACCTATTTTTCATTAAATAATGTCGAAATTCTTACGTCTCACAAACTATCGGACTCACGAGATGCCATCCGATTCCTCTTGAGGGATACACGATGAAGAGACCGTGGCCGCAGCATCGGACCTGCAAACGGATCACGGTAATTGGTTATTGTTAGTAGCATTGGATGACGTGATTGGACCCAGTTGCTCCCTCGTGTGTTCACGTTTTACGATCTATTGTCGGTCCTTTACGGGTTTATGGTTGTAAGACGCGTTAGTAATCGCTGCATGCGAATTAGAACCGAGTAATACCTTAAGTGACCGAATACTAATCGGGTTAATGGCGCGGCGATTACTGTGGTGTTAGATCCTGACAAAGAATTTACTGGGAGATCGGTTCAGCAATTTCTGCTGTGGATATTGATCTGTTGTGACGCCCATATTGTCATCGATAACATGTGCAAATTAATGAACTAGAAGGAGATATGTATATCACGATTAATGGCATTTGCATTAAGTAAATATTCGTATGGCTGAGAGAACTTTATTTTGTTTTCTGTGAAACTATCGATAATAATAATTTAATGATAGGAAAAATATTGAAGAATATTTTATACTTTCGAAATTATACGGGTATAGTGATTCCAGATGTGTCGAAGTGACTATACAGACTTGCTGCGGATATCTACACAACAGCACGAACAGTTGTCTCGTATTTTCTCTTTGAAAAACTCTGGACGTTACGGCCCGTCTTTAGTCGATAATTTCATAGACAGCCTGCTTAAGAAGCATCACAGCAAAAAACTATAACGTTCAACGTTTAGTCAAGACTTATGATAATTAATGAGGTGGCTTGTTAGCTCTTATCACGTAGCGAGACATGTTAACGAACATTGGTGCAATATGAAGGTAACAATCACCATCACCTCAAATTAATGAGCCCGCAGCTGTTAATAATTGCAACTTTGGCATCGTTCGTTGATATTAAAAAATCGGACAGGTGCTGTTCGCTGGTATACACTTCTGGCACATTGTGAACGCATTGCGGGTACCGCGATGATCAATTTTTTCGTCGGAGGATTATCTAGATCATTTTACTCTCATTAATCGAGAGATATTAAACATTCCGAGATTACAAACTAACGTTTCGCTCGTCCGTGTGTCACATCTAAATTTATCACCCTGTCGACGAAATAACATATTTAGCTCGCCGAGGAAATTTTATCTCGGGTTTTGTGACTAAATAAAATTGAATTATGGATATGCATCGGGTAATTAATACTGTTTATTATTTCTGATGACGATATTTAATCGACGTTGAACTCGCGATTGCCATTACCCAACGTTTTATCAAACGTTCCCCGCCATAATTCTCGAAGCTGCGTTAATTCAATTTCCAACGATGTTTCAATGGTAAAATATATTATTAGGACTTCGTTCACTATATGTATACTTCGTATACGATATAAATTTCTTTCTTAAATAACTTCCGCTTGTAAATATAACGATAAATAATTTGTAAAATTACGAACGAGAATTATTTTCAGCTCGGCGTAACTAAACAGGAATTTTTCAAACGTTCTATTTTAAACGACAGGATGTTAATCCTGTTACGTTCAGATTAATCCTCTCAATTACCTGGAAATTATTCATACCAGGCAGGTGAGCCTGGCCATCATCGTCAGCCCGCAACGAAAATGAAATAGCGCCGAGGTAGATTCCATTCCCGTGTAAGGGAACGCGTTTCCTGATAAAGTAATTTACACCCTCCCACCCTTGAGAAAGCTTCGTGGGAAGTTCCATCAAACTCGGCTAGTTTCACTGAAAAATGACCAGCTGAACGAGCCTGGCAATCTGATCTTTTCCCCCGATTCGATCTCGTTTCGCCCGTGGAAGGCAAAAAGTAAACAAGAAAACTGAACGAAAGAAAATCGTAAGAGCACGTGACGTGACGAAGGTATTACAAGGGTTGGTGTGGGGGTCTATTGATCCTCGTAGCTCGCGTGTGAACAGCGCCACATACCGGCCCTCGGCCACAACTAATGTCTTCATCCTTTTCAACCATCTTTTCAACCCCTTTTACCGCTTTCCTCTTGTTCTTTCGAGCGTGGAGTCCTGCGTTTGCTCGCTCGCTCGCGCGCGCGCGGCAAAATTCACGCCGGCTCTAAATCGTGCTTCACGCCACGAGCGTTCACGCGAGCCACGAGGTAAAGTGTTGAAACTGTTCATGAATCAAGACACTCCGGGGGGTCGTTGGTCCTTCCGCGTGGGGTAGGTTCCTTCGTGTAGTCCCGATATTTAAACGTCGCCGCCGCCGCGCCGTGTCGCCCCTCGAACCACTTTTAATTATTCGATACAGTGCCAGCTCGCTAATTGAAGGCTCGCGACAGATAGGAGACAGCTACACTTTTTACATAGTTTTTAATAGTTTATTTAATCTCTTGAAAAGTTTTCAAAGATCATGTCAAATTCCCAATTCTCGATGAACAGTACTGCAACAGTATTAAAGAATTTATTGAAAATTGTTGTATTTGATGTGGTATAGAATACTTATTTCTTTATTTAATATATTTAAATAAATAATATAAGCACATATATTTATATATGAATATACGAGTGAATACACTAATTGACTTATCCTATCTTTCATTCTTAACGACTGCGGAGCGACTGCCGAATCGTGCCGGGTGTCGGTACGCTTAACCCCACTCTAACTACGGCGCTCATACTAATACAATTTACATGTATGTAATTGCCTACAAAAATAACTATAGCAGTCTAAAAATACTCGTTTTAAGGGAATCCTTCATAGCACAGATTATAAAGCACTAGTTCCATGACATGTTTTCTTGAACGAAACATAGGAGTTTAAACAGGAATTGTTTGATCACAAAAGATAACTGTTAATTTCGACCTGTGGCGAAGACTAATGAAGATATCTTTCTCGATCGGTTTCAGGTGTGGTTCCAGAATAGAAGAGCAAAATGGAGGAAGAAGGAGCACACGAAAAAGGGTCCGGGCAGGCCGGCACACAATGCTCACCCGCAGAGCTGTAGCGGTGAGCCGATTCCACCGGAAGAACTGAGAAGAAAGGAACGAGAAAGGCGACAGAAGAAGTTGTTGAAAGCTCTCGAACGGCAACAGAGGAAGCTGGCCTCGAAAGTAAGATTTATAATTCAGTATAAAATTAGTAAAGCTGTTTGACATTAAAACACGAAGAATCTCTATTAGCGGGGGTAACTTCCATATTAACCAACCCTCGAAGTTAGCATAAATAAGTAGCTAGTGGATAGAAGGACACGATGTTTTCGTTACAGGGCATCACCGTGGACCTGTCAACGTTGAGAGCCGAGTGGGAGTCGCGGAGCGCGGCTGCATCGGGTGGCAGTTCTCTGAACGGCACGTTGAGCAGTTCCTTCAGCCACCTGAGCAACAACAACGAGAGCAGTAGCGTGTCAGGGTCCGGGAACGACGCGAACGAGGAGATCGACGTGGTGGGAGGCCTAGATTCTTGCAGTGAAAGCGGAAGCGAAAGGGTTGACTCTGCGGCGGACGGTTCTGTCGACGGAGAGTGCTACCCTAGACTGTCCAGCAACGCGGGTGATCAGAGCGATCCTCGAAGGAGCATGAATCAGGTGGCCAGCAACCTGCAGAACCCGAACTCCAGCCTGAGTCTAGACCACCTGAACCACCAGCAGGGCATCCACCATTGGGGCCTGAGCCTTCTGGAGAGAAGAAGGGAGCTGGTGTGCATGAACAATGCGGGAGGACCGCGCCAGATAACGAACCACGCCAGCAACTCAGAGAGGACATCGTCTGTTAGACAGCAGATCAAAGAGGAGGAGGTCCAAAGCAGTAGCATAGATCTGTCTGTGAAGGGCAGGGAGGAGAGGAAGAGGCTAAACCCGTTCTCGATCGACAGTCTCCTGGGCAACAACCGAACCAGCACACCTGGCATTCACAACGAATACAGGCCCTCGACGCCCACGCTGTCGAACGGGAGGGAGTCGAGCAGCCCCACGTCACCGATCTCGGTACCTACTTCGCCCTCCACGACGTAGTGACTCTAGAAATCGATATATCGACGAGCACAACCGATGATGCTCGCTCGACTAGTTTGGGACATTTGATCGACAACGAAGTGATGGGCCAGTCACGAACACTATCGAGAACAACGAGACGTTGAAGTTGAGGACGAGAATACACTGTTTAGAGTAGAATTGTAGTATTGCAGAAGGGATCAGAGACCTTAGGTAATTCGAGGAGGGACACTGCTCGTCGCCGGTGTCGCCTGTTTACGAGGACCGAGCAACATGGCCGTTGACTATGATTAGGTACTAATTGCGAACGCGTAGCTCCTCGGCGGTTGGTTCTCTTCAAGGTTTTGTTACTCGAACCCACGATCTGATTCCTTCGGAGTCATCCGTACGACTGAAGAATGATCGTGCGAGACGGAGGACGGCGAGCTCGCTGACTGATCGAAGGAGGGCTTATATCAGTTTCGACATATCTGCATCGAGTGCGTGAGCGATGATGTGTTTGTCCTGCGATCCCCTTCTTCTGTCCCACTAGAAAAAACGAGAATGTGCAATAAACACGGACGGCTCTTTTGTTCGATAAGAGGATACGCTAGGACGAAAATGTGTGTGCGTATGTGTGTGTGAAAGAGAGAAAGAGAAAGAGAATGCGTGTATGCAAGTGTGAACGCGAGTGCGTGTATTTAATGTAAATAGCTCGGAGTATGAACGAGAACGGTTTATTTAATTATTGTAGCCGATTACCCCAGTTCGTCGAGACGCGGATATTATTTAAAGCAATAGCAGATTTCGCCTGATACAACATGTATATAGGAAGTAAAAATGATCTAGGCAGCAGCTGAAAGAGTAAGACGCGCGGTACAAATTCTGGACAACCGGGAGATATATTTCTCCTCGTTTTTCGTGTATGTCCGCGACGAACGAGACTGACGACGGAGTGAGAGACAGAGGGAGAGAGGGGATGTTACGAGATGCCATAAAATCTGGGATGCGAGACAGTATCTACCGTATATTCATTTCAAATATATTAATTTATTCTCCAGACTAATTTCGGTGTTGCAACATCATCGCCTGTCCTGTCGTTGGATCCCTTCTCCTTTCCAGCTACATTTCTTTAGCGATATTTGGAAGGAATCAGAAAACTGACGTTCTACTGTGGAAGCCTAATAGAATCACTTTGTTGCTTTAAAGTATTTATTCTTATCGTATCATGTGTTTTATCAAACCTTGAGTCGTGCTTACAGTCTATTCGTGAATATCAATTTATTTGTGGATTTGTGGTTTAGACGATTTTGAATTCTATTTGTTAGTAGATGGAGAAATATACAGGTAAGTGTTAATATTTTATACATTATACGAATTAGTGGTTTTCAGATTAAAATAGACCTTAAGTCTTATTTTTTATTTACAGAGTTACAAAGTCTGTTGCTGTGCTTATAAATTAATAACAAGAACGAACTATCTATGCTTGTCTATGTTTGTTAATGTATTTGCCGGACGTTTAGAATTCTCGAAAAATGCTTACTCGATTTTATAAATTTAAACAGATGCTACGTTTGTCGAAAGCTCATATGTATGTATAATTTTGACATACGGCAAATATGAAATTTAAGTGGACATTTGTCGTAGGCCCGTACCAAGTTAAATCGCCTTTCTGCCCATTCTAAAATCTTGTATCGATTGTTATGCATAAGATTGCTAAGCCAGCATTATAAAACACTAATGTCAAGTATATTACACATTTTTCAGAATCATCTTTTCCTCCGTCGGATCCACAGCACGCTATTATTTACTCACGCGAATACGTTCGAACAATTGTGCTGCTCTTCCGGGCTCAATGTGGGCACACCTTCCGACATACTTTCTCGCATACGTGCCCATAATTATGAAAGTGCTAAGTCAAAATGAAAAGAAATTAGTTTACCAGTTCTTTCACATCATACTATTTTACACTAAATTAATTCTCTATACAAGATGTATATAACTTCGGTGCATCTACATAAAAATAAGATTACAGGAAGTTAGGACGTTGTGGTGGCAACACCGAAAGTCAAGCATACCTCACCGCCCTCCCCCCCTTAGTGATTAGACGATATACCTGAAACGGGCGTTATCTCAGGCAAAAAACGCATGCGAATCGACTCCGTATCAGTTTACATTATCCTAAAGTCCTTCCGACTCACCGACGGCTTCAATTAACAAACGCTAAATTTCCCCACCTTAGTCCAACGAAAAATCCGAGATGACATTCGCAGTACTATTTTGATCGTGGTCGGAGCAAGTTCTCGTTTAGTGTCACGCATTCGGAAAGTGTGGAGTGTTTAGTGATTGTGTAGAAGTGTGTAGTGTCTTACTAATTGTAAGACGTATTGGTGTAAATGGCAGGATCCGACGGAGGAACACAAGATTCTGAAATAGTAAGTACCTATGCTTACATTAGTATTTTTCACAATGCCGGATTCATATTCTTATGTGCGATAATAACGGATATAAGGTTCTCTTTCATATTTTGCAATTTTAACAACAATTTTCTTTATTCTACTGATAACAACTATCTTGAAAGATATTCATGTTGCATAAAAGTCTGTAATCCAGTTATTATATAAAGTCAATATACATATATGCGCAAGTGCCATTAATAATTTCATCTGTATGTGCTGTAAACAATTAAAAGGACCGTATGCATAAAGATAAGGAATAGCTTTTACTAGCGATTTCTAAAATAAATATTCGGTTCTGTCTGCATAAAAGAATAAATGTGTGTGTGCATAAATTCCTACTTCCGCAATTTTAAAACCTGTTTATTTATTTTTATTATATACGGGTAGCCTATTAGTACGACTCTCGATGATTATGTTCTATCTGAAAGTTTTCTTTAAATGGTGAGTCAATCATAAACATTTTAAATCTACTAAATAATCCTCGTCGTGTCAAGTATAAGTAAAAGCAAAATGTACTAGGTTTCTTCTATTATTACCGGGCAGTAAAATTGAGTGAATAATAATTCTTTATGCATGCAGAACCAAGTATTTATGAAAGGCTTAAAAAATGATTAAAAGCTGTTACTTCACTATGCATACGTGGTCCATTATCTGATTCACAATTGGCGCCGCAGATCGCGTACTATTCAATCGAAACATGAGAGTAAATATATCGGTTTCGACGACGTCACGGACTAAAATACATATGTATGTATAAATGCATCCATATGCATAGAGCATGCACGTTGCGAGGGCATCGAACGCGTTGCAATAAATATTTGCGCCGCTCGGGATCAAACAGGGCATCCGATCGACGGTTCTATGCCCATAAAGATTTAAATAGTCCCTGACACGCGCGGTTAATTACGCATTTATCGTCTTCAGCGCGTAAGTTGGCCGTGATTTATAATGTAGAGCCGTGATCGCGACCGCGCGCGGTTTGTCTCCGCCAGCCGCCATGACTGATCTCTCGATCGCTCACCCACGGTCGGAGAGTCTCGATCCCCTCGTGAAAGCGTATTTATTTTCAAATCCACCCACGATTCCGCTGATCAGGATCCTTTGTTCGTTCCACTGGCGAATCTCTCGCGAATCATCATCGCGTAGGAATTAATAGGGCTGAAATTGGCACCTTCGATTGCGCGGCTGATGTCTCCGCGTCGCTTTCACTTGGAAAAGTATTTTCTTGCTAACGCATAATTTGATTAATAACGCGATTGAGAAATTACCCTAGTGAGAGGCTCAATCGAGATTTGACCACGTGTTAATACATTTTATCCGATGTGAAATCGTTTTCTAACTTTTTGCTGGCATTCTAAGCACCCTATTATGTGCATCTGGTTCACTCTAGAATGAATAACGTTGGAATTGACATTTGTATTGCGTGGACGGAGAGACTTTCACTTGGAAACGCATTTTATGATAAACACACCTTTATTAGGAACCATCTTACTAATAGGGGAATTGATGAAACGCTATTTATGTGCTAATAACATTTTATGTGGAATATCTTTCTAATTTTTTGGTTGTAATTTCAACGCCTCGTTACAGTATACAATTGCACCTACTTGCTTTTACAATACATTAATTTGATAAATGAACGATCTCGTGAACGAGAATGAGGAAATTAGTGCAACATAATTTGATCGCGAGGTATACTTAAAATTTTCTATAGACGTTCCAAGCTGGTTGAAAATTGTAATTAGCGACGATCATTAAACGAGTCACTGATAAGTACAGACCAAATTTTCTCAACCATACCATATGTGGCCCAAAATTTATTAATGTAGAACGAAAGCTCAATAATTTTCAAGAGAAGAACAGTAATGAATTGGAATGAAACCGAACGGATACTAACAAAACGCAATTAGTTTATCTTGAATCGAGGCTGGCTGTATGAATTATACAATTTTGTGTATTTTATGGGGTTTAAGAGAAATGAAGAACAAAAGAGAACCGTGAAAGCAAATTAGAAAGCCAGACTTTTTCTTGTCTCATTAGATGGTCGCCACAAATAATATTGTGTTTTGGGTAATATTGAAAGTAGACCACACGGTTGGTAAACTTTTTATTTGCTGGAGAACAATATGAATGTATGCTCGGATGAACTAGAGCCGATCCTCATCTTAATTTTTAGTACTCTAATATTTATTAATGAATTTCACATAAGCAACCCATAAACGCTAGAGTACATGTACAGTATTACGAGTTTACTCGATTTAAGGGGCATTATTTAATACATATTCATAGGGAACTATTGGAAGAATAATGTAAATCTAATAATCTTTATTACATGTTGAAAAAAATTTATTAAGAATTTTGGACACGAGATGTCATTCCTTCGATTGAAAAACGAAATTTTAAATAAATGAAAAAGCCTAATAATCTTTATCCAGAGTTAAAGAAATTTAAGACAATTTTCAAGCACGAGATCTAATAATAAAATTTTGAGATTTTAAATACTTTAAATATTCATAAGTGGACTCGAATGGAAAATAAAATTTTTTTGTTTTGTTTCTAAATAATCGTAACAGGCTGATAATAATATATCAGATTGTTAAATTCTTCTTATTTTTTTATTGTTTTCATTCTACCACCTACTAATTTCTATCATAAAATCAACAATTTATTTATGAACGCTCCTATACATTTACAAAATATTATCTATTCCGTTAATTGAAGCAGAAGATTTATTATGAACGAGAGAATATGGGAAGAATAAACACTTGTAGATTTATTAACCCTTGTATTACAATTGAAGAAGCGAATAATAATTTCTAAACACGGAATCTGATCGTGCGAAACACTTAATATTCAATGCAATGGGTGCGAACGTGTTTGAAGTTTTACAAATTCACAAACCCAGAAGTATAATGGCGTCGTGGGTGTTCTCATACAACAAATATTCGCGATGCGTGTGAATTCATGTTATGAATATGCATGGGGAATGATATATTAGCTTCCCGTCGACATATATCAAATTTACATAGAAAGCGCGATCTGTTAATTTTATATATGGCACTCTGCTTTAGATTACTCCTGTTATACATTTTTATCGTGGATTTTTCGTGGATTTTGTTTTTCGCATATAACACCGGTCGAAATCCGTCGTGAAACTTGCATAGTACGGGCGGACGCCATTATCGTCCGCAAAAAATGGATATTTATTTTAACGCTGCTGCTCGTGGCGTCGATTATAACAGGCAGATTTTTTAATGAATATTTATGAATTTAATTTGCAGTTTTCGAATTGAAGTAATCGCGAACCCCGACCGCGGTTTCGAGGCCGAAAAATGAAATTAATAACGGTCGCGTCGCTTGAAAAATAGAGGTACGACGATTGTTGCGTTTGGAAATTAATGATCAGTGAATTTTAAAGCCTAAAATTCGGAGAATAACTGTTTATCGTGGTCACGGTGTCCAAAGTTTGATTGTGTTTATTAAACATGAAAACGTGATTAATATAATTATAATTACTTTGGAAAAAATGGACCATTTCGTGCATGTTTTGTTTTAACCGAACTTGATTTTACCATTAGATTGTCTTTTTTATTCGAAACGGATCGTGAACAATAATTTATCAAAGATACTTTGAAGCTTTCCGTAGATTGCATACATTAAATGTCAAATAGACAAAGTGACTGTTCTAACTGCTGACTATAGGGATGGCAGAGATACATCGATATTTCTTGTTTGATATATTGACATCGTGCATGTTTTCTATGGATATCGATGTTTTCAAATAGTTTAAATAGTTGTATTTGTGTGTGATTTAGATCATCCCATAATAGGCCGGATCTATTTTACGAGCCGAGAACGAAAATAGAGAACTGCTCTAATATTATTATACGTATTAAACATACATACATTGACATAATGACAAAACTCTATCAGTATATATTACGACGATTCATTAACATCGATGCTTTACTATCGATAAATCGAATAACGTCCTTTTAATTACGTATCTACAAACTTACACGTTCTTTTTAGTTTCCTTGTGTCTCATAAATCTGTTTTACGCTGCACTGACGCAAGTGTTGCAAACATTTCGTTAATTGTTTCACAGTCAGTGAACAGAAACGAATGGACTTTCTTCCAAAACTCGCGTAAACAACAAACATTAGTGGCAGGAAACTGCTATCAATGATTTCATTATAACGTTCATTTTATCTCCACCGCGCATAGTAACTAAATACATATACATAATATCTACGTTTCATCAGTCTCGCTCCGACTATTGTTTCTCTAATTATTCGAAAATCACTGAACATCCTTCTTTTAGTCGAACAATCGCATGCTCGTGATTATGCTCTGCTCTGTTAATTCTGCATTTTGCAATGATTTCAATTAGCTTTCGTAGCCGTCGATATTTTATACGGAATATCGCATTGCTGTGTTACCATTCTATTCCCCGTGGTATTAGTAAAATTGGTAATTAGCGTGTAACGCTGCGATTCGAAATTAACTTTTAGTTAAGCGCGGACTAATTACTAATTAGCAATAACGTACTACGCTTCGTTGTTAAATCTGCCGAGTTTTAGCTGGTCGAAGATTTCCGTGGGTTTCATTGATAGTTTAATAGATTAATTGATTGTTCGTTTTAGCGGTTTGCCGAAAAATTAATTTTTTGGTGTGGGAAATACTTTCAAGTGTCTAGTACAATATTTATTTCATTTCCTAACTAGATGATTAAACAACGTTAATATAAATATTAATTTTTCGTAAATGATTAAATCAACATTTATCAACTTCTGTGATTTCTTCAAAATACCGGGTTCTAATATTTTTAATTTCCAAATATTGAGATTGTGAAGATGCACTTATGAGAAAATATTAAACAAATTTCTTTCTTTGGGTACATATTATCTCAAAATTCACTAAAAATTTGGATAGTTACGTCGTGTTATTTTTATAAAGTAATGTAAAATAGTCACTTTTAGTGACTATTGCTCTATCCGCAAGTGTTAAAGATGAACCGCGAGCCTTATCAGAATTTTTGCGATGACCCGATACATGGCAAGATGGCAGCCACCCCTCGATCAGCAATTATTTCCTTAATTGTTTCGCGGGCGTGTGTCGGCGTTCGTTTGTCGGATTTCATGAATTGCAACGATAGCGTTGTTATCGGCGGCGAGTGGAGACGCGAAAAGGGTTAACCCGTTTCATTAACGCCGGCCGATGGACAACGCACGGTCGGAGGGCGGGTAGACGGGGTTGCAACGGGGATAGCGAGGACGAGAGGGTTAACGTTTATCGCGGCGCGGACAGCGAATTGCGCTCGGTGATCGCGGCTAATTTATGCGACGGCCGATTTCGTTTTATTCTCACGCGACCGATTGCCAACTTTTCGTTTCTATAATAACATTTAAATGGCGGAAGTGCGGCCGTAAAATGGTAATGCACGGAGTCAGTCGCGCGCCGCTTCTGCGCCAGACAATGGGACGCCCATAAATCACGCTCGCCACATGATTACGTGTTTCTGCAAAGCTCTCTTTGCCTTTGAGCAGAGATATTAAGCGGCCGCTAGTTTTCCTTTATTTTCATGTTAATTCTTTTGGAATGATTGGCGGGATTTCTCGGTACGCGTAATACAGCAGTGGTTAATTATAATTGAGCAACCTTGTAATGAAGCTGAGCAGCATTGTAGCTCTTTGTTGATACGTTGTTATACGATCTTTCGCCGAGGGAACCCGATGAATTATCCGGGCTCGTTGAATAATCGGACACAGTTGGCGAACCTTCAAAGGTCTCGGAATTTCTACGTTATTTTAATGCTGCGCGGCGAAATGATCTTAATATTATATATGTATATGTTTCCCGGAATCCTTATCTTGCGAATGGTGAAAAGGTATATAACGCACGAGACGGCCATAACAGCTGCTTGGGAAAGTTTCCGACTATATGAAAAATTAATTACCTGTAAAATTCTAAAGAAACTTTCCCATCTTTACATTTAGCTAGACCTACACAATGCTATACTATATAAATGTGCCGATGCATAAAATTCAATCGCAGCGCATACATGTATTATCTCTTTCCATTCTTCGCAACTTCGAGTTTGTTCTCACTGTAGTTTGGAAGCATCATAATTTGACAATAAATATTAATACACGTGTCAAGAGTTAAGTACAACACAGCTTAGAATTACAAAGTTTTCAAAATTTGCAAAATTAAATCATCGTTAAACGGCACGCATTTACGTGATAAAATAACAAGGTGAAATATGAGGCGGTAAAAATATTAGGAAAGAGAACAGTGTTATATTATTTCGAATTTATTAAAATTATTAAGGGAAGAAATATCATTTAATTCAAAATCGTTTTATTCTACACATAGATCCACAGTTTAGTAATAATTTAGAAGATTGAAGCTCGGTGATGAATGAGAACGTATAATTGCAGCAATTCTTTGTGTTCCACTGTCATCGATGCAGAGAATTTTTATTTAGAGATCTAGAATATATTATTAACCTTTAGCACTCGAGTGGCGCCCCTGAGACGTCACTAAAAATTGCTGTACCATTATTTAAATTATTGTTTACATTATTAGATATGTCGGTATCTAACCAATTACTAAACATTTAAGTATATTATTAAGTATTATATTAATATTATATCTACCAAAATTAAAAAATCATAGAGAATGGAAATATTCTAGGTCAGAAGAAATGTTTGTTTTTCGAGTTAAAATAGTTTGCAAAGGGTTAACGAAGATATTCGTTGTTTTTTCACATGTAGACGCACGGAAGAAGCATATAGAATATAGGAGATGAATCTGAGTGATACCGTTTCTTAAAAATTTGATTTTATTTCACATTTTTCCGCGATTGTCTATAACGACGAGATTATGTAAAATGCTTTTGCACGCAGTTCGGGGCGGCTTTCGTGGAAACGTGGACACTTGTTGAAGGCAGGATTCGTTCTTTGTTAATAATGCAGCCCAAAGAGCGGCAGAATAATGATATAGTCCTGACTCACGCGCTGTCGTCGTCGCGTGGCGAACAATGACTGGTGTATAAATCATAGACGAGGTACGGCATTGCGTGTGTTGTTATTATCGTTCGGGGACAATTTGTATACAACGGCGCGCTCAAAACACTGTAAAAACGCATTCGTTGTGGGGCCCCATAGAATAAATACGGTCTCATTAATTTTGAAGCGGTGGGGACGAGTGCGCGGAGAGAAAATGATCGTACCCTTGTAACAGCTTCGGATAAAATGGCTGGAAACGGTTCAGCTACGACGTAATCAATTCCGCCGAATTTTTATTAATCGTCGTGAAATTTTTACTAGAAATCAACGAACTTGTATGTGTCCATAATTATGAAAGTGGACTAACGTTATTTTTCAAAAATGAAGTCAAAAATGAACCGTTAGATAGTACTTGTTATTTCAACATTATACAGGGTGTCCCAAAATTCGTGTAGTTCCCGGAAATGGGAGGTTCCTTGGGTCATTTGAAGCGACATTTTCCTTTACAAAAATGACGTCGGCGGCTTTGTTTAGTAGTTATTAACGAAAAACATTGACCAATCAGAGCGCGGCTACAGCGGATTGATTCTGGCACAGCCAATGGCGCCGCCACACTAAGCGGGACCTGTCGCTGAGTCGGACTCCGTTCGCTATAGCCGCGCTCTGATTGGTCCGTGTTTTTCGTTAATAACTCCTAAACAAAGCCGCTGACGCCATTTTTGTAAAGGAAAATGTCGCTTCAAATGACCCAAGGAACCTCCCATTTCCGGGAACTACACGAATTTTGGGACACCCTGTATAAAATTGATTTAGTATTAATATCCTTTTTCTTTAAATATCTCGAAACAAGAAATATATTATGATTCGCTATGTGGAGTTTCAGTTACCATTAGAAGTAACTTTCTTCTGAGATCAAGAATTTAATATCTAAGAATGAATTTGAATAGTTTAGCTGATCGTTCCTGCGGATTTACATGAACTGATAAAAATCACTGACTTTGCGTTTCATGTTTCATAATCGCGCTTTGTTGATCTTATAATGATTTTGCTATCTTTGAGTTGCCAGAGGGACTACTTTATCAGCGGCTGGGTCATGCTTCATGCCGTTTCCGAGAGAGCGGGAATAAGCAGGAACACGTCCATCAATCAACCATAGAAAAATATACTCGCTGTTTTCTATTATCATGTTAACAGTCTGCTGCGATTATGTAAACAGAATACTGTTCGTACTTCTGTCTAATCTATCATAGAACATTGATTCATTTCACAGAGAATATTAGACTGACTGTACCCTTAAAAAGGTATGAAAAATTTGCATAAAATTCAACAACGACGAAATCATTTTTCCAGAATTGTAAAAAGACGATAGAATTCTCTGATTCGTGGCTTCAGAGAGTTTCACTGTTTGTCTCAATATCTTACAAGTAAGAAGACATGAACACGGTTGTTTCAATAAGCTAGAAAGTTGACATATTTCAAAAATTGTTGAATATGTTCTCATCAACAAAATATTACTTTCATGTTGTTTTAATAATTCACGGACGCAATCATTATTTTCTTGAAAAGGGTCTAAACAAATACCGAAACGTCGGAATTAATATATTACAAAATTGCTTCAATTAAATTGATCGTATCGGTGCGCCAAAAACATCAACTTTGTTTGAATTCTTGTTGAGCTGCAAAACAGCGGAACGTAGATGTTTACGAAGATGTAGCATGAATTACCACAGAGCGCCTAAACCATCGCAGAATAATGCATCATGAAATAACATGAAATACTGCACTTCAATTAAATCATGTATAGGATACTTAAGGGTATAATGGCCTGAAATTTCGCGTCGATCCAATAATTAAGAAATCATATTTCCGCCAAAGAGATGCAAAAAGACGATCAATTTCTTGTTCGGCTCGAAACTGTCGGCGCCAAAAATCTTCACGGAGGTGTAGCATCGATTAGCAGAGTTCGCAGAGTTAAAAATTACTATCGTTGTATGCAAACGAGCCTGCAAGCTAGTAATTTACGAAAAGCAACCCTTAATCCGTAACACTCCGTAGCAAATGGCAAAGAGTACGTTCGATTGGAGATCGAAGATATCGAAGACACTGTTGCAACGTTTCTGCCGGGGCAGTGTTGCGGGAATCACGAACAAGAAGAGACGGAGGGCGAGAAAGACGAGGAAAGAGGAGGTAGCAGATTCGAGGATTGACCGGTAATTGAGTCCTTAGCCGGACGAGGACAGAAAGCACTGGCCTTTAACGGCGGCGTTTCTCTCACGACTAATATTATTAACCACATACCGACGTTGGGCACAATAGCCTTTTGTTGTTCGGTCCAGCGTTCTCCATTAACGCGTGTGCACGCGTGGACGCTCGCCATCTCCCGTGCGTAAATTAGCCGAGAGCCAACTTATTGTTCTAGCTTGTTTCGCCAAACTATTTTCTGTAATTCATGTTTATCTTCGCCTTTCTTATTAGTTTTAACGTGGTTTCCATTTTGGACATCTTTTCAAAATTAGTATTTATTGTTAACCAATATTTTCTAATGATCTCGGCGCTATATTAGCTATATTTCTAATGAATTTTGGGAATCTATTGCAAGATCTGCATTTTAATAAGTATAATTTTCTATTACTTACCCTTGCAATTGACAAATTTATGTTGGACCATTCCTTTAGTGTCTTAACAGTTTCAAATCCAAACAAATATAACAGATCGAACCTGGGCGCCGAGATCATTAGAAAATATTGGTTAAACATTTAGTATTTATTGTTTAGGATCACATCAGTCCAAATTAATGTTTTAGTTACCAGCAATTTCTTAATAGCCTTTCTGAAACCATAGTTCAACAATTAAGATGTTCTTAATATATTTTTCAGAAGCAATCTCAGTTAAATTATATTATATTTTTTCAAAATTTTAAAACATCCTCAAAGATGTACATTGGAACTACATAATCGTACAACGTTAACCGATTATATTCAAATGTACATTCTGCAGAATTACACATATTATATACGCGAAGACTGATTTAATTAGAAATACACTAAAGTTGTTGACGAGAGACGAACGCCCTCGAAACAATTGCAACAACCGTAAATTCAAGGCTCTTGTTACACCGCGTAAAATTCTTTCCTTGGTTCCAGTCACTTGTACTTTGGCCTTCCAAGGAACTATCTTTTATTCATTAACCCCCTTGCTATTAACGTCGGATACGAACGTAGTCGTTTGGAGCTGTTCCCTTTCATGCTTCGACTGTGTAATTACAAGCGCGTTTCGTTGATACTGTTAACTTATGCATGTAGCCTGGTGCCGAAATATATCCAGCAAAGTGGAGAAAATGTGCATAATCAGCGAAGCGAATGCGAAGTGTACTCAACGTCGATGACTTCGGCTCATTACACATTAAATCATACCTGGAGCCTACTTACATTATCACTGTGATCACCAGTCGAGAAATTGATCGTCTCAAACTTCCCCAAAAAATATATAGGGCAGGTAATTGGTGGTGCAACCGAAACAGCAGTGATCACACATAATAAAAGTAAGTCCAGAATGTAGAACAACAATGTTTATGGGGTTGTATTTTCGAAAAATTTTTGTTTTCGTCTGCTACTGTTTCTACTTCTAGCAAATGCTAAGCACGCGTTCTTGACGGTTTTTTAAAGTCGATTTTCTCGAAGATTTATATAAAAAAATTTTATTAGACATTTTCGATTTATTTTTAATATGTGGAATCGCCCGATTTCCGGTTGTACCACCACTTACCGATCACCCTTCATAATCTCGATTTCAAACTTGAACATTTATTCATGAATTCGTAGTTTAAAAGATTTCTGAAATTAGACATTCCTGTCGTTGTCTTTTTATGATGGAAGGGGCAGGGTTTTCTGTCTCTCTTCCCATAGACAGTCATTATTTTGAAGTCTTTATCTTCTGTCGGGACGCCATTCGTACAGGGCAATTTTTGTATTTAATGGGGTGTGGAAACGCGATTTCTTAATTAGCCCCGAGTCGCTTTCCAGCAGCGCAGCGCAGCGCTCTGAAAAAAAAGGAAAGACCTTCGGCGGAGTTAAAGGGATAACCCCGACCCGGCAATTTACCTACGGAGCGTCATTAATATTTATGCGTTAACGTTCGTCTATTGCCGAGTACGAAACAATTAGAAATTGTTAGAGCCCGTAACACGCACTAGGTAGGTCAACGTGTCAACTAATTACCAGTTAATCGCGCGCCGCACGCTGCCCTCCTCTTCTTTCCACCTGCGTGGATTACTGGCGAGAATCACGAACGCAATTAGCCACTCTAGACTACACTTTCCCGGGAAACGCCGCGCGGCTGGAAACAATCGCCTAAAAACTTTTCCGTCTTTGAAAATTACGCCCACGGAACATTAAACAAAGGGCTGCCCGTTGACTCTGATGGCGACGTGCAAAGTGACTATCATTTCCTGTATTAAATGATATCATCAGCGTGCCTGGCGTAAACTACTCGTGAATATGAACGAGGCTACTGTTAAGTTTACCTTCATAAACTCGAAGTTAATGTCGCTAGAACGAATCGGGCCGGGTTCGTAATTACTTAATTTTCTAGACGTGGCGGATTTCTGGTCGACAATGGACTCGCTGATTCGAAATTAATTAATTACGAGGATCACCGTTTTAAGAATCTTGACATGTGTGACTAATCAATCTCATTGTCAAGGAAATAATCCGACGAAATTTTTTTTATTGCATTTCTCATGGTTTTCAACGTTTCAGACATAACAATCCAATATAAAATTTTATAAAATGGTGACAAAACCAAAGCAGTCAATTAATTTATTTGAAAATGTGCATGTAGTTACTTTCTCTAAACAATTTTCATTTTGCATAAAGAACTGTAGTCTATACGATATTATAGACATATAAAAATATATAAAAATATATTGATGGAGAAAGAAGCTACTGTTTGAATTGAATAATAAACATCTTTTTAAATATTTAGTTAGTTATCTTCAGATGGATCGCCCAGTATAATTGATTGAGATGTAATTGTTGTACGTTGAAAACGAAACTTATTTATGACTGTAGTTAAAGCAGAGTCGTTATGAGAAATGGCTCAAAATTGAGTCGGTTAAACGAATCAGTTTCCATCGTAATTGTTCATGGCAGATCACCTGGTCCCGCGAAAGAAATCGCGCGAAAGTGAGGCGATGGTCGTTAAAGATTCCGATGGGTTCCGAGGAGTGCGAGTGTAAATTATTCTCGGATCGCGATTAGAGGGCAGCCAACCACCTGCCGGATTCACGCACCAGGACTGCCAGGTATTAATAATCCGGGGATTTATGAGGCCCGCGATCGCTTCGTTAGGAAGACGCCTTCATTGTCGATTGAGTCATACGTATCTCATCCACCCATTTGCTTCGTCATTATTTCAATAGCGTGAACAGTGTCGCCTCCTTGAGCTGGCCGCTTACTCGCGATTATATCCAAACAGTTTCTGTCAGAAACTTCGCGTTCCTTTACGAGATCACCGTGAATGTCTCCAAGGGAAATGTATTTTATGTATACATTTATAGCCAACGTAAATAGTAAATGTTTCGGAAAATGTTTCCATGGAGAGGATACATTAGTTCAAGTTGTTCGATACCGTTGATATAATAGTAGCTATGAAGATGAGGGCTGGAGCAAATAGTATTTTACAGTCTGGTAGTCATGCCTAGGTTTATGCAGCTTCTCCTGACCAACGTTTAATTCAATAACTCGGAATATTCAATGAGTTTGAGGAATGGGCACTTACACGCCAATTTACAAGACGTTAATAAGAATATAACGAATAGACTGCGGATCATTATGCAAAATGGAAATTATATACATCAATCGCGAGAACCGGGATCATAGAAAAATAGTTTTCCGTCTTTAATCATTTTAGTAAATGAATATACCACTATAAAAAAAATAATAAAAATCAAACGATGACCACTTTTGGTAGAAAATAAATTTCTTTCGAAATCTTTTATGTTAAAATTTGTAGATATACGTGAATACCAATTGCTTTTGTTCGAAACATTTTGTTGTAAAATTATCGGAAACACACCGTGATTGAAAAGATACAAATAGTATCGTGTTTGGTCTCATTTTAATCAGAAAAATGTGACGAATATGTCAGTAGAGGTTTCGTTAAAGAATAATACAAAAAAGGAAAGCTTTATAAATTAATTTCATAATTATAATCTCTTAAAAGGTGCCCTCCACAGATATCTCTTTCACATATACCGAGGCATTTCTGTACTATGTGTTCAGTTGTAAAAGCAACAGAAATTGCGAAAGAGAAAGCATGTTAGGGAACAAGAAGACGCGGAGTAAGCTGCGAAGACCAGTGCCAATTAATATCGAGACCGCTTAAATTATAGAAAGCGATCGATCTCGCGAAACTTGGCTCTCCTCGGGTCCCGTGTCCAAACTGCTTGGACTTCTCGGTCGGACACCGACGTTCAGATTAACGATGCTGATTAGTTACAATCAACAAGCACTTCCGGCGTGACCGCGGACCATTACCAATACAACGACTACGACGTCGCGACGGTGCGTTTAAACGGCATGGTGCGCGGTGGTAGAGGATCGTCGAGAGCGATGCCGCCGCGGACACTGTTAACCGGCCATCAGCTTAAAGCCCGATAATCTTATTCTTCGCAGAAACGGCCGCGTTATAATTCAATCTGCGGGACAGTCTAATCCTCCTGCAGGTCCGTTCCGGCTCGCGGTTCCAGCCGCAGGATCATCGATCCTTATGGAACGGCTAGACGAGGAGAGAACGAAACGAAAGAAACGATCGACCACACCGAATCTCTGCGGAGATGGAGAGAAGGGAGAGAGAAAGAGAGAGAGAGAGAAGGATTCGGTTCAAGCTCGTTATCTGGCATGCTATCCGCGTGCGGAGCGGCCGACCGGAGAACACGGATGAATCTTCGCGGACAAGGTGTAAGTCGATCGAGTTCGATCCAATAGATCAGGCGGCAGATTCCTTGCCAGTTATTACAAGAGGTCGAAGGTCGATCGCTCGCATAAACCATTTAGCCTCGATCGACTATCGATACCGATATTTCCCAGAGGTATCGGCTATCTCCTCGCTCGATCTTCGTCCGACAAGTCCCAAGCTTTCTTTCCTCTTGCTCGACGCGTTTTTCTCGCTCGCTCGGGCGGGCCCCACCCACGCCGGACCAGATTAAATGCTTGGGTCTGGCCGTCTTTCTTTCTTTCTTTCTTCCTTTCTTGCTCTGTCTCTCTTCACCTACTATCCTCCTCTCTTTCTATTAATCTTGTTTTATAGGATATCGAGTGTGGATCCTTCTGTCGTATGAAGAAGGACGACCGCAACTAGTAATTTTGTCTAAATTAATATAGCTTCGGCTTGGATCGCGGCGATAGATAAGCTTGTGACCTACGCGATCACGGCTATCGTTGGAATTCTGCTCGGGGAGGAGCGCGGGTTTAGGTTCGCATAATCGAACAGGGTTAGCTAGTAGAGTGATCAATGCTCGCGTGGATGCCAGCAATTTATATAATTTTATTCAATCGTTGCATAAAAATTAAATATCAAGTCGGTACAAAGGTTTTAAGGAGGCACACTGGTTTTGAATGTCAATTTTATGAATTTTTTTTTAAGGGAACTTTTTGCATTAAAATTTTGAACACATAGTTATAGATATTTGAAGTATATGAATTATTTTTTGCAATTAAAAACTTTTTTAAGAATTAGAAGAGAATCTCATTCCTTCGTAAAATAAATCCATACGTTCATACTTAATAGATTGTTCTTGACATTTCCATCACAAGGTTGACTCATTGTTACATAGCAAAGGGGTTAAATTCGTTAACATAAATAGAGTTATTTTTATTAAAAACTTGTACTTACTCGGTACGATCGAAACTGGCTCAAAGTAATACAACGCGATATTCGATCGCAGTTATCGCGAATGAAAATAGCAATTACCATTTGCCCATGATTGAGCGCATGATTGAACCCGTTATTTTAAGAGCGCTGGTATGTAATATTTAGCACCGTATGTAGTTTCCTCGATTTTTTTCTAGGAACAAACGATTGGAGGCCGCTAATCTTTCGCAAATTTTGTAAACTCATTTCGGCAGGACAGACCGCAAATTAGTCTCAGAATTTCCGAGTCGGGATCGCGTGAGGCAAATATAGTATTGAATTAATGGCTGCTGCGTATGCAGCACCTTTTCCTGTCGAGACGGTCGGTTTGAATTAAGTTTTTGCGTAATGATGCTATAAACAGTAGCCGTTCTTGGAAATTGCAATTCTTATGCGGCAAGCATGCGCCCAGGTGTAATTGAGTGATAGCCGACTGGCGGCGGCGGTGGCGGCGGCGGCGGCCACGGCTGCCACTTTCCGCAGCGATCAGGCGAACGAGAAAAATGACGGCTGTACACACTTCATGACTTCATTTTTCCAGACGGGTCACCGCGCCGCGCCGCGAAGATACGCGGTGGTTTATTGAACGTGTCTTGTGGCGAAATGATTTAATAGATTCGTCGTTTGCATAATGGCGGCTTTTTTCTGCAACCTGTATCTTGTCCATTTGTAAATGTCGCGTGTAATCGAACACGACACGAGAGATGCGGAGCAAATGATGAATGCTGGATGAAAGTGAGACGTTTCGATCTTCCCGTAGATACCTGCAGATTAATGTAGATAGCAATCTATCTTTAAACTAAACTCCTTTTTGCCAGGCCATGTTTGACTAAAGATGAACGATTATATTCTTCGCAGACATAGCTGCAAAAAGTATCGTTGTATAATGATGTCCATTATCGTTTGTGATTTTAAAAGCAAGATATTTTCAATAGATATTGTTTTAAACAAGATTTCACATTCGATACGATCACTCGTAGGATGAAGTGAATTTATTGCAATTTTAGATTATTAAAACGAAATATACCACTCTTGGTTAAATGAGTGTTTCTGTCGATGTCTAAACAAAAGTGTACTAATACGACCGATAAATAATCTCGTTGCTTGGATATGTGAGGATTTAGAATGCAAATGTTGTTAAACAATTTTGATCAAAAGATACTATTATAGTGTATAGATTTATTATTAAATAGCTGACCCGACAGACGTCCTGTCCAAATTTCAATAAATTTATACGTCGATAATGTAAATTCCTATTGAAATACTGATTAAAAACTGCGACGTTCGTTTTTTTGTTGTATTGAAATATGATTCAAAAAGCACTTGTAGTTTTACCCGAATTTTTCATTTTTCCGAGGAATTTTAAATTTTTCTTTCCCTAAAACCTTATTCGGACTATTACAAACATTTAAAAAAAAAGAGTAGCCAAATCCGTCCAGCCGTTCTCAAGTGATGCGGTTACCAACGAACAGTATTTGATTTTTATTTATATAGATATAAGGTGCACAGCTGGTCTTTAAAATTCTATAATGCTTGGAGAAATAAATTTAAATTCTTGTATGTGTTTGGTTCTTCCTTTACTTATTTAATTCTCTTATGTTTTAATTAAAACAAATGTATAAGTTCCACAAATATAAATTGTATATTGTAATTAGTTAAATAATAATAAGTAGCAGTCGAGGAAGAGTAACACTTCAAATATACATATAGCAAGGAGTTGTTGGCAACGATATTGAAAGCTAATTCGGAGTGCAAAGGGTTATTAAATAAATAAATGATTTTATATTAAATAAATTAATAATTGTGGCTTATATACATATAATATCCTGTCGTGCTCTAGTCTAGAAAACCTCGAAACTAGGAGATTGAATTTTCAAGTCTTCCCCGAAGGAGTATTATCAGATACCGTCTAAAACCGGCCGAACAAATTGCTTAATTTCCCCTGCACGCTACCCGAAAACTGCATCCGGTGACCAAAAAAGGCTGGGCCGTCTTCGGATTCCCCGAAGCGTTGCATTCTCTAGAGAGCGTAATCCTCGTGGAGAATCATTAATGATCCGGATCAACGGAAGCGTATAGTTTGGTTCACGGCCGTTAACGTTCACGGGGCATTCCGTGAAACCAAAACAGTCAGGAATTAGCAGGTGTCGGATGAAATTGGCCGGGGTCCATCATGGGTCCCGGGGTCCGGGAGTAGGGCTCTGATGCACGGAGCGAAGCGCGCGAGGACGTTTCGCGGAAACGCGGGGCGGCAACACCGAGAGGGTTATCTCTCTCTCGAGTTGCGCAAAGCAACGACTTAATACGCGGTTCCGAGGCTGGTTCTCTCGAACAGGAGCACGATACGCGGATCGATTTATGCATCTATATGCATAATGGGGGACGCGTCCCGCGGTCCCGGGCCAACTGCAACGGACGCCCGGCGTTTTACGACCGCCGTTACATATTGAAAAGCGCGGAGGGGGGCAGGCCTGCCCTAGCACCACCGAAGATGCGAGATAAAAAATTAATAGGCGCTTTTGGCAAGGAACCCCGGGCCAACCGGCACGAACAGATTTTATTAGGAAATTTTCGGAGGAGATGCCAGATATCTGTGCCAACCAACCACTACGTCTGATCCGGTCCTTTCTGGCCCCCCAACCACGTACACCGTGTCCAGCTCGGGCTATGCACAGATTCGGACCCCACAGGCGGCTCGTTGGAATTCACTTTTCTGCTAAAATCGATTCTCGATACCGTTCGTCGGATACCGATCTGTCGCAGTGACGAATGCTAGATTTGTACGCAAGGAATTAGGGTGAAAGACCCATTTACTGTCATGTATCTAATTGCTGTTATTCGAAATTATTCTATTTAAAATAACATAATCGTCATGAGCTTATACACAAAAATATTTTGCTTGCAATTCATACGTCACCTGTATGCAGAGTCCGCATGACATGGCGGAAGTCGCATGTAGAAACATGGCGGAATAGTACCGCGAGAAGCGGAAGGGTTGAATGGGAGACAAGTCTTAATCTGGCGACACTGGGTGGTAGTCAACATAACCTATGTTATCTTACCACATTAGTACAGTAAATCACAAAAATCTTTTTCTCTCCAATTAGATATATTAAATGATAATAAATTCAAATGAAAATTTACGCGTTTGGTTAATTAACACGAAGAATATGCTAAATTATTTGTTTCGAAAATATTATTTGAATGTGCGAATTTGAATATGCGAAAATATTATAACAATATTATTTGCTGAAAGCATCGGTCAAACCAATAAGAAAGTTTTATTTCCAAAAATAGGGTTTAGATAATGTCTTATAAAAACTCACGTGAGTGTACACGAATTTAAATAAATAAATAAATTATTTGCCTGTCAATTAAATTTATCTAATTGGGGAGAATTAATATTCGATGTCAACGTGAATATATGCAGAACATACTTGAAGAGTTAAAATTGAGAGCTGACGCGTTCCAATATTGAATAAGGTCGTTCTCCTTAAAAAGAATGTTACATGTTCTTAACGTCATTGGGTTGCATACTAATTCGACCCTGAAGAACCGGCCTGAACCGTGGATGCCACCAAATATCTGGTTTACCCACACAGGTCATCGACACTCTCGATCAATTAATTTTTCTGCGGAAACTGATACTTGTCTCTCTGGTCTTGTACAGATCGACGATACGGATCTGTTGATGATAGTCACGCACATCTTGTCTGGATAAGGCACAGGATTTATTTCACCAGTCGATCTCGAGTGCTGCTGCTGCGGCAACACGCGTGGTTGACGTAGTAGGTGTAATTCCAGGTACTCTTGAAATTATTTCTCTTATCAATGTAATACCGAGTTCTAATATTAGAATTTGCTGATACATTGAACGTTTCCTTTTGCTAAAAGGTCTTCTCATTAATCACATTCATCGCAAGTAAATTTACAATTAGTCACAAATTAATCATTAGAATTAGAACATGTGTAACATTCAAACTTACTTGTACATATTACAAGCTAGTAGAACTTCTTCATCCTTAATAATTTCAAAGTTGAAAAAGAAGATCTGTATTTATTCAAATATCCATAGTCACTTTGTTGTTTCAAGATTGACATATATAATTTATTTATTTATTTATTTAATGCTTTAAACCAGGTGTGGTTTATATAGCATATTCAATACATGAATTCCATTAGCGTATTACATAATGGCTTAATGTGCCTCTTAGCTTAGCTTAACTTAGCAGTAATTTTTTTATTAAAAAAATTGATTCAATGAAATTAAATTGTTAGTGCACAACGCTTAATAAAATAGAAAATGATTAACAGACCTTTAATATATGGACCATATAGGAAGCATATCTTATACAGGCATCATATTCAATGTAGACAAAGAAATTTTTCGACTTGAAAGAAATGGGTAGCATCCATATTTAGTAGACTGTGTTTGGGTTCATCATTCAAGCAAGAAGTTGATCCAAATTCAACTACTCTCTCTTACTATTGTTCCAGCACTTCCTCTATTCTGAATCAGTGCATACCGGCACTATAATTGAATCCCAAGTAAAATAAAATTCAGTATAGTGAACCAAATTCAGTGAGAATTTGCAGCTACTTCTCCGCGAAGCCGAGTACCAAGTGAGTCATCGAGACGAGCCCCTGCGATCGTTTCCGAGGCACGAAAACTCGTTTCAAGTTTCAGCGAGCCAGCCATTTGTAACGAGAACATATTACCCACGCGATAGGTCTCGAAAGCAACAAAACTATGATTTTTCGCGAGACGGAATCCCTCGAACGTAGTGGAACCGTTTCGCGGGCCGAACTGGGCTGGACCGGGCCGTCTCTCCGTCCAATCTCTCGGTCAATGTTCTTAAACAATCGGTTCTGTTCACGGCAATATCGTCGATAAGTATCTCGAGACGGTTCTCCGAGCCATGAGCTACGATCTACGTAGTGGTATGTGGTACTTTGATGGCGGCCAGCCAGAAGTAAATCTAAGGTTTACGAGGCAGTACCGCCTCTTACTAGCACCTCCTCGAGCACTCCCCAAAGTTCCGCAAGAGCGAGAGAGAGGAGAGCATGGCTGGAGAAAGACGGATAGAGAAAAAGTGCTCGTTGCTCGGCCGCTCATAATTCTCATAATAAATCGCCTCGAACAACTGACGCCCGCTTTACAAAGGAATCACCGACCGAAGGGAGGGCCGTGCCAAACGGATCGGGAAACAATGGCTCGGCCGGTGATCGCGAAACAATCGTTCCGGAGAAACGTTGTAATAACTCGCCCCTCGTCGCTTTGAGCGCGTCGAACCAGCGGAAAGAAGCCGTGGCTCTCATTAATTTCTGTAATTACCGACCAGTTACGGCCGACTCGTACGTTTAGGAACGTATGCGAATGCTCCGATAGAAATGTTAATTTAATTGAACCGACGCGTTCATTGTTTTACCGCTTATTGTTTTCCACCAGGTTCTTAGACTTGGTACGCTCTATTCAGTCCAAGTCCGATTATCTTGACTATTTTCAACCCTTTGCACCTGAAGTCGTTGTCGGAATACGGACATTTTGTCTGATCTAAAATATTTTGATGATATAAACGCAGATTTTATGCGTATTCATAGCTTCTGTAGCTTGGAAATAATGTAGACAATTTAACGAAAATTATGAACGAAAATAAATTTTCAACCCTTTGCACCTGAAGTTGTTGTCGGAATACGGACATTTTGTCTGATCTAAAATGTTTTGATGATCTTCATGCAGATTTTATGCGTTCGTGATAAAAGTAAATCAAATGCTAAGAGTAAAACCATTTAAAGAATTGGACTATTCTGTTTCAGCATTATTTCATCTTAGCGCGATTATTCAGAGAATAAATAAATGTTTTCATAGCTTCTGTACATCTGTAAATAATACAGTACTCGGAGAACACATTATAAAATTATGAACGAAAATTATAAATACGAAGATTTTCTGTTATTGTATAGTAACATACAATGTAACATGTACTAATAGAGTATATAATTTCTCAATTCGCCAATAATGATCAGTAAAATCAATCAACGCGATACATAATAAGCAAAACGATGCATTTGTTTGGAATTCCTACTTACATTTTTATCGGCATGTGTGTTGCTCAGCATTCTAATTAACTTCTTCAGCCTAAAATATTGGTCCAAGCAACTAACTGCTCGCAAAAAACCCGTCCGACACGTTGAGACGAGCTGAAAACTCTAAAACTCAGTGCTCGCCCCCACACGGAGCTCAAATTCCGCAAATAAAAAAGGAAGTGGCACGAAGAGATTCGGACTCGGGTCGAGGAACAGCACAGAAGCTCACGGACCTCCAGGACATCGCATCTTCCCATAGTGCGGAGATAATTTGAACAACCCCCAATTTCCCGAAAGGAGGATACACGTCGTGCAACATAGTCGACAGCTGTTGGACGCAACCGTGGCCCTTTTTAATTGAAAAAAAGTCATCCTGGCGGATGCTGGAGGTCCAATTTGTTCGATTATCCCGAGAGAAGGTAGCAGGTCGGACGAAGACCGAGGAATATCGGGTGCTGGAGAAGGGAGAATCGAGGGGGCCCGACGGGGCCTCATGGTGGAGGGAAGGTGGCCCTGGCGGGTCGGTCCCCGGGCCCGGGACAGAAAACCTACTATAGATTACCGGGCCTGTTATTACGAGGAAGAGCGGAGGTTTTTTCGGGACCAAAAATTGGTTTTTAATGCGGGGTTCGTCGCTTTCTTCTGCCCGGAGGGGGCCTCTGTCGGTAATAACTATATTATCGAGCCCTATGACCACGCGCTTCACCATTATACACGTTTCGCATTTGCTATAGCGGTTTATGGGAGCTGGCTCGGGTGGATCGCCCGAGAGGGTGTTACAATGTGTATCGAGCAAAAATATTGGTGTGTAATTTTCAAGGAAACTCGACGACCTCGCCGACCCGTTTTGCAACCATCATCCCGATCCCTGGTAAACAATTACGCTCCAGAAAATAACCGAACGATTTTTAATTAATCTTTTTCCGCGGGCTTTTGAATATCCAGCCGGCCTCGAAATGATGGAGCAATTTCAGAAAGGATTATGTTGTTTCGCGTGAAACGACCGATTTCGGAATCTTTGGGGATCGAGGTTTTCGCTGGGGAATAGTTTACGGAATAGCTTACGGAAGGTCCTCGCATCTGCGGGTTAGTAATAAAGCCGTGTCCCTGAATCGTCATTGAACAGTCTACCATTAATATTTTAAAAATTATAAATATAATATTTTACAACTTTTGTGTAACGACTCCAATCACCATATTTATCATGTGTTATTACCAATACGTTTAAATTTCCTTTTTTAATATTCAGAAATTGATATCCATTAAATATTTCAAATTGGTTCAGTCTAGACACAGCCTTTTTTGATGTTATACCTCTTATATGATTGTATTGGTCTCTTTTGAAACTGAAGAGTTTGGTGAATGTTTTATAATTTTTCATTGGAATACGTTTTTTTTATAAACTTGAGAATTAAAATCAATTAAAGTCAATTAAATCTGAACAGTTTATTTTTCCAGTCAATTATTTAAAACTTTTTAGACGTAGATTTTGTTGGGTGGATGATCGTTAAAGTTACCAGTTGTGTGTGTAAATGATGAGAGAATTAACGTCCGACTGTCAAGGATTTTCGCTCACGGTTTGACGAATTCGTTGCTGCACGCTACTAAATCAAGTCAGTCCGGAGTTGCCGAAGGGGAAGCAGGTCTAATAGAATTCTGTCAATTATCCCACACAGATCACAAGGTACCCAGTTACCTATTTCTATTAGGCGTATTATTATAAGTATTCGTCGGAAGGATGGCCAATTACGGCAAAGATTTCTGGAAAAAAGAAACCCGCCTCATCATTACGGGCCTTCTGGCGGCGAGCAATGAACTGCAGTCGAAGTTTCTCCGAAATTGAACTCGAACCATAGGGGTTTAAGCTCACCAAATATCAATTTTCACCATATTCGAAAAGATTGAAAATAATAATTGGCATATTATTGTGTTATTGAGATCATTTTGAGAGTATTAGTATGTGCACAAAATGGTTAGTTGCAAATTATGCTACCGAAAGGGAATAAGAAGTTCTAGTTAAAAGTAGATCATGTCCGGAATAGTCAGACAAGTGAAATTAGAAAATTCGACGGCACTTAATCACTTTTGCTGCGTATAATATAACACAGTAAAAACATTGGAAGCATTTAAAAATACTATTATAATATTTTCAACCTATTAAACAAATTCCTGTTTCTCTTCAGTTTGTTGCAATTCAGGTAGACAACGTTTATTTTGCACGTAGATTGTACATAGGTCTAATAATGAGTTTCTAGAGTAATTCAAAGAGGTGCCTCCGCACAAATAATAATCTAAAATGGCTAATACGTTGAATTTTGAATTGTTGGAAGGTTATCGATTGATGTATACGAAAAATTTTGAAAAGTTCGATTGGGATGGCAGCACACCATATACTGTTAGTACCTAGTGATCGAAAGGATCGCCTAATCACGCAGCGAGTGGTCGCGGGAAGAAACGCTTGCGTAGGCCGCATCCAGTTGCGTCATTTCCTAGCGGAACCAGTACGCGGTCGAGCGACCACCAGTAAATTTCTATTAACGGCGCGGCGTTCGAAACAATTGGCCATTAAATCGAACGGTCCCGCGGTAGATAATAACTGGCAATAATCGGCCGGGGCCACCGGTTAGCTTCGACGCTGCTGGGACCCTCGCTCACGGTTCGGTATACCGAAACAAGCCGAGCATCGGTAATGAGAGGCCAATTAGAACACCCCGCCGATGGAATTATCCCCCGACGGTTCGAAATTCAAACTGGCTGCCGTGAGCGTTCCTCTTAATGCCCCCGAGACACGCGAGAAAGAGAGCGGGAGAGTGACTCCGCGAAGGGAGAGTGACAGAGACACACGCACACATACCTCTCGAAGGAGGAGAGAACAACTCCTGCGTTCCTCCTTCTCACTTTCATGCGACCGGACACTGCGAAATCGTGTCCACGATCGACCATCCCCGGCGCTGCTCCTCCTTTTTTCGTAATTCATTTTCGAAGATTTTTTGGTTAATACTGCTCCATGATACCGGGCACCGTGAAATTGCATTCGCCTTGATGAACTTGCAGTTTTCGAATCAACATTTTTTTATGCATGCGTCCGCTTTCGCTTCGTGCGTTTCGGATGAGCGGCCGCGTTCGCGTTGTATTTGAGGAATTTACGAATATGACGGTATATGGAGTGTAATGGTACTTCAAAACGAACCAAATATTGTTATTTCATTTCTGTCTAATTTAAATAATAATATAATGTCTAGCTATGCCTAGTTCCATAATTGATACTTAGATATTAGGTTAGATACTTATTACCTAAATTAATTGGTCTCTAAAATTATAGGAGCAAACACATCTAGTTGTAAATAAAAATTATTTGACCATTTTCAATACCTACGAAAAATAGTACTGCATGTATACATATCAGATGAATACAATAGTAGAGTTAACGATATTTGCAAAGAATATTAATAAATGATTCTTTTGACCACTTATCAAATATCTAGATTGCGTGTCTACATTATGAAAAAATATACGATGTATGGCAAACATTAGAATAGTTTCTAATATTTCTAATGTTGTTTTCAATACTATTATTGACTTTTATATGAACCCTTAGCACACAAGTGGTGCCTCTTGAGCGTCACTAAAAATTCCTGTACTAGTACATATTTAAAATATTGTTTACATTATCAGATATGTTGGTATCTAACTAATTACTAAACATTTACGTCTTGTATGAGGTATTATATCAACTTCATATCTACCAAATTTAAAAGATTACAGAGAATGGAAATATTCTAGGTCGGCAGAAACGTTTGATTTTCGAGTTAAAATAGCTCCGAGTGCAAAGGGTTTTCATATTCTTTGTATATGACAAGTTTTACCAATAGACAAGATACTTAATATGTAAGTTACTAATAACAGGGATTCTTTTATGACGAAAATGACTTCAACATTTCTGCAGACTGTCGAACGCAGAACTAATACCTGTCCATTTCATTGCACCCTCGCAAACGACTGTACAATCTACAATGTAGAGTCTTTGAGACCCTTAATTGGTAAAATGTACGTCATTATCCTCCGCCAATCGGAAGTCGGAACTCAGATAGGCGTTCTCCAACAGCCATTTTGAAGACTAATAAAGGGGTAAGTATTGGAGCCACTGAAGTAGTGTATCCCAACATTTTTTGTTAATGCAAGAACAACGTTTCTAATACCTGTATTACAAGAGCCATTAGTCACATGGATCTAGCAATAAGATGCATCAATCACAGTCACTATAAATTGTAAGTGACGGTTAGACTGCGAATTTTATGCATTTATGAGAACATGCAAATGAATAAACCATTGAAAATAACGACTCTGGCAACTTTTGACACTTCCACTAAGCTGTTTACGATATTCCCAAGTTAGGAATTTTATTCAAGATTTAAGTACCAATCTATAAAAATAGGGATTAATCTTGTAGATTAATAAAGCTACAACGCTTCATGAAACACTGGTGAACCTGTGGAGCAAGTTTATGTCAAATAAACTATCTTATTGGATAATAAAACTACCAACAAATTCACTATAAATCGTGACTAATGTTAGCGAATTACACGCACTTAGGAGAACATGCAAATGAATGAAACATTATTATATCTCCAGGTTGTGTATTAAAAACTTCAGAAATAATTTATAAAATTCAGAGTTTGTACTCTTGGAATTAATCTACTCACGAATCACTGTAGAACCCAAACCCACACTAAATACATTTTACTCAGGTTATAAAATTTAATAAAATACTGTTGATCAATCCACGAAATCTTTCATCTCTTATTGAACTGTCTAAAAGACTAACTTATTGCATAATGAAACTATAAACCGGTGTCGACCGTCGGATTATGGAAATTGACGTGAGAATTCGTGGACAGGCCATTACCACGGTAGAGTGATAATATCGCGGCGAAAGGTTAAGACATGTGTACCTGTCGATCGTTGAAGTAGTCGGTGGAAACCGATATTGTTTCAAGATGTAGGCGACAGGACCGGTATCGGGGCAAGACGCGCGCACAGAAATCGAAAGCAGTTGTAGGAAAAGAGACGGCTTGTTACGCCGGTCCGCTCAATTTACGCCCGTGTATAATTAACAGAGGCATGAAAAACGGCCGGCCACGCGCTATCGTGCCCAGGGACACGGGAGATTTATAGTTATTAATTTTATAATAGACTCATCAACCGACGCTCGTGTGACGTTGCCACCGCGTGGACGAGCACCACCGTTCAACGGAAAATAATTTGCCTCTAGTCTATTCTAGAGCGAGTCCCCATTTTGTGTGCGCGAAAGATTTTTTTAACGCATCCTTTAATTAGGTAGGTTGCCCTGATTTGTTCTACATGTTTGCAATGCTTTTACAGAGGTCTAAACAATTTTGCTCTTTTTGACTGTTATCAATTAAATTTAAATTATAATTATGGTCTAGACAATATTTATATTATTTTTACTGAGCTTTCCTCATTTTTTCTACACTCGATAACCTACATGGTGTTTGTAATATAAAATGCTGTATTGGTTTAATATTAGAATTACGGAACTCGTCGAAATAACTGATTGCAAATATTTTAAATAATTACAAACTTGATCATATTCAAATGGTAATTAAAATACAATTATTTCGTGCACTTTTTTATCTACGATATCAGTTTACTTGCCGCCAATAAATGGAAATTGTAGTGCGAATATCATAGTGTTTCATGTTAGACGCGTATTTCATATTGGGGCAACTCCCTTTGCTTATGCAGACATAAATCATCTCGTGTGCGAATGGTTCTACTTGTTACGAACACCTTAATTGGAAGATTTCGATCACGTAATTAATAAATCACGTATTTTCCTCCAGAATTCGGGGTAATTAATAATCAAAGTAACTCGTTGTTAATCACTAGTCTGAATTAACGCTATAATGAGGGTCGCGATTTAATCCAACGTAGAGCCGCTAATTGAAATTGTAATTTGGAATTTAATATGCAATTAATTGTGAAAATAATTGCAACGAATGTATTGATCCTCATGATTTAATATATCCGTGTGCCGAATCAATTTGTCGATAGAAATCAAAGAAACATGATTGGAGGAAACTCGTAATTTGCCGTCGAAATTGTAGAAACGTGCAAAAGTAATTCAATTACGACGTGCCTGAAATGAAACTGATGAAATCGGATTATATAGGATTATTCCTTGGCAAACAGATGATATTTACATAATTTTCCACAAGACAAGTAATACGCTGCTTTCAGACGTAATTTCCATTTCGCTTCATCATTTAGTCATTCGAAAAATTGAATTTTATGCATTGAAAGCACAATGTCTTGCGATTAAAGGAAACTGACAGAAAATCTATACAAATCGTTTTACTCTACAAATAGTATATTTTCCATCAATGGGTATCGTCAAATTAAAACTTGGTTTCTATTGAATTAAAAATGTAATTTTCTTGCTCGTTCTGAACAAGATCTGCTTTCTGGATTATTAAATGTAATCTGATTAAGAAAATCATTCGGTAATATAAAATTTGTTAAATGTACATATCGATGAAAAATTTCACATAAAAGAAATAAGTCGAAATTGTAAAATAAAATTTGTTCATACGAGTCTTTGTTTTCGACAAAAATCGACTTTAAAAATGGATTATGTTCCTGTCCATAGCATCGACACGAAGTAGAACCGGTAGGTTATGAACAGACGCGTCAAACGATTCCTATTCAATAGCATGAGTGTTCGCCGAATTTTCAAACACGATTTTGTTCTATATTTTTGACTTATATTTTTATCTATATAATATAGATAATATTATTTTATTCATTATATCTAATATTGGATCTAATATTATTATTATATTTATTATATCTAATTTTATCTATATAATATCTATATAATTATATAGATTCACCTTATTTCGGTTGAACCCTGTACACTGACTAGACATTCTTCATTTATGACAAAAAGAGTGTTAATATATTATTATTATTATACATTAAAATTATTAGTGATAAATATAGATATTTGACTCCTACGTTTGACAAGTGATGCACAACTTTCACACTTTGCACAAAGATCCAGAGTCTAATTGGAGATTAATTGAAAGGTCAACGTGCTTGATAACATTTACTCCTGAAGTGGAAAAAATGCTAACATAAAAATGTTTCTACATATTAAATAATGAAACAGACAGTCACCGAATAAGAAAATTATTGATTTCGCGATTAAACATGATTTTGTTTCCTCGTACGAGAAGATTGCGCAAAGAAAAAATGGCATAGGAAAAGTAATCCAATTTCGCGATCACGAATAGGTTCACGAAACGAGTTTCCCGGTGACATTTAAAAACGGTATGATAAATCGGTCCGCAAAGGAAGCGCTTGCACCATCAGCAATATTATCCCGCGTGAAAAACGTGAATTAAAGTGCGATAATAAAATTCCTAGATTTCGCTCAAGTAATTATTTCGAACTCAGTTTCAATCCGTTTCTACATTGATCCGGCAAACCGCTGCGCCGCGCCGCGCCGTGGCTACGCGGATCTCGTGTTAGAGGTAATAGCTCGATTTATAACGCGTCGATAATTATTCGAAGTCACGGTTTCAATGGAGCCAACTGTGACTAATGAGAAGTCGAAGAACTATCGACCGCGTAATGAACGCGCCACGGTCTACTGTAAACATAAATTATTTCACAATGACGAGCGAACGATAATTCATCGATTTTTGAGAGACGGTCCCCCGAGTTAGGCGAACGCCGTTTCACTCAAGTCGGTAATCATCGAGCAATTACTCGTCAGTTAATTTTCCCACAAATCATGCGAGCCCGACGACAAAGGAGCGTTGCCTTTAATAATCGTCAAACATCGCGTAAACTGTTGCGAGCTATTCAGCTACGATAAATTATCTAAGGGCGAGTTTCGCCGGCGATTGTTTAACAAACTTTTGTTACTTATTGTTGCTTCCGGGGGGAATGATTTACATGAAAAGTTGAAAGGTGAACGCTTCAGTTCGTGTTCGCCTCGAGCCGTTTTAGAAATAGTTACTCACACGTCTGAGCGATGCCGAATGATTTTGAACCGTTTAGAAACATATATTCAACAGTCTAGTGATCGAATAAGTTTTTCCAAGTCCTTTTATTACCTAACTGTAGAAAGTATTGATAAGAAACAGGGAAACTGCAAATTACATCATGTAGAATCTTTTAATGAACACAAACTTCATTCCTGGTAGTATGGCAAATAAAATGAACGTGAACACCGGTGAATGTAAGATACAACATTTCTTAATTCCTTATTTAAATATATGATTGAAAATATTCTATTCACCTATTCTATTTTAAACAAATAGTCTAAAAAACCTTAGTAGAAAAGTATTACCCATACTTTGTGTATACACCAAGTTTAAAATGCAGTCTTCTGATTCAGTTTGGACAAAAACAACAATATTAATATTTAAAAACTATGAGCCACATCGAAACGAGTCGGTAAATAACATTACAAGCAAAAATCTAGAAAGTTTAGGAAACCGTATATTAATTTGCTCCACGAGATATTGCTATAAGGTTGGATTGAACTGTAAAAGGGATGACCAGCACGCTTCCAGTCGATTCCGTTAATTCCATGGCGATGGTTCGAGGTTTTAGCCTAACGAGATCGCCGGTTGATCCGCAAGACAAATGATAAGGGCGAGTTCGATCGAATTTATCAAAGAAATAATAAAGAGGAGTATCCTGCGCGTCCGCCATTCCGGACAAGCACACGGAAAAGGTGTGAACTCTTTAAGCCGAGGTGTCGGCTCGTCAGCAGTCAGGAAGGTGTTGGGCTGCGATCATTTATTATCCCGAGATTGAATTTCTCCTTGGCTCGACCAGCGCCTCGGTTTAATTAAAATATCGTTATGGGTAGGCGTGGATTCGTGCCGCCGTATAGCGTTTCGCCCCGTCTCCTTCCCTTTTCGAAAGGCATCCGCAGCTAAACGAGTAACAGTGCAGAAGAACCGGCACATGGGGACGATGGAAAACCACGAGCTTCCGTTAGCCGTCCCTCTGCGTTCCATGGACCCGAAAACTTACGATTTTTATTCACCTGCTCTCAAAAAAATCCCTCACCTCAATGTACTAAACGTTTTAGTTGCACTTACAATGACTTGGCCTACAATCTTATTGCTACCATTAGATAATAATTAAATAACAATTTAATGTTGTGCTAAATAGAACTACCAATTTCACCTTAAAAAACTTAAGAATGTTGTATGATCTTAATGTTGAATTTTCTTTCACGATCTAATATCATATCTATTAGTTCAGAAACATAATTTGATATGATGCAGGTAGTTCCAATTAATCCAGTTTGTCGTCTAAAAGTATTCCAACATGAGGTTGTAGTGTTCTTTAATTTAACTTTTCTTTTAAATTGGAAACCAGAATGAGGGACAAGTTCAATTTGCCAATTAGAAAATTTCTTATTGTAAACATGGCGTTTACATGGAGTTTAAATAAGTACACGTTTTCTTGCATTAAAAATGTTATTGTAGTCATTCTTGCATTATAATTAAAAATATGCATATTCTACAAATGCATAAAAATCCGTTCTGTTTATAACAGTTCGTAGACGAAGATTCTCGACGAGAAAGTGTACCTTTAATTTTGCACGTCAGCGTGTTACAGCAAACGACAAGTGCTCTCGAATTAGGAGCAATGATCTTTTCTTTTCTTGATCTATCGGGATTCATATCGTCGACGGTCAATTTCACGGAGCAGCCCGCTTACGTTTGGTGTCGTGATCGCTCCCAGAAGGATTCGTAATTAAACCTGGAGATCGCATTTCGATACACAGAACCGTTTCTCTTGGTGCGCACACAATCAGCATAAGCAATCGTCTGCGCGAGATTTCGAATTGAGAGTATCGGTGCGTCGAATCGGAGAAAAAAATATTGTTGCGAAGGGCGAACATCCCTCGTAAATTTCGTGGCATTACTTGCACCCCGGGCGCCGTAATTTCTCGATTATTATACAAAACTTCCGCCGTCATCTTACTGCCCGAATATTATTTCCGTGTCATCTGCAACAACATTCTTGAATATGTATTTGATTTTCGTACAACTGTTGTTCATTCTATCTATAAATAATCCATGACAACGAAGGAAGAAGTTCCGACTTAATCGTCTTCGTACACATTGTGGTAACAATGTTAGACAACCGACAACGAGTCGCTTACTAATTAATCTGCGTAATTAACGTAGTCAGTGACGCCCCTCATCCTAGACACACTCCCCAAGAGTGAAATTAAAGGTCCAGCAAAAAACCTCTCTAATGAATAGAGACTTTGTCGGTATCCAGTGATTTCGCAAGTTGTCAGTGCGTCCGAGAGCAGACCCTCGTTAAACCGACGGCGAATTTAATAAAACCTCGATATCTTAATACCCGCTCGGTTTCTCCGAACTGAAAAATAAGTGATGTAAAACAACGGTTTTGACCGTGTTCCGCGATGATTTTTCAATCTAGCCGATCCTTCGGCGGGTCTCCTAAAACGTGACCCTAATATATTATCCTGGTCCCCGTAGGAATTTGGAGCAGCGAATCCAGGCCCCGGATTCCCATTACGGGGGAAGAGCGGGTTTCGATCGGAGCGGCGCGTTTGCCAAAAGTATTTCGCGCCTACCGAGATCCAGGGCCCGGGCACGGCTTTAATTAAAAATTAATCGGCGTAAATTAATTTAAATGCAAAAAGTGGGACCGTCTCCGAGCCCGAGAGAGAGCCCGAAGGGGTGGAGCCGCGCCGTTCGCTCGGTGGGCGGGGCCACTGAGTTAGGCGATCGTTACAGTGCCCGGCGGACGATAATCGAAAAGCCTGGTCGATTCGAAACAAAAGAGCGAAGATCGGGGCCCTGTCGGAGATCTGTGGTGGGGGCGAACGAGACCCAGTCTCGTCCCGTGTGCGTTCTCCCTCAACCAACCACCTCTGAAAACTGGTTCAGAACTCTTCGATCGTTAATACCTCGTTATCGCTTGGGTCAGGGATCGAAGTATATCGATCACTTTTCGATCACGGAGCCGATAATGCGGATGGACCCCGTCCCGTTGTGGCTGGGAAACGGTGGGCCGATTATCTGTCAACCGATCGTTTAACGAAATTGGAGAATCCGAACGGCGAGGAGACCGTATCGGTGGCTGGCGCACACTTTCACGATGCCCAACAAAATGGAGATGCAAGCCGCACGCGGTTAACCGCGCTCGCGTTGTAACGAATCCTCGATGAAACTCTTCGAACAAGCTCAAGCAAACGAAGCTCTTAATTCGATTTGATTACTTATTCACTCGCATTTCCAATGCCGCATACATAAGGTTTTTTTAAAATGTAGAAGATACCGAATTAATTATAGACCACATTTTTGTTATCAATTAATTAATTGGTTATCGATCGTAATTTATCTTCAGGATAATACAAAGTTTTATTCGCGGCGCAAAGGTTCGATATTTACAACAACAAATAGCCATTTTGTGACATACTAAACGCTGGATTTGGATTTGAATCTTCAGGTTCGAGAACCACGTTAGCTATTAAAAATGTATTTAATCAGTTTTTAAAAGAAGGAAGGTGTTTCGTCCTAGAGCCGATAGAGGACTCATCAGTAAGGCTATCTTTTTGTTATCAATGTACACTGGAAGCGTAAAAATAGTCCGTTTTTTAAATTTCGAAGGATGAGGATTTCTAACTCATCACAACGTCCTCGATCGCGCATAATAGACAACAATGTACCATAGTATCGAAACTTTACATCGGACGACCATATCTAGCCTTTCTACACGACTTACGAAATAAGAATCATAGACTCCGACAGCAATAGCACAATTAGGCACCTCTCCATCCGGGACTCTGACAGAAGAATAGAAGGCAATACCCAAAGCCGAATTTCGAAGCGGGCCCATTCTCACCGAGGAATCACAAAAACGGAGATAACAAAGCGCCAAGGTGAAAAAACGATCGGTTTTCACTCAGTCATCGTGTTTCGACGCGCAAGAAATCACATAATCATTGCTCCAAACGGCAGTGGAGGCGCTTGGAGGAATCACTGCGTAGCAGAACGAGCTACCGGTACGACCCAATTTATCGCGGTATCATTAACTCACTATGTATCCTCGAATTAAGTCGGACCGTTGAAACCGAGCAGAAATATTGGCGTAAGCAGCTGGAATTAAGTTAATGATACGTCCGGTTGTTTCGCGGCCTGTATCGAGCAAAGAGAAGCATCTTCTCGAAGAGGGGCCTGAAAAACACGGTTTCATTGAACACGATTCGTCCGGTTTGTTGAACACGGGCCTGGGTTCGATATTGAATCTTAATCCGCGGACGGACCGATGCAAATCGGGCGCGGATCATCGCGGACGCGGCCAGATCCGCGGGATTAAATTCCAGCGGGATAACGAGATCCTAATTACGGGACGACTTCCGACAGGGCCGGGTTTTCGATCCGTCCCTGCCAGCGGCGCTTGTAATTTCCGCTCGATAATTTTACGACGCCACGTTTATCACGGAGTCATCAAAGTTAACGCGGCGACCGATAGCTCCGGCCGGATTCCGAGCCGCGCGGTATAGTAATCATCGAGGTGGACGAGTCCATGCCGGAGCATCGCGGCCAATCGTAAATTTCAACATCGCGCCCCGACGACTCTGGTCCGCGCTAGAAACCGACGCGTTTACACCGCCAGTTATTAATTTGACGAGCGGAGATTCAAGTAATGGCTGTGGCTATTAGAGGAGGGATCGCCATTGGTGATAGATCAGTTTAGAGTGATGAATGGCTCGGCATACGCACGCTATCGTTTCGGCAGCTGCTGGCCGGCTTGGAGGAAGCGTTTTTGCCGCTGCTGGACAACAGACTGCAAACATCACTCGGCCGGGTGAAACTCTGTAGTTGTCGAGGGACTTGGTTGCTGGGACAGCGAAAGTCTTAATATTCTGTCATTCGCAGACACTAGTTAGCCTAAGGTTGTCAACGATTCACGAACAGCGACGTCATTTTCGAAGACGATTCCATATCAATTTCGAATGCCGTTCTCAAAGGTGCCAGAGTTATTATGGTTGCAATATACACTTTTGTGTTGAATCAGAGTTGCAAATGTTTCATCGAAATTGTAATTTCTGGTAAACAGTTCGAGGTATTAGCTACCTGTGATGGATCTGATAATACGATCAACGTTCGCATGAGAGAAATAGGTTCAAAAATATTTTTGAAAGAGATTGACGCGTAGGGATTTGATTGGATCTAGTGGCTGCCGTGAAGTAGTCAAAAGCAGTCGTCTTGCGAGACTTAATAACAGGCAGTCATTTGTTTTAGTGACTGGGGGATCCAGATCGACAGCCAAATATCAATATTATGAGTTAGTCTGACAGCACGCTTTCACTAAAGTCTTTCTCACCAACAAATTTTAGACACTTTTTCATTTACCATCATCCTCCTGCAGTCCTAATTGCTAGACAGTGGCGATCAAACTGACATTGCGACCTCTTTTATTTCTCTTTTCTTAAACCCTGCATCATTGGTTGTAGGAAGTTTTGCGTCCAATCATTTGTCTCATCTACTTACATATTAAGTTAGTCTGAAAGCATGCTTTCACTAAAGTCTTTCTAACCAACAAATTTTAGACACTTTTTCATTTACCATCATTCTTCTACAGTCCTAATTGCTAGACAGTGGCGATCAAACTGACATTGCGACCTCTTTTATTTATCTTTTCTTGAACCCTACATCATTGGTTGTAGGAAGTCTTGCGTCCAACCATTTGTCTCATCTACTTACATATGTTCACCTCATGCACTGTGCACGAATGACAAGTTATCTAAAAGCAAGAAAAGGCGAGTCTGATTGGGAACTAATGGATCCACTACTTTTGCAAGTCCAATAATCCTGGCGTCTATCATTTGTGGTTTTGTTATTAGTCGAAATAACATCCGCAACTCGGATTATTCTGAGTAGTTAGCCTTCTTGTCATGTATGTATAAAAATAATGTTTTCCACGAGATAATTTATTAGAAGATTGAAAATAGTAAAATAGAAAATGTTGTGTCGAATTAAGCAACTCGCGCGCTTCCTTTTGCCATACTTCCATTCGTGTAGTCATCTTCTCGTCCACGTAAAATCTAAGAATAATGTATTGCTGGGCATTGTGATATTGTAAATAATATTTCCAACATCGGATTATTAAGCGCGTTACACTTTTAGTACACTGACGAGTTGAATTCTCGAAAGTAGCTCGCGATAGTTTTACTCTCTGATAGATACGTATCATAACTGCAGGGAGAGAAGTTATCTCCGATCGGTGAAAATTCTGTCGAATGTCGCGTCGATAATAACCGTAAGAATGGGACAATTCGATATTAGTTACTTATTGATTTATTTTGCGTTCTTCATATTTTATAATTTGCGTTATTCGTTATTCTGATTCGACGTATTGAATAGAAAAGACGTGTTTGATGTCAGACAGAGATTTAAATGAGACAATTTAATTAATTGTATTCAAGACAATTGGAATTAAACGTTAAACTATTGTGTTTACGGACGTGTTATTTCTAGTTACGACTTAATTTCTACATAACTAACGTTATGACCAAATATGTAGATCGAAAAGGCCAGTTAGAAGCTTCCGGCACAGAAACAGTCTCGTGCGGGTGCAAGTCAAGCGATTGAATTCCTCTTTGTTTCACTTTACCGGGAAGAGGAACTGTGGCCGACCTCGCCGAAGCTGCGCCATCAACTCTCGAAGTACAGGCTGTCGTTCGCGTAATCTCGGCGCGGCCGCCGAATCGAAAAGAATTCCAGGGAAGCTGTAAAAGTCGGCGTCGGATGCGGCTGATCCTGTATCGGCCAGTAAAACTTGTGCCGCGAGTATCTAAAAGTTGAACGGCGAGCGAACAACGGCTGACTGGCCTCTCGCGAAAGGCAGCGCGGCGTTCATAAAACGGCCGTAAAACACTAAACGGCTGTAAAGCTGCCGCCCCGAAACGCGCGCGGGCACCGTTGTTTAGGTCTCTGTTGTTGCTGTTGCCGTTCCCGTTCTCGTTCTTGATCCTGTTCTCGTTCTCGTGTGTTAGCATCGCTTTCTTTCTTTGCCGGTCGGTCCCAGCCGAATAGAGACACGGACCTTCAACGTTAAATCATCGGACGGCCACGCCCTCCAGATCCTTCCTCATGTCGGGCCCTACTCGCGGACCCTCTCCAATCCTACGGGATGGACAACACGATTTCTCGAGCCCCCGCTTTGCTAGTTATGCTTTAATAGTTCCGTAGATTGATTTAGAAGTGAATTTATGTGAGCCGTGGCAAGGTGTAGGCTGGTTCCGACTGAAATTTCTTCTCGATTGGAAAATAATTGATACTCCCGCTGGGAATCCTGGGAAATGGTGGGAAGAAAGTCCCAGACTGCGACGTACGCCTCCGTAAACTGTCGATTGATTATTGCTTCATACTATTCGGATGGAGAAAGGCTGCGAGAGGAACTGCAGAGCCATTCGCTTTCGAGTTACGCAACGACTTTTTTATTGTTAAAAGTGGAAACAATACATCGTTTTTGTTGTGTTATTCAAGGAAAAGTACGGTTGAATAATGTACCTCAAGATAGCGTAACATTGACTATTTTTTACAATGATGACGCTTTGATATTTGTTGAATCTACAACAGTTCGACAATAATCATCATAATAAATGGCTTTGCTATTTTGGTATTATTAAATGAGTCGTTCGAATTTGTTTATAACTCCGATGGACATTGGCGAGCATCATCTGTGTGTGTAGTATTCATTCTATTTAATTATTTAAAAACTATGGAGAAAGAGACATTAAAAGTTATCTAACAAAGCTCGCCTTTTGCAAACAGGACGAAGAAAGGCAGCTGCACGAACTAGTACGAAATTATTATTCATGCATCCAACGGGAAGAAAAAGAGATTCCGTAAAGTACCCTCCGAAAAAGTGAGAGGCGATAACGATGAATCGTTATAGTGAGCATTTACGCAAACAACAGGGGTAACGTGGGATCGTTACCTCGAGCCTGAAAACCTTGATGCCTCTCCCTTGTCCAATGAACCCTCAAAAGCTTGCAAATCTGCATAAGGAATTTCGAAGCAACTCGCACCTATTCTAACGACAAGAGCTAGATCTCGAGCAACGAAGAGGATGACGGCGATAAAACCTTCATGTCACATTTCCACAAATTGATGTACGTCCGACTGAATGGGGATCAACAAGTTCAGTCTCGGCTAGCTGAGATTTGTTGTCGCGCACGCGAGTACGAAGCAGAACATGCGGCTCGTTTCCAAGCCGAACAAGGAATTTAGTGACTAGTCTCCGGGCCGACAACCAATCATCCCGAGGAGGGCATGGGGAGGCCGAAGGAGGCCAGGAACGTAATCTTACGTATCAATTAGCCTCACGGTCCGAGGGGTTTACCCCCCGCGGGCCTTTGACCGTGCGCCGCTTCGTCTTCGAGGTGTGAGAACCGAGACACAGAGAGCGTACAGTCGTTTTACAACGTCTTCATCGTCCGGCATGTCCCTTTCTCGCTCCGTCTCTCTTCCCATCGTTCTCGACGAAGAGGATAGCCAGTCGGAGAGCGAGGAACGCATCTGGACAGGTAAAAGAGGGCCCCCGGGCTCGCGTTGCATCGGAACCAATGGCCGATGTTTGACAAGTCATTCCCAGCAGTGGGTGGAAGTTTTGGTAGCTAATGGCTCGATGTAATTTAGCGCGTTGATTGGAATTCACTCGGCGTTTGTTCCTAGATCTTCTCGCCGGCTGTTTATTAGCCTTCCCGTGCTACGTTGCGAACCGTTGCCCGTTAACGAGGATCCCTGGTAGGCTCACTGTTTTCATGCCACGGAGATCAAAGTTTCCCTTGTTCCTGACACGCTCGAGCGAACTACTTTTGTCGTGGATCATTTTGTGATCGACAAGCCTCGGCTTCGTTGAGGTTGTTTGCTTTTCGGGGCCCGATACGGTTGTACGTTTTGTTCATCAATTTTACTGTTGAACGGTCTGATAGCCTGCTGGATTTTAATTGATCTAGCGTTCGTTCGTGTGATGGAAGTGTCTACAATAACTCCTTTACATTATATTGGAAGAAATAGTGAAACAGAACGGATTCTGATTAATATTATTTTTGATCATTCAGACTAGTTAGCTGTAGCATCAGAAGGGGGATGAATTGAACAGCCCTTTGACAAGGTTATCAATTATCGTAGAACATCTTATTCTATAGATATTGTAATCCTAGAACATATAGGTCGTATGACAGATTATGATGATGTGTAAAGATACTGTTTTATACTACTAATTTCCAAACATTCCAGACCAGAAAGTGTGTCTTGAAATGTATAAACCGAAATTTTTTACATATTAATTAGCCTGAAAATAATTCTCCAACACGTAGCAAATTTTTAGATAGTCAATGAGGTTTATCTTCTAAGTACCTTGAACAGGTGTTAGTCGAGAGCAAAACGAGATGATTGATATCGTCGCGGACCGAAAAAAATTCTGACACCGACGAGCCGACTCGTATTGACAGCAATGAACGAAGCGGGACGCTTGATTGAAACGGACACGATAATTTTCGTTCCATTTCCATTGGAAAATTGAACGATGCGCATCGAAAACGTGGACGCGCCACGCACCGCTCCGGGGCGCAGAATAATACCTAGTCACACGCGTTCAACCACGGTCAAGTCCTGGACTCGAAATTACCGGTTTCGGTGAACCGAGTCTCCATTTCTCTCCACCAGAGGCGAGCTAATCTGAGGGGCGTAGTTACGTCAGGTGTTCGATTCTCGCGATGCAAATTCCGCTCCGTAAGCTTCAACGAAATTCCTTTGTGCAGGCATTTCGGGGCTGATTGCAAATTAACTCATTATTTGTCGCCGATGTCACAAAAGATACGTGGTCATTGTCATTGGAGGACGTCGAGCCTGGAAATTTTATGTACGACCTATGGTGGGCCGGGAATTTTGCGAATACAGTTCCCAACTTCCCTTGAACATCGAATATTTTCTTCTGGAAATTATAAGCTTGGGACCTAGAGTTGCATAAAACAAAGAATGGTTTTATTGAATGAGAATTCGAGAATTATTTATTGTGACGTATTCATGGGTTACACTTGTTCATACATGATACATGACTTTCCAAGTCCTTTCTTAATTTCTGTCATACGTAATATGCAACTAAAATTTACTGAAATGAATGTTGTATAATTTGTAAATAGATCAAAATTGAACGCGGGGCTTACTTAAAAATGTTGTTCGGCTTCTGAGAAATATAAATTTTACTATCCAAATTGCATGAAGAAACAAAATCAAATTAAATTGTTATAGTCCATTTGTTGAAAGAGAATTGATCTTACTTTGTACAGGTTTATAATAACGTTCAAACAATTAGTTACTATCGCAGTCATCGCGTTCAGCAGAATTGATGGACTCCTGCAAACTTCGAACGTCCTCTAAAACATGCTGACTAACGTAGAGCCCAGTTTCACAGTTCCCGAAATCGTTTCGGGGCGAGTGTTCCCCGTCGAACATTTTTTTTTAAAGGTGCGAGACGAAGAATACCGTGTGGAAGACGATTTAGACCGGACGGATTAGGTATCCCAGGCCCCCCGTAGCTACACATGGGTCCCTTTTTGGTGGGTGTTAAGTAATACATTATGTGAACAGCACCTGGCACCGCGTGCGGACGACCGCATAAAGCTCTGATCCTTTTCGGCAGAGAGAAAACGATCGGGACTTGTTAACACTCCCGGAAACACCGTGGTCAGCCACCGGACAAACACCTCATTCAAGACCAAATCGGTAAATTGCATCTCTATTAATTCTCTAAATTAACCTCTTACTTAAAAATTCAAACTTTCCTTCAAATTCTTTAGATTCATCCCTTATTTCCAATAATTTGGAATTTTTCACTGATGAAAACGAATGATCTTCGAAGAGATCAGCTAACGCTTAGTTCAATCACTGATATCGCGCACTGTTAAGTAGATGCTTATAACATAACTAAATATTTTTCACAGGATCTGAAGAGTATTAAATCTCTCTGCCATAGGACCGTAAATGTTATATGTATTGTTAACTTAAATTTGTTCCATCGGTGAAGTTAAAACATTTTGTATACTACAACAATTTCTGTTTTATCAGAATTTCATAGATAATTTATAATTGTCGCTTGACAAACTCAGTATTAAAATGTATGCAATTACATTACCGATCTAAGTAACTTGATCTCCAAATTGAATTTCGAAAAAAAAAAAATGCTTCAGGTATAATACCAAAGCCGTTCTTTCGCTGGCCCACAGGTGGTTCAAAGTAATTATTCAATTAGCATAAACCTCCGTATAAGCTTGACGCCGACCAAGGATCGCAAGAAAAGGAAAGGCCGCGCATTCCAGTGCAAAAGCACACGCGATGAAACCTGAGGAAAAAGGAGGATCGGAGGTGGGAGAGTCGCGGCAGGAACACATAGGGCCGACAGCATTTAGAATCGGCCTTATTGCGGGCCCACAAGGCGCAGTTAACGAATTCAGATGGGGCACGTTCACACCTCCGGCTGATTAGGCCGAGCATAATTTTCTCTGTCCGGCTTGTGTTCGGACAGCAGGGCCGTAGGTCGGCTGAGGGGACCCGACCGAGGCCGGCTAGCCACGAGAGAAGGGTCCAAAGTGGTGGGAGAAGCCGGTGGGCCCGTAGAGTGGGGGAAGGGAGGAGCGGCGGGGACAGATGGAGGGAGAGAATAGTGGCGTAGAAGGTGTCGGGCAATACTTTCCAGGTCGTCCGTCGCCGCTTGACGTCTTAATGCACGTCGAGAATAATCTCACCGCCAATTTATTACACTCTTTCTCATTTCTTCTCGGCTGCCCCCTCCGCGCAACGTCCCACCCCTTCTGCCTCGGCCCCACGGCGCACCTACTGGACCCTTCCTTTTGTATCCTCTCGACCAGAGTGGCTAGTCCTTTCTTTCTCGCTCCTCTTCCCTCTCGAGCTCGTCGCCTTTCTCATCGTCCTTTTTTCCACCGACCGTACGATGCGCACTCTCTCTTTCTCTCTCTGTGTTTCTCTGGCTCTCACCCTCTCGTCCCACCCTCCGGCCAGCCTCGCACCTAATAGAATACGTAATTTGAATTTTTGAATTACGCAGCGGCCCACGAAGCGCTCGACCGCGCGCCTCGCCAGGGCCCGTCTCGAAAATAGCGAAACCCAACTCCGGCGACACAAGAGAGAACCGCTCGATAAATTTATGAAGTTTATGGGGATTTCGAGAGGCCGCCGCGCACACCCCTCTTGCGCCGCGTGCCCCTCTCGACGGCCTTTTAGACGCGCAGTCGGGTGCCCGGGAAATTCGTGCAACCGGGTATAATCGATGGTTCGATGGCACGGTCGGGAGATGAATCGGGTTTCAATTTTGTTGGACGGGGATCGTCCTTTTTGGGATCGACCGGATCGCGACGGGGGCAGGCGGGATTTAATTCGGGCAACGGCGCGGCTCCATTCGACGCTGAAGGGCGAGTTTACGATCGAGCGGAAATTCCGTTGATTAATACGCGTTCGTGAATTTTGATTATTTTCGGCGATGCGTAGACGAGACCCCCGTGTTATCTAATGTCTCGGGATGGAATGTTATTTAATTTCATGAATTTTTAACGCTTCTGTGGATACGCAAAATATTCTACGTCGTTTAATCACAATGTTACAGGACTATACCTACGTTCATTTTAAAGAGAGAAGTCTCTAACTTTGACACTGTCAGAATTAGCTTTTCCAAGAACTCTCGGCTCACATAAACGAGAGTCAGAATGAAATGTTTTCTTATGATAATGTTATTGCTTTTCCTTAGAAATTTTACAGATTCAAACAACTGTACAGAGTAAACATTTCTCTCCACGTACGTTTCAAAATGTAGCCTCCATTTACAATGAAACGTTGTAATATTTTTTCACACCAAGTTACAGTTAGAGACCGTTTAGTTTTTATAGGTACTGCATACACAAGCTTGTAAAAAGTATGTATACATATGTCTATACATTTCAATGAACAACACCTATTTATTATTGTATTTACAGCAAATTCTATGTTTACAATTTACTGCAATATTTGATTACATTCATATGAAATTCTTTGTGAAATACCAAACAGCAAAAATACCGAAAGTATTTAATACCCGATGTTATTTAATATATTTAATAATATTATATGTATTATTTTATAATTATCCAAATATTCAAAACATTCAACTTTATCTCCTCGTAATCAATGCCGAATAGTTTTATTTTGCACATATATCCACAGTTTACCAATAATTTAGTAAGCCTCAGCCCGGTGACGAAAGAGAATGTATAATTCATTAGCGCGCCGCCATTAAATCACGCGCAAATGACTTCTACCTACTCCGGACATATTAATTTTTATAGCTGGCCACGTGATCGATTAGATGATTGAATTAACGACAGGGTACGAGCGGATTCTTGTAAAATCCACTCCGCTGGACGTAAATTACAGCTTCCCAGGGAACAAAAGAACCCGGGCACTCGGTCTAATTTCGACAGATACACCTGGTTTCTCTAATGAACCATGAAGAAATTAACGGAGGCCGTTGCTCTCCGATGACGAAAAAGCCCGTAAATCTCCCGCTCGTATAATAATTTAATAACGGATATTCGTACGGGTATGTGAGACCGACACCTTATTTAGGCGACGGTTAGGGTCCTCGGCTGTCTTCTTATGTCCATAAATAATCATTCCCGGATTAAAAACGAACCGGCAATCGTGGAATCCGTGTATTAGCTGGCCCGGGCATCCGGAAATTTGGGTTTTGGCTGCCACTTTGAGGGGTCCCGCTTTTTAACCGATGCCGAGGAACGCGTAATAGTCGCTTAATTTCGTTCGGTCGCCCTTGATGCGTGATTTATACGTGGAAGAATGGTGCTGTTTTGAATACGTCTTGATTAAACTCACGGTAAGCCCGCGATCACATTATTCGGTGCTTACGATTTTAATGTCCCCAGAAATATTTGTCGAATGTTTAAATATTAGTCTTCGACCGAAGAAATCTTGTACTGCTTGCAGTTTTGGTCAATGAACTTAATAAATGATTCGTTCGTTTATTGAAACTGTAATCATTATAATGTTCAAATGCTCGAATCTACTTTCGTCTATTAACCTCTCAGCTGTGTCAATCTTTAAAGTGGGTCGTAAAAACTTCTACACATTTTATTAATCACACTGCATTCTGTTGAAAATCTCTGAAAATTATACTTAAATGTGTTTCAGTTTTAAATATTTTAAAGTACAATAAATAGTAAGTAAATTCCTTTTTTTATTTTGTTGGGACCCTTAATTGCTATTCATAAATTGTGTTCTCTTTATCATCGAGTTCAACTTTGTGTCCAAGTTTGTGTTCTAGTTTGTGCTCAACTTTGTGTTGAATAAATAACGGAAGATCTTTTGCAAATGCATAAACATCTGTAGTTCAGCGACCAGTTACCCCGAACTGACTGTGCCTTCTATGTAAAAGTATTCACAGGAGTGTGCGTCTAAAGAAACAAGAGTGCATCAGTCACGTTAACGAGAAAATGATTGACGACGTTCCTCGGAGCAATGTAGTGACGAACGCTCGTCAACTAGTCCTCACACCGACGGTGAATTTTAGACGGTGTCTTAAAGGAACTTGCCTTATTAAGAGTAATTGAAAAAGTCATTCGGCACGAAGGGACACGTATAGACAACAATGTAAGACGATTTCACGAGATCCTTGGTTTCCGAGTCAATTGGACAAGGGAAGATGCGTGTGGATATGTTCGAAGAATGCTACTTTCGAGCAGTTTCGAGTCGTCCTGGAATCACCTCGAGGGATCTCGAAAGCAGAGATACACGAGACCTGTCAAAATTAACACGCGAACCGGCAATCGACGTCAACAATCCTCGCCAGCTACCAAATCGCAACAAAGTGGACATCTTTTCGGGGCGAGAATCCGCGTGGAATAGTCCGGGCGGACTCATTGGCGGCTGAAGTCCTGGTTTAGCAGCGGGACCAGGCCATAAAAGAACGCGATCCCACTAGCAGCGTGGCTGAACGGAGAAAGAGGGAGCAGCGAAGGATGAGAAACGAGATTAAGAAGAATAAGAGGAGGAAGAAGAGAAGAGGAGAAGGAGGTAGAAGAGAAGGTGGAAGACAAAGAAGAAGAAGAAAAGAAGGAAGAGGACGCGGCAGCTGTTGGCCAAATTAAGTGATCATCTCGTCATCATCAGTGAAGCCGCCACGAGGAGGAGAACGAGGCTCTCGTAGTTGCGCTACGAGTTCCAACGTTGATGCCACGTTGCCGCCGCACTGCCGCCACGTTGCTGCTGAAGCGATATAGGCCCGTAAAATTAGCATCGGCGGATCGTAAAGGATGCCTCGGAGAGGAAAAAGATAACGCGCATCGGCCACGGATTGGACGTTGTCAGTAGGAGTAAGAGAAAGGCCTGAGAAACCGCGAGACTGTGGAAGGGAGAAAACCTCGAGAGGGATCACGGGCCAAGATGGGCCCGGCGCAGACCACGAAGACAGACCGGCTTCGAAGATGTGTCCCTGGACGGATTTAATAAGCGCGACCGATAATCGTCGTATTTACGAGCGGCCCCGAAACTCCCTGGCTGGAAATTAAATTATTGTCATAATAAAGATGGCCGTCCGCGACGTCACGAAGCGACACCCGCCACCTCGCATCACGTTGCCATTTTCTTCGGACCACGTTCGCCGCGGCGCTGCCTGTCGGGTTAACCAAGGCCCTCTTCCTGCGGCCCCGACATTCGAAGCAGTTCCGCTTCAATTTTACTTATGTTGACTACCTCGGGACTCGCGGATGCTGATTCTCCAAGTTTCTTTACGGTTGTCACACGAAACGTTCGATCGACATCATGAATGTGATTGTTGAAGTGTTGCTCGCACATCAAAAGCTAAGTGAGATTTTGAACTCACGAGCATAATGTATCGTCATACAATGCAGAACGACAGTTAATCCACTGGGTGATTTTTATAGAGTTTCTTGTCCTCAACATATGAACGTGGAAACAGGATTGTTTTAACAATCCGGTGACTTTGAAATGATAAGTGTATATTCTAATTAGATTTCGGATTGTATATACTTCTATAAATTTAGAATAGAGAAATGTTTAACAGGATTCAGTAAGATTACTATGTTCATAGGTATAGATATGATAAAATGTGTGATTGGCTGTAGGCACTTTTTAGATTCTACTTTCTACACATTAGCTATAATAATTTATATTCACCTGCATAGAGATTTGCAATCTAATCATAATGAAATTGCATGTAATCTGTCTACAACAATTTTTCCATAAGAGTAATAACAATAATTTGAAACTGAATGATTACATGGTGACATGTATATCAAAAATGTGTTCCAAGTTGATAGTAGAAGACAGAACATAAATATTTTCTGCGGCACTCATTACTTGTACTTTTGACTGGAAAAATTATGCAAGTCGAAGATTTATGTAACCGCTGGTAAACAAATAAGTTAAAGACCGTTTCTTAATTCAATAATAATATACCTTTAATTACGGAAGGTGTTTCTCGCGGCTGCAATTAGAATTCACGAACGCTTGTCCGCGTTATACGCGGGCGGCTTCAACTATTACGTTATCAATCATTTCAAATTAATAGTTCCCGCATTAGCATAGAACATGATTATTGATCCATGACCACTTTCTGGATATTTATACACCTATCGTCAGCCCATTAATTATTGCAGTCGAGCTGGCCATCGCCGAAGTTATGCTCTAACGTAACACGCAATAAATATTCTATGGGATAGGCGCGAATTCAGCGGAGCGAGCAGCAATTAGTTGACATTAAGTAATGTCTGGAAATTTCTTCGTGTGGTAACGTTAGACAGCTAATTTTAAGGTATCAGGCGTCGACCGGCGTAATGAATAAGAACGTAACATTAATTTTCGCCAATTTGCATTATCGGAATATTAAATGCGCGTTACGTTGCTTTCAAACCGTGCCAGAAGATTCAAATTTTAAACATTACACCATCTAGCCCCGTTAGCGTTTGAATATTGGAGAATATTCTCTGCGAAATTGTCCGTATCTCATGTTGTTATTAAACAAATTCGGGAATAAATGCTTTTAACTTACACTGCTGATTTTGTAAATATAATAGACAATGCATAATGACAAACTTATACGCGCGACCGCTAATAGATCTTGTATTTGTAGAATTGTATAATTTACAGCTAAGACCTACTTAAAAAATGATTCAAAAACATTTTACAAATTGAAATAAAGATTCATTTATTAGCAAACATTTTAAGGTGGTTCACTAGCATTACACTTTGACTCGTGTCTCTGTTGCAAATAACGAATTGTTTCGAGTGTTCACCTAGAAAGTATCGATCCGGGGTTTGATTAAAAATGCATGAAGCCCGATTAGAATTGCATGTGGGCAATAACTGGCGGGTATTAAAGGATTAGTGCTAGAGCTGTTGCAGTTGAAGACAGCTCTATACGAAGCACCATTTATCTCCGTAGATCCGCAACGTTCAAGTACTGCAATTCCATTTGCCAGGGGTATAACAGCGGCTGTATTGGAATAAACTGTACAAATTGTCCATCGTTTAGGGCGCTTCTTTCCCGTTCCGGATGACTTACTCGCCGCTATCCACCATTTATCCCCCATAAATCCCGATATTACGACGCGCGCTGCTTTCCGCGAGATTCGGCCGAACTTGAATTCCATCTGTGGATGAAGAAATCAACCATTAGGTGGGCTCGCGGCAAGTGGATTACCGTCATAAATATCGTTTATACCTCGTAAAAGAGCCGGCAAACGGCCAGCGACAAACCGAACCGAATCTAATTCCTATTATCCGCGAAACGATTAATAGCCGTGTTTACCATAAGTCCAACACAAAGTGAAAGCACCGTACAGAACCGTCGCGTTGTCGCTGCCGCAACCTCGTTCGCGGCTTGTCAATGGAAACACGTTAAACCGGATGTATTTATTGTCACGTCGACCTGCTGATTATCAATTGCGAGCGCAGCTTTCGTAGCAGGTGCACGTCCGTTTTTCAAACCGCAGAATTTACTGTACATAGCTTCCAGGATTCCTAAGCCCTCGGTCATCTTATATATATTCATAAATAATATACATATATATTACCACGCTTATATATTAGCTTGTCGTGTTGTTTGTTGTATGCATCAAATCTTGTAATCGAATTTTAAACCACTTCCCAATGAGCTAGAGACTTGAAATTTGCAACATAGCTCAGAATGCAATATTCCAAAAAAAATTTCTAAAAAGACTGCGTTTAGGATTTAAACAATATTTTTAAATATTCCTCTTTGCCCCACGCTGCGCGACGTTCGGTATTACGTCATCGCGTGCAGTGATCCCCACTCCACGTGCTCCCTACTCCACTACGCGTTCCCACTCCGACTCTGACTCATATCCACTGGCCCACTCCGAAGCGAAGGAGCTCAGTTTACTTACTGGGTTGGTTTGGATTGACTCGGTAAGCGGGTCTTACTAAATACGCTCGATAGTAAAGATTACAAAGCAGAAAATGAAGAACCTTTTAAAAAAACACACTTTATTAGAATGCACTAAAAAGGAGAAAGTAATATTTTTAGATATTAGTGACTATTAGAGATTTTTTGTGGGACAACCCCTAGAATGGTACCACTGGACGAAAATGGTACCACTTTTGCATCATATTTAATTTATTAAACAGTACAACTTTTATCTAGAAAATGTTTTGATATTTTTATTAGTAGCAAAGGTGTACATAAATATACATATACTTATACATAATGCATATACATTATACACATAATACAGTACAAAATACTATTACACACTACTAATACAAAATACTAATACAAAAAACATATTTATATTTTTATTATACAATTACAATTATTCATATATGAACGCATAAGATCCGCACTTTAGTCATCGCGTCTTGAAACTTCTCTTTCCAAGCTTTAATTATACACACATTCTATAGACAAGTTTCCTTCAAATTTAAAAAATAATTCGATTTAAAGTTTGGCAATTTATTATTATTAACGTATGTTCTTCAGAAATAAATGAGACAGGATTCACATTTATGAATTCAACCTTCTTTGAATTGCATTTTTAATTGTGCGGCGACGACAACAGTTGATTGATTATTTTTGTGTTTTTTAAAATGTAGATTGTGTGGAAATTGCAGCATTTTCATCAAAGATGTAGCTGCATATACATTATTAAATACAGTCACGGACAATTGAATATTTTATAAATGAAACAAAAATTACAATAAGCTTTTTCTGCAATTTCTATATTATACCGAACGTATTGAAGCTGGTTATGAAGAAAATAAATTTCTATTGGTTGTCAGTTTACGCCCATTCAGTTTTAACATTTTAACGACAGATGACTCAATTCTACGTCAAGCCGGACGTTGCATTTTATTCCGAGTGACATTCTGTTGTGTCAACTGAATAACGATACAAAATATAAAACGAATACTTTATCAAAATTTAGCGAACACCTCCTGGTAAGCAACCTGTCATATCGGATATTTTCAATAAGAAAGAAAAGTAGATAATGATCTAGTGCAAATTATATAGTAATAATATAATTATATAATAGACTGTGAATTTTGATGTCTATGTATCACAAATAAATCTTCAAAACATTTGTGAAAGCATGCTGACACTCAATACGACTTTAGTTTATTTTTAATTCAGCGAACTCCAAACTTTACTCGAAATCAATATCTACATGCATGATCTTCCAGTCTAGAATCTAGACTCTCGAGAAAAGCTTGAGCAGATCGAGTCGTCGGGCAATTAAATATTTGAAAATCACACGGAGACTCCCTGTCAATCGATCCTACATTACACGGGCGCGCTTATAGGCCTATGTATCGAAATAAACACGATCGCAAGGAAATGAGTGGAACGTAACAGTCCGCCAGAAAAAACGAAACGGCGCGGTGCCGGTGAAAAAGGCGAGTTTGCGAGGAACCGATACACGTATCGCAGCCTCTAATGAAGTGGTCATTAAATTAATAGCGGCCGATTTAATTCAAGGGCATTTTTCTCGGTCGAAAGTGGTTTCCGCGGAGCGGCAAGCAAGGCGACGCGATTTATATTCAACGTGGCCGCCGCTCGTTCGTCTCTGCCTAAGTTTCACGACTTTTTTCTCGACGGTGTTCGCTGGAGCAGAAAGAGAGAGGATAGATATAACAGAGAGACAGAGACAGAGTGACGGAGATGGTGAGAGAAACTAAGAGAGAGAGAGAGAGTTCGCGGTGATACGTTTTGCCGACGGAGCTGGCGTTGAAACAATGAACCGACCAACCGGCGTGGTCCCTGCAAATCTCCAGGCTTAGCACCCCCATTGTCACCCCCGTGCACGCTACCCACCCCTTCGACCCATGACGACGGAAGGGTGCTTCGCGGATTTAGACGGCCCTGTCGCCATAGCAACTGCAGCCACCGCCAATCTCTCGAACTTGTTCTCCATACATGAGCTGGTACACGCGCGCGTCCTCTCTCCGCTTCCGAATCGACCTGGCACGCTTCGATTTGTCGTGGATCCTTCGATCCTCTTATTCCGTTCCACTTTCCAGCTTCCCCTTTTTCATCGGATGTACCGTGGCTCCAAAAACCACCAGTCCAAAGAGTTACAACGTTTTTTGACCGGTTCCGTTCGAAGCGCGAATCCTGGAACTTGTTAACCCCTATGATTTATTTCAAGGTTTGGTAGGGGTTTGGCGATTGCAGCGATTTGAAATTCTTTTTATTTGCAATTCCGTAGAAGAAGACAGCTGATTGAGTGGCTGCATGTATTCCTCAATGTATGTATAAAACTACACGGTATTTCTGACAACAAATTAATTAATTGAATGATTGTCTGGAAGAAGGATCTATGTCAGGTTTTCTTAAATTTTATATGTAATAATAAAACTTTAATTGTAATAATAAAAACCAGCTGATATAATGACATAGGCCTTTCTTCCAGACATCCCATTCACTCAGAGATATGTGCTAACTCTTCTACAATTGAATGGGAACAATGGTCAACCTACTTCTCACTCTCAATGTATGAAACAGTTTATCAATAATAACGATTACTATTAATTGCGAAAGATTGAAGCTTCTCATTGTAACAATCCCCGAAATTGAATATTCAATCTTCTGAATAATTTTCTTACGTAAATAGGGTCTTCCCGATGTGAAGAATATACTCGTTAAAATTTTCTAATGATATTTCAGCATTTTCCAACATGGATGTGTAAAACGATGTAGTTTATTTTGAGCTGCTTTGAGATCTTCAATATATGATCTCTTTGCTGGCCCAGTCTTGTAATCAATTCAACTACATTATTATTCCATCTAAAAACGATTTCTCTTGCCCTGAATAAAAGACACGTCCTTGAATTATGTACCTTGACATCTTCCGCCAGTGTTCACGTTACGAAGACAAGAAAATTCTGAAAACTATCATACTTGAGACACGGGAAACAGGTTCGAATGATTCGCCATAAATCAACTGGAGAGCCAAGCATAAATTCCCGTCGGAAAATTCGCAGGTTTCGGAGGCGACCGGGTCTCTTTTCGGTCAAAAGAATTTCTTGCGCGGCGAGCGAGAGGAGAAATCGTTCTGGGGGCTTAAGAGAAGCTTGCCCGCCCCTCCTCGGGAAGGCGTAAATCCACGTAATTCGATTTGGTGTCCCTTCGATTCCGGAGAACCGCGGCGGAGCTTTCGCAGATTCGTTCCTGAAGGAATAAGAATCGTAGAAGAGGAAACGAGAGAAAGAGAGAGAGAGAGAGAGAGAGGAGCTTACGAGCGGACTCACGGACGTGATAAACTTCCTACAGTGTGCGACTTGTTCGAGGGATGGGCACACAGCGAGACAAAGGGTCAGGCAAGATCGGAACTAGGGTGAGAAAAAAATAAGGTCTAACTTCTCCCCCACTGGACAGATTGGCCGGCAAGAAGGGGAATGGCGTGAAAACGTCTCCATTTGCGGGACAAAGAGCTCGTCGTTTTCGAAGTCCATCTTCTATGTTTTATCCTCCGAGGCCCTTCACCCCTTGTATCCGGCACCCTCGTTGGCTTGCTCCTTCTTCAGTCCTCTTACGGAGCTACTGAGCCAGTAATGGCGGCTCTGATCGGTTCCCCCGCGACGATTTCTCCTCGAAATCTCCGACGACTTCATCTTGTCGATGCGGAGATTATTTAATGGATTTGGTTGGAAGTCTCACGACTTTGGAGATGGTTAATAGTAGGGGATGTTTCAAGTTTGAGTCTGCTATGGATTTACGGAAAAAAATACTGCGTTGCTTTTACAATCTCCACGAGTATAATGTTAATAGTGATGTTTATAAAGTTTTCATGCTTTGTAAATTATGCTTCTGGTGCATCGAAACTATGTTTTAATGTTCAGATTTGTGTTTGACTTTTTCCTGTTACTGTAAAAGTATTATCGTTAATATTATACTACGTGGCGATTAAAGTATGAGAACCATTTGCATAAATTAACGATTTTACAATTGAAGTAATTAATTTTCTATTTGTGAAGCATTCTTGAAGGCAGATTATACAAATGCAAGTATAAATATAAGATTCTATCCCTTACCATAATAACATCAAGTCAGGCTCATGATGAAGAGTTCCAGCAAAAATTTGTAAAGTGTGAATGTTATTTCATTCTTTCAAGTTAGAATGATGTTCTATGCTTTCGTTTGGTACAAGTGGTGTTAGAACAATTGGTTAAATAAACTAAATCATTGTTTGTCCGGTCACGATTAGAGGTGAAAATATATCTTGGACAATTCGATAATCGCGAGTCATAACCGTTCACCCCCGGTAATTGCGGCGGACTCGTTTTAAGTAAAATGCAAGGTTATGGAGGCTGCCGGTTCTTAATGATTGTAAATTGTCGCGCAAGAGGGTGGCTTCGTAAACGATTTAGCGATAAGAGGCGCGGCGGAGCAAACGCAAACCGTAGTGAAAACAAAACGAGAGAAGACGGTAAAAATGTTTCATAGATACAAAGAGCCCGCGGGCTGGCCAGGGCGGTTCGTTCGGTGGAGATTGGCCCAAATGAAATTACCCCTCGAAACCACCGCACCGACAATCTCCAGCCGCGAATAAAAACCGCGTACTTTGCCCTTTTAATACACGCACCTCTAACCGGTGAAGATAAGCCTTTTCCGGGTCTATTTACGAACCCGTTCGCTGGTTGATGTAATCGCCGCGGTGCTCCGATCAAGCATGGTTTACGATCGTTCGCGTTCTACTCAGCTGATTTTTCGGGAAAATTGTTTACCTACTTTCCTGCCACCGACATAATCTTGAGAACACTATGAACTTATTCGTAATTCTCTTCATCTCAATTTTAGTCATGTCTCAACCTTATTCAGGAACAAATTCTGCAGTATTCAAAATATTACAATACGCATCAAAATATACAGGATGTCTCAAAATTCCTTCAATAACCGGAAATTGGAGGTTCTTGAGTTCACTAGAAGCAACATTTGGTACTTTGGGATTATCCCGTCGACCATTTTCACCAAACAGGTAATTATCGCCAACCTAACCTAACCTATCATCTCATTTGGTTCCCCTCTATACGCGAGTTAGATTAGGTTAGGTTCTACGTATTATTTCACTTATATTGTTTTTTGTTATTATTATTTCATACATTTAATGTGTTGAGAATGTTTATTTCGGAACCTGCTTTTCATCATGATGGCGCCAAAGGATTTGCGCATTTTCGCGAGCGTTGAAAGGTCGACGGGATAATCCCAAAGTACCCAATATTTTCCTTAGCAAAAATGGTGCCCGCGGTTTTATTTAGACGCGTGTTGACATAGTCGCCCAATTGACAGTTGGTGCGCCGGGATGACTGTGCCAACAACCGTCTAGGTCGCGCTCCGATTGGTCTGTGTTTTTCGTTAATAACTCCTAAACAAAACCGCGGGCGCCATTTTTGCTAAGGAACATGTTGCTTCAAATGAATTCAAGAACCTTCAATTTCTAATTGTTGAAGGAATTTTGAGACGCCGCGTATAATCTACAATTAATTACATGTAATTAATAAACTGCAAAGTTTATGCATTTAGAAAAGAAATAAATATTTTTCAACTCGGTAAAATTATCAACAGAATTTATGATACTAACCAATTAATTCTGCAGTACATAAAATATAATATAGAATACATATACAATTACGCAGTACACAACAAAACATACAATATACAATTAATTCAAAATTGATGATACAAAACAGTTACGGTAAATTGTAAAACAGAAGTTGTAAAGGAAAAGGGAATAACGTCTCATATGACAATATATGAGAATGATTAAATAATTCCTCAATAATTCTTCATACAAATCACGACCAACCATTATCAACCACCATATGCAATCTGAAACTCTCGCCAAATGGCTCTTTTGGTCCTTGATTTGATTCCTAGTCGCAGGACTCGAAGAGATTAGCAACATACCAGTTATCCGAGCAACGATAGCTAAATCTTGGCAATTATGGTATCAAATTCGAGTCAGCGATTAAAGGCGGGACGCCGCGCCGGTAACTGGTAAAAGAGTGGAAGCAAAAAAGAGTTGACCCGATGGGGGATTTAAAGAACTCCCAGATTTTCTATCCCCAATAACACCGGGCCGCAATCCCTTTATTTGCCGCGTGCTTATCTGCGCCGGCAGCGAAATATTTTCTGTTCACCGTGTAATTTCCATTCGCCAGACACACGGACAGCCGTACACACGAGTCGCGGTTTTTCCGTGAACGGGCAGCAGGGCCAACCATAAGGAGAGTACAGCGAATTGCGTATCTTGGCAAAAAATTACCCCGAAGATAGAAAAGAGAGATGGCAGTTGCCGAGGGGGGTGGCTGGTTGAGAAGGGGTAGGTAAAATCGGAAGCCAGACAGCCTGCGGCTAGAATGGACCGTGGACCGTGTTAGCCAGGAGCCGCTGCCAAATGAAATTATCCCCCGAAAGCACCGACGATCTCCGGGGTTAATTCCGCGAAGGGGGTGGCGCCGGCGCTGTTTGTTACACCCCAACATCGGTATCACTGCTGCCCGCTGCCTTGGGCTGACCATAATTTAATACCGGCCGCTAATACATCCCTACCAGCGTTACTCAACCCTCCGGTAGATAAGAGTGTTCATCCCTCTGGTTACACTTGCACCTAGGGTGAAAGGGTGTAGCTGCACTGGCAGCTAAAATTTCGGGACGAAGATTTCCAGGCGGTTGCCGAGGGCGCGTTTCTCTCTCGGTGATAAATGGGATCGAACCGAATCGTGACTCGTTTGATTGCCCGGTCGAAATTAACGGGTCAAAATTGTGAAATATTCACCGGCGGAATTAAATGAATGTTCAGCTTCGGGTATCGAGTAAAGTTATTCGATTGAAGACGTATGGAAGAGTATTTTCTATTACATGCGTCGTGTTCTTAAAGAATTAAATTCGAAGATAAATTTTATTGAATGTTCAACTACTCTTCTCAGACCTACAGAATACAGGAATAAAAATATTCTACAAATTCTCAAGGTATAGAGAAATCAAGAAAATTAATAATATGTATTATTTAATACCTACTAATTAGCAAGATACAATTAAAAATATTTAGTTCCTTAACACGTGGACTGCTATTAGAATTTTATACGTTTCTCACAAGTTTTACATATTTCAATCATAAAAATAATAACAAGTGCTATTAATAACAATTGTTTTGTGGTAATGAAGCTCTTACCTTACACTGTAATGTAGTTAATTTCAGCATCATTTACAAGTTATTAATTATTTTACTAATATCTACTATATTATATTACATCTTTTTATTAATACATGTATTTAAAATTATCAAACAAATATTAATAAATTAATATATTACTAACATACTTTAAATTCCCAAAACAAAGAGTAATTAAAAAACCGTACAAATAGAAATTCGAAATGATCAAATCCGATTTTGTGTTAATGCTGAACAATCAGAGTTCCAGGAAACAATATCGTCCGACAACACTAGCCGAAACAGAATATATTTTTTTTGTCGCTTGGTTCTTCTTTAATTCGTACCAGCGCGTCCATATATTTTTGCGCGACAGTCGGAGACGTCGGCGAGGATTTATCGTTTTAATTTCTGACGGCTCGGAAGAGGAAAGAAAAGAGGATATCTCGGAAGGACCCGAGGGATCCGCTTCCTTGGAGGACGAGCTGGAAGTGAGGCAGCGCGAGAGGGTACATTCATCACGAGTTATTAAACAAGCCAACAAAAGGCGGCGGCGACCGGAGTCGGTGTGGAAAAAATGCTGGAAGATAGAATCGGCTAATCAGTACATACTCCGCGGTGATAGATGACCGGGAGGATTAAGCCGGGAGACGTTAGTTCCTTCCTTGAGGATTTCGTCCGACAATCGTCAGAAGAAACGAGAAATACGGAACGAGCAGGCGATGAAACATGCCAGACGGTGGAAATATAATTCACGGAGAATTAGTGAAATATTATTTGATTTGCCCGCGCTAATGTTTTGTGATTAAGATGGCGTTCGTTTCCGTCCGGTCCTTGATGATCTCGCGAGTGAAATGTCAAGATGGATGACGGAGCGACAAGAACTGCAAAATCCATACGATAAAAGAATAATAAAACGCAAATACATGAAAATCTGAAATAGGTAAAGCAGATAAAGACCTTCATAATATTTCAAAACCAAATTAATGTCTTACAAAAATATTTTAGTGAACTTCAATCATGTTTTCTACAGTTTAAAAAAACTTAACAGTCTTTTAATATAATTAAAGACAACTAAGTGCAGACTTTTAAATGAATTTTTATTTCTAGATGTCCAATATTCCTGAAATGCAAGTGACCCGCATATTGGGGAAGCTGCATATAAATAGAAGGTGAACCGGAGATCGGTTACCCTAGTCCTAAAAGTGGTAGAAAGTTGGTCGGAAGAAAAGGAAAACAATTTCCGAGGAATTAACTAGCGCCGCCATCGTGTTTCGGATGCTACGGAGCATAGTTTCGTCGCGTTCATCCCCCGACACGGTGAACTACCCCGGCAAGAAGACATTAATCAGGAAACTTACGTCCGGCTCGCATTCCACTGTCTCGTCGCGCGTTGTATCGCATAAATACGACGGGGGCTGATGGTTAACACGATTCCCCGCGACACGTTGAAGAGGGAGGATTCGTGTTCGCGAAACTTTCCGTCAGGGGTAGGAACGTGCCACGCTGACAGACCATCATCCAGCCAGCAACGATTCTCTCCAGCCCCCTGGCACCCCACCCCGGAACACACCGGTGTCGGCTTGGCCGCCCCTCGAGCCCACCCCTTTCTATATTCGTTCCTACAGAGCCCGGGGTCTGCTACCCTCTCGTACCTGTAACATCAATTAAAATTCCCGTGGTCGATGAGCCGCTGTTTCGTGCGATCGTCCGCCGTTTTTAATTGGATTAGAGCGAGACGGCTACACACAGGCTAGGTAGCATTCGGGGACCGGGGGTGGGTCGCGGACGTCGAGGGTGCCAGGTTACAGAAAAAGAAGGGGTTGGGCTCTCGGATATATGTATGTATATTCGGACGAGGAACGGAGAGGGACCGCGCGGGGGAGGATGCCGAGCAGGTAAATGACAGAGACAATCTACTCGCACCCCCTTCGATTCCCCTTCGTGCTCTGCGATTCGCGTGCGGGGCGGAGAGGGAAGGGAGGACACACATACACACCGGTATATCGATTCAGGTGGGTTAGTTAGAAAGGAAAAGCCTGGTGAAATTAGAGAACCAAGTTGTCATTTTTTTCTGTTCTCGGGTAGGGGTCAGGCTGGGGACCACCTCGACTGGCGAGAATCGGAATTGAAAGTTTCGCGTGACTGGGAGACTCGAGACTTCGAGGAAACGCGAATGCTCGTGGACGATTTCGATTCTGCGGCTCTGTGTTGTGGTTCCACGATTAAGCAGCGAAATGGTAAACATAGCCATCAAAATAATTATTTATGTCGATCATGGGACGTGTTTTGGTTCGATCTCCACCTCACTGTCGAGAATTTTAGAAATTCTACCTGGCCACTTATAACTAAATCTTTATGCGGATCTTTATGCGAAATAAAAAATGTCTGGATCGGTTGCAAGAAATAGAAACTGAGTTGAATGTTATTTCTTCCCTCAACGATTTTAATTGAAGAGAAACAATTTTCAATTTCGCTTATTCAATTTTGGTATATAAATCCATAAAAATCCGCACTCCACTCTTATAACAAATGTTTTTGGAATTAGATATGTTTATTACTTAGAAAGTTGTTGAATAGTAGTTCATAGTTGAAGTGCTACAAGTTCGATCATGAATTATGTCAAAACTGATCCGACGGCGTCAATATGTTAATACAGAATCAAAAGTTTGACTTGAAAGTTTCGTGTCGAAGGAAATATACGATCTTTATTGTGTAGCAATCGAAAATTAGGATGCGTAAGAATTCACCGCAATAGTTAAGATCTAGGTATCATTGGTATAATGACCACATTGTAAAAACTTGTGCAATTTCTCCGGATCGATTTATAAAATCTAGAAACAACTAGATCAGTTTCTTCGATTAAACATTTCGAGGGATTGTGAGATAGAAACATTGTTCCATTCTCATCGAGGCGAAATATTTGTCGAATTTCGAGGATGCGCAGTAGAAATGCATAAAGTCCGCAACGCTAGTCATCATCAGCGGTACTTCAATTTATTTCAGCCGCGATAAATAACTCAATTGTCTTCCGGCATTTTCTCCGAAAGAAACGTGGCCATCTACGGGCGCCGTAAATCACATTTATCGGACGTGGAACGGTAGAAATAGGCTAAATCCATTAATTAAGGAGGAAGTTTAGAAGCGTTGCATGCGTTTGAATTGGAAAACGCGACGGGACGAACGTGGACGTGTTTGCCGTTTGCTGGCCGGAGGAACGAGAGATCTCTTTTTGCTTGGACGCGAGAACAATATTTTCAGGAACGATCAACCATATCCGTGGGATTTTTCGGCGTGAACTTTCGACTGGACTGTCCGCATAAATCACTTGGACAGCCCGCAAACCGCCAGGGGCGGCATTCGTACATCGTATCTGCATTCACAACACGCGGCATTAATTATGTATTCAATAAATTTTAAACGCATCGAAATGAATTCAAATTGCAGATTAATATTAAACGGCGTTGGCTAATTGGTTGGGCAATTATGCGGCGTTAATTAAACATTAGAGGCGAAGTCTCCGAGACATAAGGACCGCTTCGCCATCTGGTGAAAGCTCGGTGCCATTCCCTGTCGGAAGCTCCTTACAGCCAGTGCCATCTGAAGGCGAATCATGTTGGATGTTGGTAAGTCTACAAACCATAGAAATTTAAAATTTTATCCTACCACTGACGAAGTATAGGACCACATGCTTACAATCAGTACAGACATTACATCTTACGGACATTTCTTGTTTGGTTTATTTATTTTTATTTCGTTATTTTCATTATTTTTCATTATTTGCCCATTTCGGTGTTGCGCTCAATGTTACCGATAAAAATATAAAAATTGAATAAGTCAATATCTAGATGATCATTTAATAGAATAAATTACAACTAAAAATTCTATACTGAAAATTAAAAAGCAAAATGAAAGTAGGATAGAAATCGCTCGAAAGCTTTCGATGCGAGTATCGACGGCTTTTGTATTATTATAACGCTGCAACGCTATAAAATCTAGTGTTCTCAGCACACAGCTTTTGTGTTGCAACATCATGAAGTTCACTAACTGTCCGTTCCATTTCGATAGAGACCGCTATCGTACCGGGGCATTTCCTACAGAGTCGGTAATTCAGTACCGTAAACAGAAAAATACACTGCAAATCATCACGGAAACAATATTGATAATTATTGCACCGAACATATTCAAGTTAAGTAGATATTTTAGCCGATATTTTCGTGTTGGTTTTTAATGTATAAGATAATAAAAGCAATACTATAATATCAATAGTAAAAAATTCCTAGAAATATTGTACATTTGAAATTATTGTAGTATGATTTCTGGAAAATCAACAATTCCAACTTCAAAGTTTATATGAGATACCTCAATTTGTAATTTCAAAATATTTCATAAACGAGAATTATTACGTTACACTTTTTTATACGTAAATGTTGCAAAGAGCGATCTGTGAGAACAAAAATATGTTGAAGAACAGAATAAGAGTTACACATCAAAACTTTACTGTAAACAATTAGAATGCCAAAATGATTATTATAAACATTGAACAGCTAGAATCAATAAATTTATCATAGTATTACGTTGAATAAATTAATGTGAATGTTCATGGTGTAAAAGTTATGCTGTACCTCGAATTCTATTGCTTACTTTTACTAAAAAAAAAAATAGATGGTCAGATGGTTAAAGGAATTATTATAAACATTGAAGAGTCAGAAATAATAAATTTATCAATAATTATTAACTCGGTAATCGCATCGCTCGATGGTAGATGGAGTGGGGAGAGAGGACTAAGCAAGAGCGCTTGAGCGTCAGTCGGACCGGCGGAGTCGTCAGGGGCGGACGGGTTGCGGTACGGGGGATGCCAGAAGGTGTTGGAAGGCCAGGGGTGGACGAAAGGTGGACGAGAGGAGGACCAGAGGAGGACCAGAAGTAGACCAAGGGTTCCCTGGTGAGTTTTAGTTCAAAGTCTCCGTGTGGATCGGAGACTTCTTCTCCTATTCACACGTTTTGCTCCGCGATAACACGGTCCAACAGCCCAAAATCTTCTCAATTCTCTTCTAGACGCATAGTTTTTGAGAAATATGAGTTTGAAAGAAAACATATTCTTCGACTTCGAACAAATAAAGGAATATTGCATTCGTTCCTACTCCCTTTCCGGGTCTCTTGTGCAGCAACCTTCTCGTAGTGAGACCTGGGTTCTTCTATTTGTAAGAACTTCTAGTATCTTATTGTACGAATATTTATCGGGTTAAATAATATGACTCCGGCACTACGAATACTTTACTTTTTATTAATGCTTTGCAACACAAAACTTCGCTTTCTCTTAACTCTCGCAATCTTTCTCAATCTCGCATCTCACACTTCTAACCTCTTGGCCCTTGCACTCGTTACTTTTATTCAGTTTCAATCTTCTCTCTCGCACTCTCATTCTCATTCTCTCTCTCTCGCTCTCTCTATGTCTATCAGTCTCACATCCATTCGGAAAAGTCAGTCACTCACGTAAACCCTGCGTTTCGCACCCCTAGCAACTCGACACTTGTCATTAGAAACCAATCACTCTTCATTCACACCTCGGCCCAATCGGCCCAAACAGATTTTCTTTCATACAAGATTCAAACACGCTGGCGCCACGGTGACGCGTCCTCAGTCACTCTAAACATTCACACCCCTACATTATGAATACTGTAAAATATCGAGCTAATAGCTTCACATTTACAATTTTCGTTAATATTGCATACTGGAGATTCAATAAATATCCACGATTATTTCATACCCGTTCTCTTCCATAACATTTCGCAATATAACGGTCCCTCAGAACAGAATATATTATTCAGTCCTGTTTATTTGATTTTTGTATCAACGCGAATAATGTTGCTTCGAGCCTCGAGCTACTATCATTCTATCACTTTCCCCAATGTCTATGTAACCATCGTGTATTAATTGTGTCCTCTCTTTTCTTAAAACTTCAATACGCAGTTAAGATGCAGTCGTCTGTGATGTAAAATTTCTTGAGGACCACGCTGATTCAAACAAAAATTAGCTGCCGCTGCCTTGGGAGCAGCCACCTACACATTCGTATTCGCATGGACATTCTTACATGCGTCACCGCAATCCTGTTAGACACCTTGGTTTCGTCGCGTCATAATACACAAGTCATATTGTAATTTTTTGGTGAAAAATAAAAAATATTAATTACAATAATTAATGTATTCTTTCTTTCATACCCTGTACACGAATATGCGATTTTAGAATTATATTAACATCTTCAACTTTTCGGGCGTCTGGCCAGACGTTGAATTGTACTACTGAAAATCCGGATACCTCCTTCGACATCATGTTCTCCTAATACAAAGTCGAAAAATTGAGAAAATTTTTCGAAAACTCGGAAATTCAACTTTGTATTAGGAGAACATGATATCGAAGGAGGTATCCGGTTTTCAGTAGTACAACTCAACGGCAAGTCAGACGGTCGAAAA
>CM052326.1:19361207-19385331 GCA_028455615.1 Lasioglossum zephyrum | reverse complement strand
GTATTAGGAGAACATGATGTCGAAGGAGGTATCCGGTTTTCAGTAGTACAACTCAACGGCAAGTCAGACGGTCGAAAATTGGCTAAATTTTTCGAAAACCTCGGAAAATGAACTTTGTATTAGGAGAACATGATGTCGAAGGAGGTATCCGGTTTTCAGTAGTACAACTCAACGGCAAGTCAGACGGTCGAAAAATTGAGAAAATTTTCCGAAAACTCGGAAATTTAACTTTGTATTAGGAGAACATGATATCGAAGGAGGTATCCGGATTTTCAGTAGTACAACTCAACGTCGGGCCAGCCGCTCGAAAAATTTCGAAAATTCAGTAGTACAACTCAACGGCAAGTCAGGCGGCCGAAAAATTGAGAAAATATTCCGAAAACTCGGAAATTTAACTTTGTATTAGGAGATCATGATATCGAAGGAGGTATCCGGATTTTCAGTAGTACAACTCAACGTCAGGCCAGCCGCCCGAAAAATTTCGAAAATTCAGTTGTACAACTCAACGGCAAGTCAGACGGTCGAAAAATTGAGAAAATTTTCCGAAGCTTGGAAATTTAACTTTGTATTAGCAGAACATGATATGCGAGGAGGTATCTAGATTTTCAGTAGTGCAAGTCAACATCAGGCCAGCCTCTCGTAAAATTTCAAAAACTCAGTAGTATAAATAAACGACAAGTCAGACCGTCGAAAATTGGCGAAAACGTTTGATTTTTACTAGGAAAATTTTATTTTGTAAGTTTTCGTGAAATTTTCGGTATTTCCAGATGAGTTGATATCTACTGGATGTTCTAGATGTTTCCATAATTTTATGCAGGTAGGGAAATAAGACTTGTGTTTAAAATATTCTTTATTTACTTCCATAACATATTATTTTAAATGTATACGTATAGTGTGGGAAAAAGTACATAAAAATGTCTATACTTAATTTATTGCTTAACAAAATACAACATATTCCACGGTACGCTTGTCGTGATTGAGGCCGCGTGGTTGAACCGCACAGCTGTGGACCGTCATAGAGTGAGTACGAGACTAGTCGTGATCTGATGACACTGTAGATCCCAGACGTAGATTATCAATGTTATCTTTGGATAGATGGATGTGAGTTCCTTTCCCCTATGCTCTGTAGCAGAAGGAACAAATTCATTTACATTTATTCAATTAACCATCAAACAACAAATGCGAGTTAATAGAAAACAAAAAATAATCATTCAAGTTGAATGTAAAATGAAAATTCATTAAACTAAAATTAAATAAACTTTTTTTGAAGAGGAAATTATCACAAGAACGCGACTACACGATACGAGGAAAAATTTAAATCGTTGAGAAATGAATAATTTACTTAAACACAGAATTAATTTAAAAAATAGTGGATGCCTGTTATATTGATCCCTATCAAGAGGATGAAACAAGAAAACAGAACGCACCACACAACTTTCGTACAGATTCTAAGTCTCGATTACACGCAACGTAATAACAAAGTAATGAAACTCACGTGTGTTCACTTGCATTGTCATTATACTAATGACACCGAGGCCGAACCCATGGGTCCGCTAGAGTCGCTGGTACGGTGCGACGGTGGGGTGGGTACCCTGGCGAATTTTTTTTGTCCTACGTTCCGAGAATTGTCCCACTAACGTACCAATACCAGGGTGACAATAGGCGGCTTCTGTTTGTGACGATTAAGAAATGAGAGAAACCGTGATGCCCAGTTTTTAAAAAATATTTAAACTATGAGAATCTTTTTTTAGAGTTATAAAAGAAGAGAAAAATTGAAATAGGTATAACCTTATGAATCTCATCAGAAATTAACAGCCAAATATCTTTATTGGCTGATAGTTTTAATACCATAAAAATAGTCCAACTCTAAAGCACAGTCTTCTGATAATAATGATATGATTAATCGATTACCATTCGTAAGGAATTACTAAAACAATTCGATAGCTTGTACCGTCATTGCCTGTGTCAAGCCAAAACACAAAACAAATAACAATAAAGAATGTAGGAAACAATATTATTTAATGTACACAGACCTATCAGTATGATTAAAATGCAACGGCACGATTCATACATTTTTATTTGAGGGTTCGGAGAAAGTGAACAGCGCGTTTAGAAAAGAAACATTTTATTACATTCACCTACGATCTGTATACGTTTATATACGCAAGTTGCAAAGTTACATACACAACAACGTACGATCCAGTTCGGCAGCGCAAGAGACATCGCGCGTCGTCAGGATCGGGTGCATCGAGACCGCAAAATATTCTCCACCCTCGCGGTAAGAAAGTACATGATGCAAATGAGGAAGAGAGAATGAAAGTCGCGACGATTTCGTGGTGGTTAAGTTTAAAACGCTTTTGTTCCTGATATGTCCAAGATTGGCGAACGTTAAAGACTTTGCCATAGGTTGATCGTGATCATAGGAAACGATTCGTGATCGATCGCACGGACCCACTCAGTCCGATCGCGACGATAGAATGGTGACGTTTAAAAATGAATTTGTACTATAATTCCGTTCGCTTCTAGCTTATTGTGCTTCCGTCGATGTTACGTTGCTATGGTAAAATCTTTGGCACGATTCGTCAAACGGCTGATCGAATTCTCGCTCGTAACTCACAGCATTCCTTCTTTTTCCGAAAATGGTCAGACGAGTTTACGCCCCGTTGAGTATTCGTGATTATACCGACCACCGAGTATATTACAGCATATCGACTACATTAGTATTCCACTTTGACTTATAGATCCGTTCGATTGGTTATGCAGTTGAGACGCGATTACGTTGATTAATTCAGGATAAATTGAACAGCGAGTTGCGAGTTTCTGTGTCAGTTGATCTACTCCCTGTGGGTTTCGACGTTACACCGTGTTGACCAACGATCTCATTAGCGATCAAACGAAGATCAGTAGATCAACTGAGGCGACACTCTCCGAGTCCAGTCGCATTTTCTGTGTCAACATTCAAAGAAAGACCGAACTAGCTCTTACACAGGCAGGGGGGATCACGGTTTTACACGTAGGAAGTATAAATTCTTTGGTAAAATCGACCCTATGCTTTAACCCATTCAAGATACGTTGCTATATAACTTAACGCTACGGCTAGTTTATGCACTACCACAAATTCCTCTGTCCTTAATTTATCGATTAACATGCCGACTCTTACAGTCTAGATGTGGATCCTCACGAAACATTTGAAAATCCGTTTCGCGTCGACTCTTACACATAGAGCTTATGTTCAACGTTGATAGCAATGATCTATTTACAAGTTCCTTTGAAAAATCATGGAATAAGATTGTCTTCTGATGAACCTGCACCGCATTCACCTTAGAAGCTACAGTTCCCTGCACAGTTGCGTTCAAATTGCAGGTAGCTGTTTGACCTGTAGTAGATACGAGTTACCGTTTAGTCTCTGCTTGTTCGATAGTCGATATAGTAAAGCTCTGTGTCCTAAACTGGTAAAACAGGTTCCTATACGAATTGTTGCACAGGTATAAATTCCTCCGACGGATCAGACGCGACACCACTGGTTCCTTTTGCTAAGAGTTACAGCGGCGTTTCTTCCTCTTCCAGTTACCTTGGAGTCGGAGGAGGTGGTGGTGGTCATACGGCGCTGCCCGTGTAAAATCCTGACTTCCCTGCTAGACCAGCTCCGCGTTTCCTCTTCTCGCATTCCATTGTGCTAAAAGTATTTTGAGCGATTTGCGACTTCCGCTTCGGGTTCTGCAGCGTCATGCTTCTCTGACTCGAGTTCGAGCTCGAGCTCGTACCCGGCTCCGATACCCTCAGGATGCCGGAGTGTATCGTCCCGAAGTTTTGGTAGATGTACTGTGACTGGATCGCTGAGACGGATGTGTTTTGATTCTTCAAGGTGATAGGCACTGTCTGGCCTGCCAAACTGTTGTAGCCGAGAGGAGTGTCCAGCAACGACTCGTTTCTCTCACCGTACCCGCCGAGTCTCGAGTCGAGGAGACCTTCGTTTTCGGCGAAAGCACTTAACCTTGAGTCCACCACGTTCTGCTCTGTAGTTCTAGGTGCGAACTCGGTGTATCGTGGCTCCTGGCCAACGGTGTGTTCCTTGCTTTCCGTGAACGCGATCATGTTCTGCCGGGAGTCCGAGAGAATTCTCGAGTCTATCAACCCTTCCTTGTCAACGAAGCCACTTAACCGTGAGTCGATCACACTGGCTTCAGACTTGCCACTGAATGTGTACCCTGGGTCCGCGTTCTTTGTGTCCGGATACGCGGGTAACACGTGTGATAAGTCTGCTTTGTCGACGTAGCTGATCGCTTGAGGGTTCGAGGCACAGATATCAGGCGCGGATTTGCACAACAGGGATGTGCCTTCCTCGGCTACCCTCTGAGGCGCTGAAACATGATTTATTGTTAATCGTCTGGCGGAGATTCAACTGGCCGTGCAAATACAGGTGTAGAATGTATTAGTTACTTTTTGTAGGTTGTCCGAAACCTCTAGTCTGCGGTGGGCCCGGCGACTTCTGATGCGCCCTCACCAGGTACTCTGAACTCAAGCCTCTCTGCTCTCTTAGCTTCCTTTCCGCCCCTGGCACCATGACTCTCACCTGGATAAAGATATAATAGACAGTAACCTCAATTCTTGCAATTAGATATTGTATTTTTAAAAGAAAGTGCTTATAAATCGTTTATACAGGGTGGACACCACATTTTGCCATCTAGATTTACATCTCTATTTCGATGGGAAATATCACATTGAATTCATATTATTGACCAGAGTCGAGATTTTCTAACAAATTATAATTAAAATATATTTTTACACAAATAGATTAATACTTTTTTGTAAAGAATACGAAGGAGCATCAGCTAATGCAATAAAAAATATAGATGGCAAAATGTGACGCCCCACCCTGTAGAAGGACAGTTTTGAATCTATCTCTTCGAACCTAATAGCAATATAGTGTGTCGAAAAGAATGTCTCTAAAATCGTCAAAGGTACAAACGACTATTTCACGCGATAAAAGTGATTCTACATGCAGAAACAAGATTGTATGAGTGAGTATTCGGAAATTGAACCGGGTATCGGTACCATTTCTTCGACAGTCGAAAAGCGAGCCATGTATCCAGACATCGTTAAAACGGCCGCGACTTCTGCCAGGATCAATGCCAATCCTGACAATTGTAGACACCATCCGTAGTGGTATTGCGGCAGGCCATTGTCATCCGTCTGCATGCTGGACGTGGAAGGCAGGCTATACTTTCCGGGCAATTCCAACGACGCGTCTGATAACGCCGACGCGAGTACTATCAGTCCTCCGCCTAACGAGAGCCCTGGAACACAAATGAAATTATTACTTGGCTTACTTCCTAATGTCTTCGATATTTATGGTTTTCGAACGGAATCGATTGGACCGTGACTTATGGTTGGAATTGGCCGAAGCGCCGTTCGCGATTAGAATTTGCCCGTTCAAGGTACTGAACTCGAAATGATTACTTATGGAGTTGGTAACTGATGAAGATCGCCGATAATTTAGTGGCCACGGGATGTTCAGCTGCAAACTTTAATCAAAGCCGCTTGTTTGAGGAGCAGCCGGTTAATTCATTCGTTCCGGGTTCCTTTAATCTTGCCACCCGGGAAGACGTTTGTTGTGAATACCAACAGATGAACGAACCCAGCTGCTCGAGAAAAGATGTTATCGCTTTAGGGGCAGCATAAAGATTAAGATAAAAACTTCGGCCCGATTTAAGCTCCCCGTAAGCTGCTTGCATGAACGCCGGTCTCAGTTTTATTATGGTTGAACCGATAATATATCTGTAAGCCGCCTCATTGCGTTCCCATTAAATACAACAGCTTACAATGGTAATGCGAGACGAATGGCACCATTAGAATTTATCGTTCCATAAAATTTGTCGCGTTTACTGGCGATTCGACTGCACTATCCCCACTGAATCATCAGCGATATTAGCGGCGAGTGCGTCGGGCCAATACTTCACAATATTTTCGAGAAAGCACATATACAGATGTTTTATTGGTAGACACGAACAGAATATTGGGTATTGCTAAAATATTGGTAGCAGCATATTGAACTTTCAGACTGGCTCCCGTCGAAAGGGATGTTGCAACGTCGTAAAATTTTTAGCTGAGTACAGAAACGTGTTTCGTGCTTCGGGAGAAAATCTCGTAATACGATGTTGCGAAAAAGGTCATAAATATCATTGCTTAGAATAGCTAACTTGGCGAAAAATAGTCGCTTAGAATTGCAGAAATTCTTTCGAGTTTCCATGGAACAGTTCCGAATTTTTCAACTCGTTTAAAATTAATTTCCTCGAAATCTTTAGGCTGCAACAATTTATACTGTTCAAACATTGACCGCCACACACCCAGGGCCTATCAGAACAGAAAAGTGAAGATTTAAAATAGCAATTATTCTTACAATCCTCTTGCTTCTTGAAGATTTTAATTAATTCCGATGTCCTTAATGGGCGCTAATGAAAATTAGTTTACAAGTTTAATGAAAAAAATTAATTTAGAGTACTTCAATATTATCTTCATAAAAATATTAATATTATAATTAAAGTATGATATAGTAGATTTAGACATTAGTTGTCTGGAACATTCCATATACAATATGGAACGTTAACGATAATGATAGTTAATTTGTATTTCATCTCTCAAAAATATGAAAAATATATAATATTCTGCGTAATTTCTATACCTATGATTTACTCATTAAAATAGAGTCAGAATGACCCATAGCGCTGCTCTCGGGTTTACATCCTCTAACACAAGGCTACCCAAGAGTCCTTGCGTTGACGCACCCCTCAGATTCCTTTCACAACCCTTTATGTCTTCTACACCCGCTCTAGAGACCATCAACGATAAGCAAACTGCGGATCTTATGCATTCATAGCAAGTTCTCTAGACTGAAATCCGGTAGAATAGAAATTAAATAGAATTGAACGGACATTAAACGAGCCCCTTCATCCAGCAATAGTCTTGCATAGTGAAGATCCCTGAACTCCAACACTAATTAATTACGTCACAGCGTCCAGATTCTCACAACAAACACCGACGAAGCAGGAAAAGCACCTGGAAAATAAAGTTTAGACAGCGGGAGTAACTCTCGGTGAAAAAAAGAAACTGGACGCGTCATGTCCACATGCAAATGCAACATTATCAATTTTTTTTAGTCGTAGCTGTGCAGCCCCCACCATTCCGTTCTTTTTCTCTTAGAATCAAAATGCAACGGCCATTCCGTCGCGAGCTCCCCGGTAGCGCATGAAAGCTCTCTCCCCCCGACTGTGACGAAAATGAGCTTCCTTCCACCCCTGTCCCGGCCTGCGAACACATTAAAAAGGCTGGGCATGGGGGCGGCCTGTATTCCTGCTACGTTTACTCTTTATCTACGATATGTTCTTCCCACGCGTAAAGGGCGCGACATAAAAATTTGCATACGCGTAAAACGGACGACCCCGGTGGCTTGCCATGCCCCGCGCCGTGTCTTCTCTATAGTCGATTCGATTCCAGTCGCGTGAGCTACTACAGACGGTACATTGTTATGACGGGGGTAAGCCACCCCGGTTATTGCATTCTTAACGGTGGATATTCGGCTCGGGTTACTACGAGTCCGCGACTATTGCTGAAACGCACCAGACTAACGCTCCTACCCCTTCTTGTTCGACGACCCGATATTTTCGAGCCATTTTTCAGCAGTTCTACAGCTCCTTCGTTTCCCATTAGGCTATTACTCCCGCAATCTGCCACCAGTAGACCTATACAAGGACTTCCCCATCGACGTTTTCGCTGTCTACTACTTTATACTAAGTATGTGTTTACGTAATAATACTTACCACATTACCGCGACCGGCAATTATTGGTACAATTTTGAAAAATTCATGGAACATGGCTAAACATTTTTTAATGGAACCTTGAATAGCAATAACAATTTTCATTGTGAACTAACAAGTCACCCTTGATAATCTCATCTAACAGTTGCTTTTAAGATTGCAATGTAAAAAAAAATTTTGTATGCTTTTTTTTGATACAGCACAATTATTGAAAATTTTATTAATAGGCTTCCCGTAGGTAAAGTGTTCATAATAAATGCACCATATGCGTTAAAATACTAAAGAATAATTTTTAGACCCTCCTGTCAGTGAAGTACAATTTTATATGTTCTATTTTCTGGTATGTACGTATTAGTAAATAATAAATGTACCAAATGCTTTACAATTACGAAATAATAATTTTAGACTCCAATGAGTAAAATAGCTACAATTTTATACAATTTTATATTTTCTATTTTCTAGAATGTACGTAAAATACTTAATAATAATAATTTTCAGACTCTCCAGTCAGTGAAATACAATTTTATATGTTCTACTTTCTAGCATTTACGTAATACATAATAATAAATCTACCATATGCATTAAAATTGCGAAATAATAATTTTAGACCCCAATGAGTGAAGTTAGCTACAATTTTCTATTTTCTATTTTCTAGAATGTACGTAATACTTAATAATAAATACATCGTATGCGTCAAAATTTCGAAATAATAATTTTTATAATACCCGGTAAATGGAGAAGACGTATTGGGGTAATTTATTACACCGACAGACCTCGATGAAATGATGGATGGCCGAGTCACAAGAGTAACCGGGGATTTTTCTCAATTTTTCGGAAGGGCCGAGTATCGGTTCACAGCCGCGGAATAGATTACAGGATTCGCCCGCGACGATCGATTAATTTCAATAATTGATTGCTACTTCGGCTTGTCAAATTACACCGTTGCATAAAAAGCATGCATATTTCATTTGGCGCGTGTCCCTTGAACGGCGCAAATGCGTCTGGCGAATTTAAATTTCAATTAACGCCGCCGTACGTTTCACAATTGGACATACGTCGCAACTGGTACAAAGTTTATGCTTCGTTTCGATTCCCGACACGTAGTCTCGACCTCGGGATGTTACACCACACACGTACGTAATTATTAAAAACGATCTGAAACATGGAATTCAAATCCTCGGCCAATTATGTCATTTATTCAACAGCTTTTTGCTTTTCCTGTTTCCTTATACTAGAAAGGGTATTCTGAAAAAAACTACTTTAAATTGATAGTTCGAATGACGTTAAGGAATATCTTTTTAACAAATTTTATTTATCTTTATAATATTAAAGTGAACTGTGTTTAAAAAAAATCCTATAAAATGAACTGTTAAATAAATATGAGCAAATCCGTGGTTTGAATCGGTCGGGGGAGGCAAGCAATGCGATAACGCATTGTTTGCCGCGGAGCAGCGAGGCAACGTGTATTGTTTGCCTCACCTACGCCCAAAAAATTTTCTCGCCTAGCTCAGGCTATTTTTCTGGGAAAACCCCCGTCCCCGCCCCCTGGCAAGCTCCGTTCCCTTCAGGAAGGGACGCTATGTACGGGGAGTGCAGTTTTCCTATGTAGAAAAAACGTGAAAAGTTCGTGAAATATCGGTATTTTTGGCAATAGCGAAATCAGCCGAAATTCACTCGCGACGGAACATTTTCACCGCTGAGCGAAGAGCCAACGCGTGCCTGCCTCGGCCGAAGCTTGAGGGTGACGGGACAGCGTCACGGAAAGGCAAGAGGGGAGTCTCAAACTGGCATTTTACTTAAACTTTTCAACCACAAAAGATATCGGGATGAAATTTCCATTAGAATTCATTAAAAAATTATTCCTATCTATAGATAGTTATCAGTATACTGATAACTGAACGTGCAATAACAAATCCTAGTTGATTGTTAACGTAATTAAATTTCAAATACGAAAATTAAGTATACTGTAACTATCGAAATAATTACATTTTTTGTAATACTTTTTAATTAATTTCGTTAAATTTTCTTGTCTAAAAATAAAATCTCTATCTCTATTTGAGACCGCCTTGGCGATTCGAAATTTAATTACGTTAATAATCAACTAGGATTTGTTATTGCACGTGGACAAAGTCGCGGGTACAACTAGTCAGAAATATAAGTAGAAGACAATAAATAGAATAAAAGCAAAATTAATCGATTTCGAATTATTGATGTAACTTTAGAAAAAATGAGAATTGCAGGACCACGTTATAAATGGATCACCAAATAAACAAATGGCATTAAAAGTGAAGGGAAATATCAGGTATAATAAAAATATTATAAATGAATATAAAGCATTCTCTGATACAAGAAAAAATTTCAATTCGTTATCAGATAAAAATTAAATGAACTGATAGGTATTGTTATTATTACGTCAGAAGTGTGTAATATTGAAATTTACCGTGTTTATTTGTTAAAAATTTTTATATGAATACCCCATTTGCTTGTCGTTTCTGATTTTATTGTATCAAAGCTCAGTCTAAAAATTAACTTAAACCTGTAGTTTATAAAAACCACTATGCCCATACTAGGTTTAGTCTTAAAAGTTGTTTTCGCAGTACGCCCAAAGAAGTTATCACTTCAAAAAAATTGATTACAACAGTCGTTTCACATCTAAAATTGATAAATAAAACAGGCTATATAAATTTAAATTCAAGAACAAAAATCTCAATGATTTCTGTAGAAACGCTCACAACAAATGTCTGTTCAGAGTCGACAGAAAAATTGCTATCTGTATTTGCAAGTTCCATGGACAACGCGCGGTGTAACGTGTCACACATGGCAGCCAACGTGTCAAGAGAGGTGTACAGTGCAGTGATCAGCGACGGCCGGGTATCTACGGGGAAGGTATTGACTCAGGAACCCTCTTGTCGCGAATGGAGGAGGCGTCGCCGCAAATATAATTAATTCTCGGTGTAATTCGAACGCGGCAGAAGTCGATACGTGACAGAACACGCGGTTCGGCGGATTCCGCCTCGCGTTTCGCCGTTCCTCGAACAGAAACCCGCCTCCGTATCGACGAATGGGATTCCTATACGGGGAAAGCTTTAATTAGCGCTTGGCTTGTCAGCCTCCGCGTTCTCTTATTCAGCGATTTCGTTTCCGAGCCTGCGAACCCGAACGCTGTTTATCAATTAGTCCTAGTTAGCGAGTGCGACCTAATTTCGCGCGTCTTCAGAAACAATCCGCCGACGGAATAATCATGGGAACCATGCGTTAAGAGGACTGCTTAATACGCTAAAAATAATATGATTCGCGTGATTTTCTTCTGTAACCTCTTGACTGCCCTACATATGTACGAACACGCTTTTAGTGGACTATCAATATGTACTGAAGGCTTACGATTGTACTATTTGTTTAAACTACAAATTATGATATTGGCGCTCTGGTTCGATCAATTTTGGAAATATAGCAAATTTGCAAAATGTTACATGAAATTTAATTTTTCAACGTTTCGGTCTCAAATTCAGACCATTTTCAAGAATGTATAAATTTCTGTATTGCGTCTGTAAGAAGTTAACAATGTAATTGTATATTGTTTATAGAAAGTATATTTAATTTAGTGAGATTTCTGTTGTAAATTTATAAGACTTACATGCTTATATCACATATTAATAGAAATAATTTGAGGTTAAGTGAACACGTGTTGATTCCATGCCGGTGACATGTGGACTACGTTACCCGTGACGGTACTATTTGTTCTTACGGAATTATTACAATTTATTAAGAATATGAAATGTTGTGTTTAGATACTTTTTGGTTCCACTGTATAGAGGATGTTCCACTTGAAAGTACGCGCGCAATTATTTTCTGGGCTATACGGGGTGGGACAATAACCATGATACTATGAAGGTCAACACTTTTATACTCAAAATTTGATACTCAATCGATCTATGGTATAAAAGATAGGACATTCCATTTGAAAAAATGGAGGTGACCTTCAAATGTCCGAAGTACCTCCACCTGCAAAAAAACTATTATCGCCACCGGATGGACCCCTTCGTAGTGTGTAATTTTATTTCAGTAAATATTTCTGGTCAGCGGATATCTTCGAAACTATAAGTTTCACAGAAACTGTTATAAGTCAGTCAATTCAATCAAACAGAGGTCAATTCTATTATTTTTATAAATCTCGAAGAAGCGTTTACGCAGTATGTTTGCTCTATTGTTCAAAAGTATGTACAGAAATTTGTATGATTATTTCTGACCAGAACACAGAATAGTTAACACTTTTGTTACACTGAAACAACTGAGTGCTACACATTTAGAAACGTTTGAATGTTTTTTTATTTTTAACAATACAACTTTTACTTTCATTTTAGCACATTTTGATTATGAATTATTTTAGCTAGCCACTATTGATTGAAGCAAAGAGATCGTGTTTTAAAGTTTGCAAGGCGGGCGACTTTCTTAAAAGAAGGTAAAGATGAGTGGAGAAGACGTTGATGCATCGCAAGAGGAGCGTGGAATTTTTGGTGAAGAGAAAAACCGGGTCACAGGTCGGCAATGATAATTAACGTGAAGGCTCAACAAAGTTTCGATTGATACTTCTTCCACGAGGACGTTCGACCGGTTTTTTTCACGATTGCTGTTGACATGGTGGCAGCGAAATAAATCGAGACTCGTAAACTCGACTGACGAATGAAAGTTGGTGAACAGCGGTCGTCAAAGCAACGACGAGTTTGAAATTTTCGATCAAGAGTCGTCTCCAATTTCCACCGTCGACTCGCTTGTGCCCTGTTTTGTCCCCGAATGTCTACTCAACGTATTGCTCAATTAATTAGCAGTAATTGTAATTTAGTCACGGTACGTGCTGTTCGGGGACTCGAGGTTTATATTCTGAAGGAATGAACGTGGTCTCGTTCGTTTCGGAGGCAATATCGAATGCCAATTTCATACTTAACGTGGTAACCAGTTGGTAAACGGTTGGTGAGCTTTACGTTTCAATGAAATTATGGTTACTACCATGTGAACCTATAAATTGTTTCGATATGCTGCTTTAGTGCATTGTATATTACAGGCATTTTTGTAGCAGTAACTAGACGGCAATTTTGATGCAATCATTACGTAAGGTTTAATACCGAATTATAAAAGTATTAAAAGAATTTGATTAATATCATCGCTAGACATTGGATTTCATGTATTTATTACAAAAACCAGAATGTGTAAATTAAAGTAATACACACATTAGAAGAATTTATCAATATTGTTTTACTATTTTCAGTCTACTAAACATATTAAGAAATAATTTCTGTTTCATTCCAATTTGTTGCAATTCAGGTAATAAATTTTTATTTTGCATAAAGCTCTGCTGTCGGATATTCTTGAATCTATTGCAACTCTTAAATAAAATATTTTTATTTAACTTCTGCTTCGATACAATCGATTTAGAAAGCAATTTTTTTGCATGAAGATTTGCAGATTTTGATTTTGCTTGTTTAGATCCAGAGAGAAAATTAGTTGATGTGATGACATGATCATGTTTCAATTTTGTTCGAATCAAAATGGTGCTGCTTACAGTGGTCTCGTATCCCATCAGACTCCGATAACAAAGTGCTATTGAAATATCAAATTTACAAGGTGAAAAGCAGACTATTTGCGACGACTATATATTCTAGAACCTGATCACGTTTTGCAGAGAAGCCGTACGAACCTGATAGTCAAGAAATGTCAATAGAACAACGAACGACGTCAAATTGACGATTCTCTCTCCACTTTCTATTGTGTATGGATCAAACTAAATGAGAAGCAAAGTCGGTTATCAAACTCTCATAATCAATAAAAAAACCATACATAAAACTAATTATTCGAAAATTATTCGAAAAAGATAATTCGATACATTGCTTTTCCATTAAAAATAAAATTAACAGAAGAGTTAAGTATTATATAAACTAACACTGATGAATATTCCAATCATATATTAATATACATGACGTATTTTATTGAACTCGATAATGTTCCAACACAAACTGTAATAATGTATAATATAAATACTTACTGAACTTTGACAGTGTAAATTTATAATTGTCGTATTTTAATGAAATAATTGACTGGAAAGTCAATCTTCGATATTTAAATTGTTCAAGTTTTTCAGGATCTCCTATAAAACATGTCTATTTGAAAGAACCATTAGACTTCAACCAGTGGACTTCAAAAGATTCAAAAAAGAGAATTCTAGAATGTGAATCAACAAAATGTAATGTAAGCCAAAGTAGTGATAAAAAAGGGGTTCTACACTGTTATACGTTAAACGCGTATTTTCCAAGCATGCTTGGGCAATATTTATGATAACGTGGTTTGTGTATTTTGCAATAAATTTACATTTTAAGGATTATCTCTAAATCTTGAATGCTACACTGTTATAACGGTGGTAGACTATGGAAGGTTGGGCACAGTAGTAGAGGACTGCACGAGTCAGCCATAAGAATTCCGAAGGCCAGCACTTGGTCGGGTCTGGGTTAGATACGAGCTCCTGGTATAAACCCTCCTCTCTTCCATAAGTTCATAGATAAGGAACGTTAAATATACAGAGTCGGTCTCGGAAATAATAACACGACTAACGCTCGTTTTGCAATGATTACACAAAAACAGTAATGCATTCCGCAGACAACCACCGTTTTATTAAAATTAAATTATGAGGTGAAATCCACACCTAACAAATTAAATATGCAACTATGCTTTTGATATTTAAATGATTTTGAAATTATTTGTGAAATGAAATATTAATATAATAATTTTGTCAGAATTATGTTGAATAGCAAATTGATAATAAATCAAAAAGATTGTGAATATATTTTTTATGTGGAACTAAATTCACAGTAAATATACTAGAAATTGTTTAAAAAGATTATACACTTACTGCCACAGAAAATACTTTCATAAAGTCTTTCTTAAACAGTTATAATTACGTTGAAATCTATTATATTAATTGTGTTGAACAAGTTTTAGTGCCATTATAACGAATAAATATACGGACAACTTCAATATTTAAATAATTTAGAATTTATTTTAGTGGAAAGGTAAAAGAATTCTTGCACCGATTTCTTTAATATTCTTATTAGTATGTTGATGTATTTTAAACATTACGATTTTGTTTGTCCATATTAATTGTGTGTTAAGTGTCTTCATTACAATATACTAATTCTCTCCCCGCGTATTTTATTAAATACATTACTTGTCGATGAATATTTCTTTGTGCATTCGAAACCGATTCGAAGTTTATCAGAAAATGTAATTCCATTAATTTTTATTTGAAAGCGACCCATGACGTCGATTTCCGTCGAGCGGAATTTAATATAGCTTCATAACGTGTGTTTGCTGGATTAGTATTGAAAAGTTTTTCTGTCTAGACGCGGAAAATGATTTTATTATTACCAGCCCCGGAAACTTGTCGGAGTCGCGCGGAAGTTTCCCGAGCAACGTACGAACATTTTTCTTCGAACTTTTCTCTTCCGCTTCTTGACTTGCATAGAACTTTCGATAAAGCATTACAACATTACAAACTCATTACAGCGGCTCGCAAATTTCTCTCGCCGTTCTTTCAATTCTGCAAGATTTACCTGTACGTAATCTAATGTAACGCGAGATCATACAATTCAATATGGTTTAGAATTTGCAACGCTCTTAACAATAAACACTTGGACAATTTTTATAATCAATAATAACATGCTCTTCGATTACGAACGTTACCGTAAATTTCTGGTAGAACTGATTTATTTGCTAGCAGAAAAAGAAAAATAAATTGTATTGCGATTTGAAAGGAACGCCGTTCATGTTTAATAGAGCCTGTTCAAAACTTCGTCACAAGTCCGATTATTATAAGTAGGTAGTGGATTTTATGAATTTTTGACAAAAATTAGTAAGTGTAATTTAAACCCTTACCGTATTTTAACGAGTCAGACTCGTGACGAAGATTTTAACAAAGTCTAACAAATATGAATGTTGTGCTTTTCTGTCTAGATAGAATAAAATTTGATTCGTTTGTAATCAATATTTAAGCATCAATTAAAAATATATAAATATTCTGTCCTCTTCTACGAAATTATTAGGGATAAAGACGTTTTAATCACTGTAACTATCAATAAAATGTTACGACAAAGGATTAAAATAGTAATCAAAATAGAAGAATTTATTTTCAGTCTATTTAACATGTTAGAAAAGAAAATAATTTTCTATTTTACTCCAGTTTGTTGCAATTTAGGTAGATGACTTTTAGTTTGCATAAAGATCCGTTGTCTAATTAACAGACAACGTAATAACGATGAATGTTTGTACAATTTTACTAACAGGAAATATTACAGTATTTTATCCATGAATGTCCCAGATCTATCCCCACTACTGCAGGGCATACCCCCTTGAGGGGACACGAAACACGAGAAATCACCTAATCCGAATTTCTAACTTCTTTATTTGTCATTATTTTTTATGGGATTTCGATGGTCATATTTGTGGCATTTTTCTAATAAAAATCATACCAAATATGATATAATTCCCATGATATTTACTTGTGTAATAGACAATTAAAGTTTCAGACGCGAGGTAGGATAGCGTATGGGAAAGAAAGAGACGCAGAGAGTCGCAATCGTCTGTCCTTCCTCGCACCCGAAACTTTAATTGTCTATTACACAAGTAAATATCATTTGAATTGTATCATATTTGGTATGATTTTTATTAGAAAAATGCCACAAATATCGTCATCGAAGTCTCATCAAAAAATAATGAAAAATAAAGAAGTTGGAAAGTTGGATTAACTATGTTAACATTTCTCGGCGACCGAGGCCTCTCGAACACGGCTAAAGAATATTGTCCTTGGCGCATAAATGTCCCTCGGCAGACCCGTGCTAGAGACTTATATGGATAAAATACTGTATGTTTTCGGTTACGAACGGTTGCACAAATTTTTGGTGTAACGATTTAGGAAAATAACTGAGTGAGACTTTATTCTCCATTTTTGCAGCGAGCTATTATTTTGAAGTGGCATAATGTGTTATCAAACTACGTCGTTGTAACAAGTCTTAACTCGTAGTTTGCGAATAAAGTCAACTAAACTTTGCGGGATTTAGGTTGTGTTACAACGGTACATTTCCCGCGGTCGTTTTTAGTCGCAAGTTACCGGCATGTTACGTTCGTTTAATTCATTTTGTGTCACGCCAGCCCCATAGGGTCTCAATTTTCGAGCTCTACAGCCAACAAAGTTTATCCCCCTAGCGGTCACGCAACTGACAATAGACGTTCACTGACAATTTTATCGTACCGACACACTGCAGCTGCTCCGATGTATTTCTCCGTGACAATTTAATTCCAAAGATAACTTCGACGCTGTTAAAACTCGTAGATAGCGTATCACGCTGCAAAAGAATTTTATGAATGTAATTCTCTTGGGAATTTATTATCCGGCAGTAAACTACGTTTCTGTACTGCAAAATTATTCTTGGCAGCGTCAGGTCTGCCATTCATGCATGAGATACGCTTTCAGCAGTTGTTTAACTTTTTTTTCATGATTAAGCCACAGTAATAGAAGTGCTACACTCAAAATGTTAATACCTTTTGTATAATTAGTAGACTGCAGATCTTTATTCAAAATAAAAAATGTTTGCATTGAGGCCAAATAAAAACTTTTTTCTTCTTTTAATTGTATTATTAAACTGAAATTATTATACTGATGTCCTCAAATCTTCTTAGTTCGTCCACTGCTTTAAATTTTGCACGTGCTCATTTTTTTGTCATAAATGCATAAAATCCGCAGTCTAATAATTAGTATTTTGAATGGAGTTGAAACTGGTAATTATTGCAAAAATGTATAGTTCACTATTCAGCTGGAATAAACGCGATACGAATGGATTTATCAATCATATTGTAATGAAAATTGTGCATACTGCGATGCCGGAGGTTGGAAACAATTAACCCCCATGTTTCATATCTACAATATTTTTCACAATTATTTCTCGACTCGTTTGGACAATTTAATATTATTCATTGAAAACGTGAGCTTATTGATACGTTCGTTCATATGCGTTCACAAATTAAATTATTATTAACTGTACCAAACTTGTTTCTCGTGTAAAAAATTGTATTGAAGTACTGTTACGAGGAGTACTAACAATTTTATAAGTGTTTTGTTAAAGAATTGCTTATTGTACGATTGTATTAATAATTTTCTTTTGGAATATCTTTATTCATAATTCAATTCATAATCAATCAAACATAATCTTTTATGTTATCCCAGCTGTGGGACAACTCCATGTTCTAAAATAATTTTTCCATAGTTATATAATTATTAATAGACTGCGGATCTTCATGCAAAATAATTATGTTCCACGAGAGTTATAACAACTTTATTTTCTTTCTTAATATGTTTAATAAGTTGAAAACTAAAAAACTATTAGGTTTAATAAGTTGAAAACTAAAAAACTCTAAAGGATGTTAAAAGAAATGTTTTAAATTACACATTCTTGTCATGTAAATGCATAAAATCAGCAGCTTAATTATTAACATGTAAATTATCGCGTTTTATAAAAGCAATTACGAATGGTCGCTGTTTGATAAGAATAAACAACGGAAAAGCTGATGATCTGACATCCTTTTTTCACAGAAACTGTCGTACTCTAAAAAGTAATTCTGTTATATCAGGGGAGATATAAGCAGGATGTTGTTTTCAATATAGGTACCGTCCTTTCAACGTGAAGTACATCGCGTACATACACAGCTTGCAGTCCCGAGCATACATGTAAGCGTCCGCGGACCGAAGAAAGTTCCCTGCATCAGAGTTGACAAACTTGATTCTCCCCTTCCGAACAAGCAAAGAGGAACTGAGTCCCTTGAAGTGATAAAACAGCGTATAGCTTGTCAAACTGGCGCAATCTTGACTAATCGAACTGTTCATAGTAGTTTCGACGTGGGACAAATGATGAATGAACTTCAACGAAACTTGTCACGTACGGAAAGACGATTTCGCCTCTCTTACTTTACGATCACCTGAATATCTCAACGTATGCTAAAACTGTAAGACCAAAATGCAATTTATATTGTGTACACAAACTACATATTCTTTAATCTCCTGTCACTGTGGTAAATAAATGAAACATCGACACTATAACGTGGACCAAATTGATAAGATGACGATAAACAATATTAACATTTTTAATTTTAATTATTCATTGTAAGAAAACTTTTACAAAACACATTCATGATAATTCTCTGATTAAAATGACTCCGAACATGACACAATTTGGATCCTATTTACTTGTTTAATTCACGATACGGTACATCATCTATTATCCGTATTAATCAGCGGAAGATGAATAGTTATGTAGTTACAATGTTAGATTGTATAAGAATTATGTCATGTTTGGGCTCATTTTAATCAGAAAAATGACACGAATATGTTGATAGAAGTTTTCTAGGAAAATAAATAAAACGTTGAAAATTAAAAATTTTTTAAAAATATCTTTTTAAAATATCTTTAAAAGGTCAACAAAAATGAGGAGTTATAGAAATAATGCATTTCTAAGGCTATAAGACCAACCTCTGGCTGTTTGAAAATGGTTTCCGCAGTTGCACCATGTTTGGTGATTATTGGAACTAATCCCCTATCTCGAACGGTGTTCGGTAGCTTTCATATTTTGGAAATGAAGGACTCGGAGTCGCTTCGGTTATCGATTTTACACATTTGGATGGCGTCACGTGATTCTCTTCAATATTTCGGGCTACCACACACGTACACACGCACGCAAACACACTGTCGAGTACCCTAGCACGGTTCCAACGCATAAATTTCGAGCATGCCTGCCATGGTTTATGCCGGCAGGATTAAATAACTTGACCCAGTCGCAACATATCACGGTTGCCGGAGCAATGCTCACCTGGCCCACTCTGTCGTTCTCACTTCTTCTTTTTCTATTCTCCTGCATTCTACCCTTCTTTTTCTTCGCACCCTTTTCTTCGGGGCGATGGTCCCCACTATCTTAACGCGAGCGCGACTACCTTCACAGCTTTTGTCTCGTTTTTCTCTTTCGCCGTTTGTTTAGCGAGCCCCTTTGTAGCTTTGTTTGCCATGGGCCGGCTCATTTTCGTGACAGGTGCGTGATAAGAGGACGCTTATACTAAAACATTCTCTATCCTGCAAGAGTGATCATCGGAATAATGAATGTTTCTCTCTCGTGCACTTTTGATACTTCACGTTGACATTGTTGTCAACTGTATCACTGTGTGTCAACAAATTATTGCATCCACATGCATAAATTTAGTTTACGTTGACTAATCGATTCTTAAATGGTAGTCTAGTTACGTTGAATCATTATTTTCATAAATTGTCTTTTAATTTTTTTTAAACCTACCACCACCGGTAAAAAATAACTGGTTTCAGATTTTTTATTTTATAATTCTTGAAATAATAAAAGTGATTTCATAAAAAATGATTGCAAAATATCTTTAGTAAATCATTGCTATATAAAATCAGTCTTATCATTTTTATGTTTCAGTTACTTTTAAGGCTCGATACGCAATAAATACTTACTGTGCCTTTAATAATTTTAGAATTAGCTATAAGTGATAAGACTCCCGAACGTCTTGTGTTACAAAACCGTACGTCCTTAACAAGTCTTCAAGAATTGTTAAACTTCAAGTACAAGGTTAAACTGTACAAGACGTTATCTTACATTACGGAATAAAAATTAACAGATAAATAGGGTGTTCTATCTTTCTGTACCGGACTGTAAATTCTACATTTATTTCCATTAAAAAACCCACGAAAGCAGATATTTTCTTAGCCGAAATATTCTTTCAACCCCCCTTGCCGTATCATTTCCTTTACAGTTACAGTGAATAAAACGTTTTTATCCCCAAAAATGTCGTAGAAGGGAGAAGCAAATGTATATTTTTTGTATGACTATTTTTATTTTAAAAATTAATATTTTTAATATTTAAGTGTATATATACTTAATATTAAGTATTTGTTTTTTTAATATTACTACTTTTTATATGTACTAAATAGTACTAACTAATATACCCCGTAGTTAGTATTATATAATAGTATAGTATAAATAATATCTATATTATATAGTATATTTGTATAAATGTACTATACTAGTATAAATACTATGATATAGTATATTAAAAATATACTAAAAATAGTACTGACTAAACATACAGTAATAAGAATATGTAATTACTAATATAAATACAATTATACATAAATAAAAATATTTAAGTATAAACCAAAATATACTTAATACTCCTAGTACTAAACGATGTAATTGGTTAGAATCTTCATTATGAGCGTGACCCGTTAAAATACGGCAAGGGGTTCGAAGCAAAGGGTAACTGTTTAATCTTGCGTAATACATAGCAATCGAGTCTCGTGGACAGAAAGCTGGTTTTCGCGTGCGGCCGGCAACAATCCGCGAATAGGATCCGCGCGCACGGTAGTAATGTCACGGTCAGGCGAAGGAACGCCGCATTCCTGGAACAAGCGACAAGCTCCAAGGTACACGTGGTTGTTGTCGTTGTCGTCCCGGTAGAAATTGGATCGGTCACTCGATATCACGGCCGGTATTCTCGAAATTCGAGCCGGCGCGCGCGACTCACGCAACTCCACCCCCATACCGGGACGCCGTATTAATATTAAATTCCGCTTGCCCCTGCTGCAGCCGCCACCGGTCTCTCGCTAGATAGGGCTCTCTCCGGCACCAGACCGAATGATATGGCCGGGGGTTGAATGCCTGTAGCTGGTCCGCAGACAAGAATTATATGAGCGAATGCCTCGGGCCGCGTCCGGTTCCGAATAGATCGTGCCGCCTCCACGCCACGCTAGCCGCTAGTTTTCATGAATTGCTGCACGCGGAAATGAATGCGCTTCCGCCAGGCCGAGGTGTTAATTCGTTAATCGCGGACGGTTTACCCTGGTTCGGGGATTTCGGCCGCGAACTTTGTTCCACTGACAACGAACGTTAGATAGACCGGAAATCCAACAAATTTTCAAACTGCACACACGATCAGACGCGAGACAAAAGTGGCATTATAACAATTCGAAATTGATTATATTAGGTTGGCAAGAACGTAATTTCGGTATTTTTAGATGAAATATAACCAAATTTCCTTATCCACGCGATGAACTGTAATCAATAAAATATTCTTTTTGGCAAAAGATCATGCAACAAGAGGGAATATGTCTGATTCCTTAAAGTCTATTGCGTGAATAAAAAAATTGGGATCCATTTCATCTTGAACTAACAAAATTACTTTTTTACCAACCCAATTGTTACTATTTTTTGGAATTGATACAGAATTAAGCTGGGATATACATACGCGTAGTGAACAAAACGACTGTTCGACACTCTGCAATAATGTTTTTGGGTGCAAATAAGAGTTTCTTATTTTCTTAATCACTAATTTTGCAATTTATGCACATGAAAAAGTTTATATTTGTTATGGAGCAAATTAATTGAATGCCACACGGGACCTGTTTTTCATGTTTTATGAAACTGCTTGATTGCAGTCAGAATTGATTTGGAAAAGCAAAATTTATCTTGTAGAGTTTTGTGATATTATGAAAATACCAATGTTGTTCTGCATAATGTATAGTATAAATCTTACATTAAGAAAACCATCATAAATTTTTGGAATACAAATTGGACTGACGGCACCCAAAGGCGATAGGCTAGGCATGCACTAAATGCACCAGCTAACTTTTGTGTCCGACTAGTTTTGGTTACTTCCACTTATTTCAACGTTTCCAGCAGATGTGTCGTTCGTAGAAATTATGGGCACTATCTATTGTGAATAAATTAATAATGGTACGACGCCACTATTGAGAGTTGCTACAAGAAAATAAAATAAACAATTTATTTGGTAAAGCCAATGATCATATTTTACTCGATAAAGTAAGAGCAAGTCACAGTATTAACCCCTCAAAATTACGCGTACCCGAAAACTCTCCGGGCTTCACTCTCACAAAAAAAAAGAAAAAAAAACGGAGCCTGTTGTCGAAAAGAGAACATTACATCCTCGACTCGGCTTTTCACATAGAATTACCCTCTTTCAGTTTAACCTTTTATGCACTATACGTACTCTGAAGTACCACTTTCATCAAAATGCTACTCTGAATTAACTGCTGCGTCTATTTACTCTCTGACAATTTTAGGAAATATTTATGTCTAACATATGTTATAATCAAAATCAAAATAATCTACAAAAATCGACGTAACACCGTTCTGTTATTTTTTTTTATTTTTAGATTAAAATCGGTCATGCTACGTATTAAGAAAATTAATACAAAAATATTCCGTGACAAATTCGTTCAAAACGAACGAGTAACACATCTACCTGGCATTCATTAATATTACTAATATAAATGTAATACATTCCTAACGTAGATAAAAACATTATCCCAATTTAACCCTTCACTGCCTGGTGTATCATATCTGATACAGTTAACAAATCTGGTACACAGTGAACTAAGAATATATTTTTTTATTATTCTAAATTATGTTCATTTTTCTGAAAATGTTGTTATAATTTAGTGAAGTATTTTTTCCTTAAATAAAACACAAAACTTCTTGCAATTTTTCCGTTCCAATTAAAAAAATCACGCAGTGAAGGGTTAATAAATAAGTCTCCAAACTACCGAGTGGACGAAAATTGTTCACAGCTTCCATTTTCTCTATTAAACAAAGAAAGAGTATTTTCTTAACATAAATATTACCAACGTCAATCTAAAAACTGTCACAACACTATCTCAAAACAACGTCAACTATTGTCAGTATAAACAGGTGTAGATCTGACCACTATCATCTTGCTTTTTCTCTGGCTCGCATTGAATTTATTGATAATCCAGAGTGTAGCTGCAGAGAGGGTGACGAATGGCTGAACCACGTTCTATGGCAATGTAACTTGTACAACGAGGAAAGGCTCAAATTAATGAATAAACTCAGCAAAATATTATAAATTTCCAGCTTCCAATGGATGTCTCAATATTAATAGCTAAACCAAATATTAAAGCTTTTCACTACACGTTATCATTTTTTAAGAGTTGTGGTCTTAAAGTATAAGTTTTGTCTATTCTGTTCCAAGTAATCATATGTCTGTATTAAAATATCTGTGTATCTCTAATAACCACATTCTATTTTGTAATTATTATATACTGTTTTGTATGTGGCGTATTTCGTTTTTTTGTGATTATTTTGAAATAAATCCCATGTGAGATTTTCTAATACAAAAAAAACTTCCCAAACCACCGATTAAGAAACTCGACAGTTCCCAAACGAATTCAACAG
>CM052326.1:19272685-19361107 GCA_028455615.1 Lasioglossum zephyrum | reverse complement strand
CAAACCACCGATTAAGAAACTCGACAGTTCCCAAACGAATTCAACAGAAACGGTCATGCAGCGAAGTACCGTCTCGCACTTTGTGCAAGAAACAAAGAGAAAAAGAAATGTCACACGCGGCGAATATAATAACGTCTCGATATCTCTGTGGTGCACGTTTCGCAGGTTCCAGTGGAATTTCTCGGAGCAGTTCAAAGCAGTTTCGCGTTCGCGAGTCGCGTCGCGAGATATCCGATGCGAGTATCTCTTATTAGATCGCGTTACTCCGCGAATAAGAAGGTTCGATGTGACGTCCAGATTGCGGGAACCGTTGTAGCAAAACGTTCGCTCGTTGCGGGGCTGGGAAAAGGGGGAAATGGGATTGGGAGGTGGAGGGGTGGGGTGGGGGGGAGACGTTATCTGGGACACCTTTAAAATGGCCCCGTTACCATTGCCACTATCGTCGGCCTCGGCGTCGCCAGCCGAATACAAATTATACGGGCGAGCGCAACAACGCGGCCGCGCTTGTCCGAGCATCATACAAATCTAGCCGTCGATACTCCGCGATACCATCTCGAATTAATTCCTGCGAGCCAATGATAAATTGGTCCACGCTCGAGGTGCCGGATAAATCATTCCGGCTCCTGCGGAGCTATCACGGTTTTCCATCGATTTCTTTTCGGCGCGCGATCCGAACCCGAGGAGATGGGAAACTCGTCGGAATAAACGCCGGCGAACTACCGAACAGTGGGAAACGTTTTATCGGAGTCGTAAAATTCGTCAGGAATGATTGGAATCTTCGGGGTACCCACTGTGTATCTAGTCTTGAAGAATGCAACGTATTTCTAGTTACGGTCCTCGCGCGTTCGGCGACTTCTTAAAAAAGAACTTTTTTGAAAGTGGATCACACGAAATGTACCATTTTCAGGAGTTGAAAGAATTTCGAGAGACAGTTCGTGAAACAATTTGTTTGGACGAAATTCTGGATGAGAATATTCGTGCCTTGCTCTATGAAAATAATGGAAACGCAAATATTAAATACTGCATCAGTATTCTGTTACACATTTGAATTCTCCTGTTTTCAAATCGGTTTGTATAATTTGTTTATTCGATTTTGGCGTAAATGTCTCCAATATGGAATCGCAAGAATAAAGCCGAGAAAAAATACTGTATCATTATTCTGTTACATTTCCTTTGAATTCTATCTCATTTAGTAAGCGTTTTCGGATCGGTTTGTATAATTTGTTTGTTCGATTCTGGTGTAAAAATGTCTCAAAAATGCAAGGATAAAAACCAAGATTATGTTATTTAACAGAAATATTATACTTTTTTAAAAACTTTATTGTATTCTGCGAATTACGAATCTGGAATACGTGCCTTTGTTCACAAGAACAAATATAAAGCATCTTTCGACGTTCACAAGAACAAATGTAAAATATCGTGAAAAACAAATGACACTAATTGACCTACTTACAAGTAGAAGCAGTTATTTAAAGGCAACATGGATGAACCGGATCGTTCTTTCGCGCGAGCAGAATGCGCAACCACCACGATTAACGCATGTCGTAGAACGAGCTGGGTGCAGCGTGGAACAATACTGCACGAATTAATGAGGACCGGCGAGCGAAGGTTGTCAGTCACTGACGCGGAACTATGATCGTTGATCGGAAAGGGACGACTCTGATCGTCGGGCTTGTACAATGGAATTGCCGCGAACGTGACTCATTTTGCTTGTCCTAACATAAACGTTCTCTGTAGACCACAAATTTTTGTGTAAAATACGAATTGTTTGTATTAATTGCAAGATACGGGAGTTACGTACACATTCATTTCTCTTCTAATGATTTCATTGAGCTGGAGATAATAGAGCTGTATTTAAATTTTTTTTAATTATTATTCCAAACTTAGGTCAGCTGTCTGGAGAATTAAAATCAAATTGTTGTTCCTAAATCGTAACAGATAGTTATCCTGAATGAACATAACCACTTAGAAAAAATTAAATTGAATTCCGATGATTCTGAGAAACATTCTGCTTCGATCGTGCCTTTCTAGAATTTAAATAAACCTGAGATTGCATTGAAATATTATGAACTTTTCCTTTTTGCTACATTTTATACGTTAAAATATGTGTTTCAAATGAGTAAACACTCGCAATCTGCCACTTCATTTCACTAGATTTTCCAGACTTTGCATTGTCAGCCATTATACACAAAAATTGCATGAAACATAATATTCCATTATACTTTATCATGATTCATCGAAGTAGTGTGAAAAGCTGTTGTAGGTGGGGGTCTTTATCTTCGAATAATAAAATACAGCAGGCGAACACAAATAGGTAATGTTTAAAATATCTTTTGATATTCTCAAGTTGACGCTAGAAAAATCTGTTTTATTGTTTATAATAACTTTTATAATTCACGACTACACTGCAAATCTTTATGCAAAATCAAAATTTTCTTCATCAATTGCAAGGTTCTTGAGCTAAACAAAAGTTGGTTACTTCCTTTAATATTGTTAACAGGACAAAAGTCATGTATCGATACTCTCAGATTCTTAATTATTTTAATTATTTATTTAAACTCGTAGATTCTTTTAATGTTTCTACTGTTTAAAATCGCGGCTGCTCATTTTTGTTATAAATGCATAAAATCCGCCGTCTACTCATGACTTATTAAATATTATGAGTAATTTATGGTGTCAAATATTTCGGACGCTATCGCGAGAAGCTCTCTATGTATAAAATGTGAAGCATTTAGCATGCGGCAGTGTCTATGATGGGCAGAAATGAAACGTTTAATGTCCCCGGATTCCAGGCGACATTTCTTGCGAGAATCTAGGTCTTTCCCCTTCAGCGACCAGCTGTTCTTGCCAGTCAAGGGGTGTAACGTCAAGTACGGCGTCAAGGAGCCTGAAGAAGTACATTCGACGTAATAATAACGACGTCGTTAGCTGAAACTTTCCTTTCTTTGAGTGACCCCGTGCTGGTCTGCAGCGACTTTTACAAGACAGCTTTGTCAACAAATCAATAGCTCCATTCATAGCCCGCGACAATTGAATTTTAAATTTCTATTTAATTACTGCAAGCGAAATTGCTTTCGCTTTTATTTGAAATTTTCGTGTCCTACATTATTTTCACTTTTTACCACTGTAGTTTTTCTGAATATACGGTTGTTTAACACTAGATTTCTAATATTCTTAATTTATGGATAGAAATCCAGGCATAGTTAAAGCGCACAGCTGCATTTTAATGGAACTGGTACCGATTTTAAAACAGTTTTATTTATATCTCAATTTTCTACACTTTCGAACGAACATATCCTCGCATTTCAATCGGCAGTAACATTTTACAAAAGTGATAGAGAACGAAAGGAATTTACTGGACACAAGTATTTTCGTTTCATTTTTCAATTAAATATTACAAAGCACGGAGGGAAGTATAATATTTTAGCGCGTGAAAATCAATCGAGTCGAGTACGTGTACGACGAGTGGACATGGAAGAGTAGCTACGAATCGCTTCGAATTCGAGATTTCCCGAAATGTAGAATTTTTAATATTTAAATATTCTTGTCCGTATAATTACTGGACATTTCATATTGCAGTAATGCTAGACTGATGAGAATGGAAGTAGTAATGGAAGAGAAAATGTGTAACAAACCAAAAGTGTAATTATCACAAATTATAAATCCTTATAGAAAAATATGTAAGAATCTATTTTCGCAATCGAAATAGTTACTTCGAATGACCCCAAGAATCACCCCTTTCAAGGAAGTACAACTTTTTTGGAACATTCTGACTGAGTAATTCCATTCTATATGACATTTCTTTCTTTTTACAGATATGAAATTGATATAATACCTCATACAATATATATTTAAATTTATAGTAATTAATTAGATACCAACATATTTAATAGTGTAAAAATATTGTGAATAATGGTACAAAATTTTTTAGTGGTGACTCGGAGTTACCACTCGAGTGCTAAGTGTTACGAAGAACCCAAAATTTTGTATATTTCCTGATGATATGTAATATACAGGGTGAATAAACTACACATTTCCTACCTCTAAATATACGAAATAAATAAATATGTGACATGTTTTAGTGTTTGTGACATCCTGTATATTAAAAGCCTAAGATTTCGAAAATACACGAAAATACACGAAATAAATAACTATGTGAGTCGTTTTATCGTACGTACCCGTCGTTGGTCTCTAAACGAACGTCAAGCAAAATAATCCAAGACATTTTCTTGAAAACGACATTCACATTCTGTCGTTTGAAGTCGTTCGAATAACCAGGGGCTGTGCATGCGGCGCGGCGAGCCAAAGAAAAGGGAATAAGTAATTCTCTGTGAACCCGCGACGAAGCGGATAATCGTATTATCCGATCGCGAAGGCAGAACGCGCGGGCTTCGACTGAGCGAACGACAGCGGCAGTCCGGTTTGATAAACTCGGCCTGCCAATAAACGCGAAACAAGCGTTAAACGGGCCGCGCGTTTCGGAACGAAATGGACGAGACCCGCCATTGCCACGTTGGTGGGGCGTCTCGTTATTTCAGCCGTGCCTTCGCGGACTGGATAATGGTGTTTGAGCGATGTTGTTTCGGCCACTGCCAGCCAATTCGAGGACAACAAACGACCCGATTTCAGCACCGCGTGGCCAGCCTTTTCGATCCGACTACCCTACCCTCTTTCCGTTTGTGTCCCGAAGGATAACCACAAACATGCGATACCTCTAATTAATGAATACCGATCTGTAAACCAATGTGGTCTTCGACAGTGCTGCATAGCTCTGCACACTGCTTATAGACTGCGAATCTTTATGCAAAATAAAAATTACCCAAGTTAATTTTAACAGTACACTTACTGAGCCTTAAAAGTAACTGGTACGTGTTCCCTTATACAAATGGAAATTTATTTTCTCTTTCAATCCTCTTAAAACACCGAAAATATAGTCAGAACCTCAAACTTTTTTTCATTTCATTTTTCTGTTTCATTTTTTGCTACAATGGTGTAAAATCCGTTGTCAACGACGCGTATGATATTACTTTGTGTAACCCTTTGTAAAACAATCGAAACGCACTGTATTTTATCGTTTTCGAACACAGTTGGATGAAGTTTTAAATTGGTTGTTCAATTATAAATTCCCTTGGAAACATGGAAGTTGCATAATTAATACAATATTAACATTATAAAATAAATTCGTACAATTATTTTCCTTCCTTTCAAGGCAGTTTTTAATTAATCTTTTCACCAACCGTTCTACACATAATATTTTTATAAAATATTTTATACATAATACTTTTATAAAACATTTTATACATCATTAATCATTCTGTTTCATAGAAACAGGAATCATAAATGTTGATAAAAAAGCATAATGAATGTTGAAAATAAAACATTAATTATGATAAGACTGTTTTTATAAATTCTCTGTATACTTTAAAAATAAAATACGTTGATCGCATCCAAATATTGTGTGTAACAAACGAGATAATTATCTCGAAGCTGAATTTCATAAAAAATCAGATACACACATTTTGTAATGAATTCGTGTAATTTCTTTCCGCAAATTCATGTCTGCGTAATATAAATGTAGCTCTGCAATTACGTTATCATTCATTGTAAATTCTGCCGAATGAAATGCGTTCGTTTACATTGATTTATTAAGCGAATACATGTCTCTGCAATTTTCCTCGAATGAAATATTCGTTCTCCAGAATATCAAAGGCGCAGAAGTTTTTCGTACTAAGATGTGGTAAACCAACACAAATTCAATTAACACACGTATTAACACGTAAGTGTAACACAGGAACCGAGGGTCTCGCGTTCTAAAGTTTATTCCATTTGCAAGTTACGACTGCGTTATATCGAGAGTGCGTGGGGAGTAGTTGCCAGCTAGTTTCGTCTACAAATTCGGTTGCAACTTCGATATCTAATTTGCTAAAGTTAAACAGGACTGCAGTCTTCAATTTTTAATGCGACTTCGAATTCTTAAACAGCACTGGCTGCACTGGGACGGGAAAGAGGCGTTGCAATGCAATTATTTTATTCCCACAGAGAGATATCAAGTTACAAATGCTGCGGAATATGTTCCTCGGTATTGATCGGTGATAATGAATACGTTAATGAAACTACTTTTGAATAATCTTAAAATATCTTTTTGAAAGGAAGCACCCTAAATTATTTTTAAAAACTGTAATATTAGGTCGTTAACATATGAAATGTCCGATTTTTAAGAGTAACTTTAGACCAACAGCAAACTGTCTCTTATTGATCAAAGAATCACATATTTATTGATTGTTTTATGATAGAAATTTGAATTTTTTGGTCACTCACAGGCTGCATTTGCAAGATTATCATCTGTATCTTGTAGTTCTTTTTAACATCAACGAATACTGCGTTGATTAGTAGACTGGAGCCACATAAACAGTTTGTTCTTTAATAATTTTAACAAACATAAAAATAGATTATCACTCTTACATTATTGTAACCTTTCTACCGTTGTAAATCGCACCCAATCATTATGAATATATAAAATTCGTAGTATATTGATTAGTCACCACATTTTCACCAAATATCATATACGTAATGTAATCGTCAATATATTGTTTTTCCACACGTACAGAAAGAGCACGCGACAATCGCACTGATTGACGTTGAAATCAAGTCTGTTTAAAAGAAAATTTATATGGGTAAATTAAAATTGAAGATAGGATCGTAAGCTTTGCACCTCAAAGTGACGTACAATGAAATCGGACATTTCATATGCAAGAATCTAATACATCCGAATTTTATGAGTGACTATATTCGTTTCAATCGCGGATTAAATAAACTTTATCTACACTATATATTAAAGAAAAAAATCCTTCTACAAATCCTTCTAATAATAAGCTGGTCAAACGCAATGAACGTTTGCTCAAGGTAAACACGACCGCACACATAATCGTCAAATTGATTAAATAAGAAAACAGTTTAGTGTTTTAATAATAATTAGCAGTTTTCTTGACAAAAATGTGAATAATCGATCATTCTACAATTAAAGCTCCAGACACGCATAATAATAATTATCTTAGCCAGACAATTCACGAAACACTTCTAGACTATCATTATTCGAAAGAAAAGCGAATTGGCATTTTATGCTTGACTAAAGTCTCGGTGTTCGTTAAACATTTTTAATTGGATAACTCTTTGTAATGGAACCAGAGCACCGTGTATCATGTTACACGGGAACGGTATGACGATATTCGCATAAGGGGAGGGTAACAAAAAACGAATGAAAAATGCACGTTGCCAGGAAGAAAGGGAGCACGTGATGCTCGAAAAATGCGGGGAAAGGGAATGGGAATTTTTCGTTGCACCGTGCTCGCGCAGTGTACAGCTAATGAACGCAGTTGCCGTCCCGGAAAAGTAATTTTAATATGTCGTATCGATAATTTTCATCGCCGTCGGGGCACAGTAAACCGTACTAATAGTTTCCAGTTGTCGACCGGCCTGCCGTACACCCGGCTAATTAATTCCCGTCTATGCTGCGCGTTCAACACTGTCCGAGTTTATTGAAAAATCCCGCGATTCCGGGGGCCCTGCGTCACTTCGATATTACCTACAGTTTTATTCTCATGCGATAATGAATCGAATGATGCGCCGTTATGTGGTGTCAATCGATTTATTTTGTTTCCATCCAGTATTGCAATTTATAATACTTCAAAATTCATATGAAATAACTTTATAGAGCTAGAAACTTGAACAATCACAGGAGGCAAAGTTTCTAAAGGGTCTTGCATTTCGAAATGGTAAAAAATTGTTAAGCGCAACTAAACAGTAGATACCGTATAATTTTTTGTGTTGTTTTAAATTATAAAAAAGTGCTGTTTTGTTACGATTAACCATTTGTTACCATTTTATAAATACTAGGAATAAAACTACACCTCTGGATCGGTCGACATTTGTAAGAGAAACTAGCCGCAAAATTGTTGATAAAGTTGGTTGTTACATCAACACCTTCCACTTATCCAGAAGAGAAAAAGTTTGAAAGAATACGATGTCATATCGTCTCCCTGCCCGTTTGAATCATAAAGAAGTTGTAAAATATGTGTGAAAGAATACCTTATATATCCATTTTTGCACATAAGAATATTAATCCAGGATTATAAAATTCTAATGTCAAGTATAGATACTTACAAATTTTTCAGAATCTTCCGTTAGTCCGTCGGATCACAAGACACTGCCATTTTCGCAAGTAGGTCTTAATAAGTGTGAAGCACAAAATAACGCAAATTCCAAAATTGTGATATATATATAACAACGGGAAGAAGTTACTCTTACCACGGTCAAAATAAAACTGTGATTGTCACCTCGGTTTTCCGTGAGTGGTTAAGGGTGGGGAAATGTAGCGTCTGGTAATTTGACGGGGGGGTTGTCGGAAGGAGTTTAGGTTCAGAAGTGGAAAAACTGTCAAAGAAATTTGTCGTTGTCCTTGGTTGTCAATAACGAGATTTATATTATATTATATGTTATTATATGTGTGGTGTTTTGTGCTTTATGATCCGAATGGGACGAATGTCCCTTGTTCCGTCACGCAGGAACAGGACACGTGGTTTCTTTCGAACAATATTTATGGTGCGTTCGTGATTAAAAATCTTCCTCGAAGATTAAGTCAAGTAGGGTCATCCGGCGACCATTCGAGACAATGCCAGATGTCTAATTCTTGTATATATTAAGTTTACAGCGTGCCATAAATCCGGTTTCGGGAAATGGTCCTAATTCGGCCGATAAGTACATTTCCTGTACAGTATGTTCTACAATCGTTAATGGAAAAAGTTCGAAAATATACAGTAGTGAAATGATTATAAAATTATCAGAAAATCGACGCGAGGAACAGAGTGAATTGAAACAGCAATTTCAGCTTTGCATGACAGTTTCAAAGTAGAATTAAGCCCCGCATAATGCATTGATTAAGCTTCAATAAAGCCTGCCGCGATATGAAAGCTTGTTACACTAGATTAATAATAATCCTGCGAAAGTACGTTTCGAAAGTTAGCAGAACCATCGCATTTTATTTTATTATACTTTCTTTCGAGCACAGAGTTCACGAACGGCAGTGATATTTTTAAGAAGTAGAAACAATTTTGTAGGTTGCTCACTAACCACGTTAAGGTGAAACCATCCTGTCCACGGGATTGGCGGGATATAATCTCGTTGAAACAGTTCTTATCTAATAAATTCTTCTTTGAGACATTCGCCTGTTTCTCGGCTTATTTCCCAGAGCAACAAACAAGAAGAAAGTTCTAATTGAAGAAAACGACAAATAACGCTCGGCCGGAGGTACAAATAGAAGATTGTTTGCTCTAAAGGATCTGATTTAACAAATTAAGAAGATTTGATTTCATCTTTTTGTCATCGGGATTGGACAACGGAGGCGCGAGGAAACTTTATCGGACGTAATAAAGGATGGAAATAAAGGAACGAAGGGGCAACGAAGAAAAACGACTGCACATCTTCCTTCGCAGATATAAAAAAGAATAGACCGGAGAACGCCGGCGAGAGTCCACGGAGAAATGCGCTAATGAATTTTATGTGTGACCTGAAACACTAAACTTTCAACGCGGATTACCTTGGAGCTTCAAATAATTCATGAATCTTCAGATTAGCATGAAAATGTATTCCGCCGTCTGCTCATTATCTAAACTCACGTACACTTAAATTATGATTTGACACAGCTAGGAAACAATCAACACGAAAAGAAATTCGAGTTTGATTTGGGAACTGTACATCTGTACACTAATTAAACACAGGACTCAATTTCTACAATACAATTATAAATTAATACAGAGAACGATTATTAATAATATAATTTTAGCACGTCTTGCATAACATCCTCAAGTATTATTTTATTTGAAATTATTATACAACGAATAACTGTTTTGACCTGCACCATTTTTACAATAATCGCTTGATGTCTGACCCGTTACTGGCCGATACCACTGACCAACGTCTTAAAAGGAAAGTATTTATAATAGTTCAGCCGAGTGAATGGTTTTACATTTTTTAAATCCTTTTCTTAATACTTTCCTTCTTATCTATTAATGTAATTTTTCAGAAGAACCTAACCGAGATCTGCACTAGTTTTACAATAATCGATTCACATGTTGATTGAATGTTCTGATATTAACGACACGAACAACCGTATATCGAATCGCTTTTCACCAGAGTTGTTTATAAGAATTCAATAAAATAGTTGAGAAGTTTAACCACTATAATACTGGACCAAAAAAGTATTGGTATGTCGGTAATCAACGAGCAGATAGAAATAATCTGTAGCTTTTTTCCTCCTGTGGAGGGTGAAATGCTGGACGAAATATCGATTTAATTACAGAACACGATTTATTCAATTTGTAATGTTAATTACACCCCCGTGTCTTAACTCTATCAATTGCCGGAACGGGAAAGTTTTCCGTCGGCGTCGCAGAAAATTCACGCGATAATTCCGGCTCGTTAATTATTAGCATTAATTAGCGGGCGTGTTCCTGTTTGTCCCGCAGGCACATTAAATTTGCACTTCATTAGAGCAGTTACATATTAATTCGGAAACTTCGGTACAACCGGCCGCGGTGTAATTTTCATAAATCAGGACGCACTCTTAACTGGATAGGAAACAATTCTCGCTATCCCCCCACCTCACCATCGGCTTCCAGCCTTGTGTAACCGGAAGTCGGCTAGCAGAACCGCTGGCACCGTTGTCCGACTTCGGGCCGAACTTCCCTACGATTTCCGTTCGAATTCCACTTTAACTTTAATTTCCATTTTGGCTGCAGTTTCGGCTGCGATTAATGTAAATTCTCCCCTTGGTAACTCGCCTCCACCCTTCGTCGTCTAATTTCGACTAATTTTATCTCTGCGGAACCCATGAGACGACCGACCGCGCTAATGTATTAATGTATTAAAATATTAAACTCATTCATAAACAATTTCCGTTGGGTTGCCATGGAAATGTGCTTTTTCAGTGACATTCTTTTAATATGTTGATGGGCACAGAACACGCTTTAAACATTTATATTAATTATAATTTAGTTTGAAAGCAAGGAAATTAATTATACAATTTTTAATGGAATTATAAAGTACCTTTAGAAGGAATCAATTACGTTAGTTGATATTATAAGTACAATATGATATTAATTAATTAATCGTCACGTTTCTAATGGCTATATGGGTCATCAACTCATTAAGTTGCACGTCCGGAAATTATATAAGTAAATAATACTAAATAATTTGAATAACACTATAGAAAAATAAAATTCTAACAATTCGTAGTCTAGTAAATATAATATTATAGTAATATAAATATCCGGCATATCACGTAAAGTGTTAATAAAATATTGCAACCCTACACTAAATCTTTGTGACTCTCTTAATAATTTTAATAAGTCGGGGATAATATAAAAGTATGTTTAAATTCTAGAAATCTGATTTTCACTTAATTTTCTCATTTTTATTCTAATGAAATCTGCAATCTAATAATTACACAAAAATTTTTACAATTCCTTGACTTTAAATCATTGATTTAGGCCATTAATTATCCACTACTACACACAAAGTGTTGATACTAAAAACTGGACACTACAAAATAATAAGATTTCATTTATGAATGAATAAATAAGTATGTCTCTCTAGATTGCATGTAAAATAAAGAATCCGAAATTCGTAATTTCGGTGGGTCCGCTAGTTTTAATACTAATGAAATATTGTATCCAAGAATATTGTCACCAAACGTAATGGCGGTAGCGGGCACGTTAAGCCATTGTCCACAGGACGTGTGATATAAAGTGGAATTGGCGCGGGTAGAGAATGCAAACGTCTGAAACAGAATATTTCCGAAGCGATGGAAATGGAACGTGTTCCGCGGGGAGGGTCAGTTCGCGAAGAATCGGTGGAAAAAAGCGGTAGTGACCCTCCGAACGTAGAAAACTGGACGAAAATTAATTGAATTCTCGGTTGGAAACTTTTAGCGGGCATAAAACAATTCGTTTGTGTTTTTTTTATTCATGGCGCCGCTCGCCATGAACGCGGACGCGAAAAGCATTCACTAGAATTCAGGGCGGTGGCACACCCGCGCCCCCGGTTTTTCAGGGCCGTCACAATGAATCCTGTCAAACAAAGTGAATTGCAAACTTGATTTCGGCCGCGTCAATATTTGACGTAGGTTTCGATATTTCATTACGACGACGGGCCCTCCACTCGCCGTTGTTTCCTGTTATTTCGTAATCGAAATATCCGACCGCGTCGATGCAAAACGCGATTTATTATCTTTTAAAGCGTCACTGACAAAATTACAGGCGTTCGCGAGCCGGCACGTTCAATTTCGCTCACCGCAGCCCGCTACAAATTAAAAGGAAATATTGGTAATTTTGTGAACATTTCATTTGCAGCGTTGTGATTGATCATGTGGAACTTTCCGGACGGTTTATAAACTGTTTGGCTTAGAATGAAAACAATCTCCAACAACAAAAATGTTTCTATACAACTTCTATCTATTGTGTATGTATTTCAGGAGTACTCGGAATTATTTTTATGAAAAATAAATGTTCGGGTAGGTAATGGTCGTGGATATCAGTTTTATTAAACTAATATTGCGTCGTTTCTGACAGATTTTTTTGCAAAATTGCCCCTATCAGCGAAACAGTAATTTTATTGAAAAATCGACGCTTTCATCGCGGCCGTTGCGAATTTCCAAAATTGAAAGCGTAGGAAATCTACAAACATTGCGTCGACAGATTCTGGAGAACGGACACGCCAGAATTTTTGGAAATTACACAGAACGACCGAGAGATTTCAATTAAAATTCTGCGTGCGAACGCAATATCGGCCGCGATCGTGATTATGAAAGTAATCATGTTACTGAAGTGCGGCCAGAATTGCTGGAGGAGCACGTTCGGTGTAGCCACCAGGCAATCGCGTTCGTTAAATTCTGACGTTCATTAAACCGCCGTAGATATTTGGTTAATTTGTACGGGCACGTATCCGTTCTAAATTATCTAAGCAGACTGGAGACCGTGGAAACATCGAACACTTCAGTTGTATAAAATTTTCCTCATTCGTTTTATTTCGTGCATTTATAAAAAAGATAAAAAGCTAAATTTAAACATAGACAAATTGAAACATAACATAACATAAACATATTATTAAACCCCCTAGAGTTGATATCAAGAATTTTTATTTTGTATAAAAATCCACAGTCTGCTGATATTTCAGTTTAAAAAACATTTTACTTTCGACAAAGATCTGTCCTTTCATTATCATAACCTTTTGGTATTATATATTTATAATACCTGAACTTTTCTTCTGAAGTTAATGCCTGCATTATTTTTGATATTAAAAGTAAAATATATAGATGATACGCACTGCAAACTTTATTCCTGGTAATAAACTTTTTACGAAACGCTTTTTCATGCAGTTCATAAAAAATGCAACAATTTTTTATATGTAAAACACTACGGTATAAATATAAAACTCAGGATATCATTAAACTGTGGTATCATCAAGTAAACACATCGAAAATATTCATATTTGTTTATTACGGAGGAAAAAACAATAAATATGCAAAATGATGTTGGGGAAAAGAATATTTTTGGACATTCCTATCTCTGAAAAAATGTGTTTGACATTTTGCAAAAAGATGAGCAGTAATGGTCCCTTCACATTCATATGAATTTCCACATACTGTGGAGGGGTATAACTTATATAAAAGTAAAAATTTTCAGCTACGGGACTTCGAAAAAATAAGTAACAATTACTGAAATAAGCAATCTCTTTTTACAGTAGAAAATTGTTCATCCTAAATATAATAAATCAAAAATGTCGATAAATTCACTAGTTTTCATTCATCCAATGCAAGTGGCTTAAGAAAGTGCCTTTCGAATGACAGTATACGTGAAATACCTTGCGTGTTTTAAATAATATTCATAAAATTACGATTGATTAAAAACGTATTGTCAAAGGTAGTAGAAAAAGATGTCTTCTTCCGCGTCTCATAATATTGTCCACAAGCGCGCATCCGTAACTAAATGACGAAACCGTTCCCATTCAACCGCGTCGTTTTTCTTTCAATAAAAGACAACAACGTCGGAGGCGTCCGACGATATTTCATCGAGGCCAGCACGTCCGCTTTGAGCGGGCAGAAAACACGTCTTCCTCTGTAACGAAACCACTCGCTGAAACCCATCCTCGGCGAATAAAACTGGCGACGAGGGGGTCAAAGAGTCTTCCAAATGATTACACAACCATTAGAAACTTCTGTCCGGGATGGCAGAGGCGGCCGGGTGACGGAATAAAGGCGCATCTCCGCCTCTATCCCACCCCCAACCTGTACCGAAACGATGCGATGGGACGGTTTCCAAGAAAGCGTCGCGGAAAAAGACCGGTCTGTCGCGCGTGTCCCCGTGAAACTCGGGACAAAGGAGGGACAGAGCACGAACAAAGGAAACGGGAGCAAGAAAAACCGAATATGAAGCCGCCAGGCCGCCATTTGAATAAAGTTCGAAGAAGTGGCGACGCTCCTCGGGCCTCGGGCTCGCAGTCGCCACCCCCGCAAGTCTCTCTACCAAGGGGGACAGTTTATTCAAATTGAATGTGACAGCGGCAGAATGTCTGGAGCCACCGCGTGCCCGCGGCTTGTCAACTTTCCATTTTTTACCCTCCTACCAGTATTGAATCGCGAACTCCTCCCATCGCCGCGCCACCGACGAGAATGATCGTCGCAAGGTTGACGCGCGACTTCTCGGTCCGAAGAGTTGAGCTGACCTCAGCGACGCGACGACCCGAATTTCCATTGAACCGAGCAATCTTGCTTTATGGAATTATTTCCCGCGTGTTTTATGAGAGTCTCGAATGAGAAGTATCCGGTTTCAAGTGGCTCATATTGTTACGAATCGATGATCTAGCACGCCGAAATTCGTTTTACCGACTAATTTAATAACTTGTCAGAGCTCAACATTCCTTTAGATTCCAGTTAGAAAAATGTATCAATATCAATGGCCATCAGGTCGAACATTTATCAAATACAAGTATTCTATTCTCATATTTTAAATTTTATTGGTATTCTCTGTCTATAATCTTGAATGATCTCGACCAATTATAATTACTGAATTCCTAAAGAAAGGAACTAATATAGAAGCGTCGTGTGTCTATGGTTTGAATCACCTGGAATAATTATAATCTTTGAATTCTTAATGAAAGAGATTATCAAAAGGGGTAGTCTTGTTTAAAAAAATAAACCTCGGTGACCTCGAGATCTCTACAAAAAATAACATAGAAATAAATATTTTTCTGGCATTGTAAAATCGTGTCTTTAAAAAGAACAAAGCTATTGAGGTGCAAATGTTAGGTGACTCACCCCGTATATGTAGTACATACTACGTATATTTGTATGTTACAATGTAATACCTGTACGTAGTATGTAATGTATTGTTAATAAAATTAATTAACCGCCAAATATCGATCAACTCTTCACCGTTCGATAATTAGGTTTCTAGTTACAAGTACATATATTCACATAACCTCATTACCATGTATACAGTCTTAGCATCAACACGTGGCTAACTAAAAGTATTACGGAAAAATTATTTTCCCTTACACAAAGCAAGCATGTTACAGGTTTTTTTTTTGTTTTAAATTCGTACGTTACAAAACTTAATTTTGAATTATTAATTTACAGACGCAATCTTTAAAATTTTCTTGAAAATGATCTAAAAAAGAGATCGAAACGTCGAAAAGTAAAAATTGCGAAATTTTGCAAATAGTGTAGGAGTTATAATAAATTGAACCTGGGCGCCGAGATCATTAGAAAATATTGGTTAACAACAATTTACGATCGAGAATAACAAACAAACATTTAATAAAATTAACATTTGAAGATGCTAATTGTGTGGTGGTAAGTCGAATTTGTGAGTATTTACAATTATTTTAGACGAATAGAATTTTAGGAGAATAGAAATGGAATGCGGAGCCGGCAACAGAGTTACGAGCGCCAAAAGAAACTCATCGTTATTCATTTCGAGTTGAATGTGAAATATCATTTGGTACAAATAGCAAACTACAAGCATAAGTAATCATAAGTTGACACAGCGAAACTCCGGATCCCCTTGAAGCAGTAATTCGACCTCATATTTCTCAATCTTCTTATTTCACTTTGTTGGGAGTTCGCGCGAAAGTTTCACGGCGCACGGCAATACGAACGAACGAAGACAGATAAATAGATCATTTATCAGACTGTCGAGATTGAACGTTCGAGAACACGATAACGAAATTTAAACCTACGATAAGTTTGAGAAACAAATTAGAAATAACAAACCTCTTTCAATGTTCATAAAGTTAAATCGAATTACATATTTTGTACATCCTCTAACAATTGCTCAATAATCATTTCCTAAGTTTTCCTAATGATTTTTCATTTACCGCGAATGCAAGCCCTTCGTTAACTGCAAGAATTATTTATAATTTTGTCGGTTATTTCTTACAGCAAGAAATATCTCATATTTTCAAATGCAGTCGATAATTAATAAAATCATGAATTCATTTCACAGCCTCGGGGAAAATGGCCTGAATAATGATAAATCATTGAAAATAATTGAGGCCGTACACAATTCATTCAATAAATTGTTCCATATAATAATTCTACGCAATAATAAATTATTTTACAGAAAAACACGGACTCTATTAATGCCAAGAGAGTTATAGCGTGATTTTTCTAATGAACAAAATGGATATTTTTATTCTATTCATACGTTTCGATCGTCATTTTTACGACTAATAGTTGAAGACAGAAAAAAATAAAACATTTTCACAACAAAAATTACGAAGAAAATGTCGAAATATTCTGATTCAGGGTGGAAATGCGGCATCGCCGGATTCGTCGAAAGAATAGGGATGCCACTGGAAACAGTATATTCAGGCAACTACGAAATGGACCAGGGGGGGTTTAGGCGTATCCAGCAGCCAGCGTACTTGATATTCAAAACCATCCCTGATGGCAAGTACACGCGTAAATTTTTCCATCCCGTCTCAGACATTTATGGTTCTCACGCGGTACTTTCTGAGGAAACTTTTAAGACGTCCTTCAGAGACTTCGCTTCTTTTAATAGCATATTACTGAAGAAAATAAGGAATCAACGTAACAAATAAAAATATAATCACTACCCGTACAATCAGGTGTACTTCTTCGAAATTTCAATATTAAATCTACATTTAACTGATTCTAATATTACTACATTTCTGAAAATAAACGAAGAAGATTCTTCGTCGGATAAATTAAAATCCATTTATTTCAGAAAGACGATTCTGTTTTATTTCCCCTACACTGGAACTTGATAGGTTATACTTACTTGTCCGCACGGTATCCATGATATTTTATGCGTCTCGTCGTTTCCAGTGGAAGTAATAAGAATAAATCTCGCCACCCCCTAGCGGTCTACCATACCTTTAGGTGTGTGGTACTATTTTTTATACGAAGGGCAAAATATATCTTCTCGCGTTACCGTTGGAAGTATAGTAAATTCTCTCTAGCTGTATAAGCAGTTAAGTCGAACTGAAAACATTGAAATATTCACTCTTAATCTTCACACAAACATATATCTCTTGAAATAATTGAATTTAAAATTGGACAATGTACTTTGAATATGCTCTTATGTATCAAATAAAACTCGAATGTTCCTTACTAGTAGAAAGAACTAGCCCTGGTCAGACGCGAAAAGAATTAATAGGGACCAGCAGAATGTTCACGTAAACTAATCCTCGCACACCGAAAATGTTTCGCTGAATTTTTTTCCGTTATTTTTGTAGGTAGAAACGCATTTTATCCAACTGCAGCAGCTGACCCGCAGCGTTCTACATGAAAATACCATTTATTTCTCTCATTATCCAGCAGAAATGGAGGATGTGAAATATGGATTACACTCGTGAAAGACAAACTATGGGTCCACCGGTAAAATTCATGGAAACATGTCTGTCCTCGTTTTTGCGGCAATTTTTTCCGAAAGTTCTGGCCGGAAATAAAGTAACGCCCCCGCGCGCGCTCGTTCGTTCAATAATAATTTTTCCCGGTTCGGGACGAGCAAGTAACCAAGAAACGCAGAAGTTTTCGCCCCCCGCTCCCGCCCCTCGGTCCAGGGCTTCTCTTGTTGCTCATAAAACTCCCAGTTTCGTGTTATTAGTGAAGTTCGTGCTCTTGAATATTTTACGGTGGCCGCAAAAAATGCTTTCGTCTGTTCGTAACCAAACCGCGCGCGCGCGCTTTGCGCGAGGATATGTGGTCCCCGGACACCGTGAAATATAACGCGGCCTGGAAAGTTACCTTCCCGTGGATATTTCACGAGTGTTAAGTGAATAACTTCATCCCGCGGGAGAGCCCGCGATTCGTTCGTTCGTTCATTTTGTTTCGATTTCACCGAATGGACCGCCGCGTACGCGCTTGTTTAACTTCGATTAATGGAAACATTCGCTGCCGATATCGCGATGATTAAACGAAAATAGAAATTCATTTCCAACGGCGACGAAATGCAAATCGAAAATTATAATTTAATGCATCCGGTCAAAGGAAAATCTGTTTCCCGCGTTCAAACAGATTTTGCGGTGATTCCTCCAAAATAATCTCATAGATTACAATATTAATCATATCGCGATCCAATTGTTTTAATCTCACGTTTAATTCTATGGTTGGATAATCATTCTCTTTCGAGCAGGTCAATTTACTTATGACCATTCTGATTGTTCTATGAAAAACATTCGTGAGAAACTCTTCAATAAATACAAGATTATATAATGTTGTATGGTAGAATTAATAGAATTTTTTATATTATTTTTATTATTCAATTCAAATAAGCGAAACATCATTTACTACTCTTTCCTACGTTGTTAAATGAACGTTATGAAAAATTATTAAATTAGATACAATAAATACTAGGTTTTGTGGATTTTATTGACTTCGATCATTCAGAGAAAATTGCATCATTTTAAAAAACTAACATATTCATACTAATTCTTGTTGCATATGCGTATAGAGAACGTCCACAAATTAATTTTGGTATTATTTGAACACTCTTCGTTATATTTTCAAACGTAGAATTAAGTGTTGACCGTTTTTCGCTGAGCTTATGCTCCCCGAGTGCCCTCCAAAGTTTCACATCATATTTCCTTGGGAGGAACACAATTTTTTCGAAGTTTAAAAAATGTTTTGCTCTGTTTTATACGGAGAGTAGCTTTTAGCGGAATTCCAGGGTAGGTATGGCCAAATAAGAAAGGCTATTTTACGAAACCGGAGAAAAAAGTAGTGGAAAAGTTTCCCGAAATTTCCACCTGGGAATTCAACGGAGCCGGGGCAAATAAAAAGCGCGATGGAATTTATGCCGAACGGAAACAGTTATCTAGAAACCTTCACCGCGAAACCGCAACCGCGCTCGTAAATCGTGAGTCCTGTGTCGCAGGTTATTAGACCGAAAGTTCCCGAGTTAATCACAACTCCTACGTGCCGCGACGCACTTTCAAAAAGAGTTCCCCGAGTGGCAGCAACTAATAACGAGGAACGACGTCGACGTACCCCAAACAACTTAAACAACTTGTCTCGTCGTGTTACTTTGTAAATCTCTTTGCTCGCGCCAGGACATTCTCGACACGGGCCCCAATAATGAATCCCAAAACGAATTTTATCGTCTTTATTCTCGTCTCCTCGTTCCCACCCTCGATGTTTCCATTAACCTCGGCGAAGATGGGAAACCCTTTCAAAGCTTACGCGTTCAAATAATTAAGCAAACTTTCGGCTCGTCTTACCTAACCGCGTTTTCTTTGCATTTCGAGTCACCTCAAATTTCATATTTATTCAGTGGATGAAGACTATTTTTGCATATTTTGTGTTTCAATTCAATCAAATGGTTAAATCTGTTTATATCGATTCAAATTATTTCATAGAGAATACAACGATTTCTTAAAATCTGAAATTTCTTATGAAATAAAAAACATTGTGACATATTCGACAAATTGTAGACAATAAAAAGGAAGTTTCTTCAAACACATACTTTAACACAAATCAATAAAATGGAAATGTTTTTAACCTTTGATAATATAAATGTCTTTGTATTTTGCAAACCTATAAACACCAATAATGCATACAAATCTAGTCTCTACATAGTAGTTCTATATTTATTAACGTTCTGAAATAATCATTTTAATAAATTATTCAACTACCGTGAAAGATTGTAGCGCAGTATACCATGTACTCTAAGATTATCTTGCAAACAGAATTGAGTGTAACGATTGTGGGTGCAGTTAACGAAAACGTGGCAGACGCGAATTTTGAGAATGGTGTAAGAAAGACAAGCCCAAAAATGATTTCTTCGTAATTGTGAATTATTTAATATATCAATGCAGCAATTAAAAATTAATCAAGGAGTCAGCAAACTTAATCAGATGAATTTTCTGTTCTCCCGCAAAGCGCGATACGATAACTTCGGTCTCCGTTTTTCGTCCTTTTACATATAAGTGATTCAAGTTTGCTTCACATCCCGAATTACGTCACAGTCCGTCTGAGAACGATTTTAATGCGGTTCAATGAATTCAATGTACCCTGGAACGCGGTTGTACGGCAAGAATTCCGTTTGGAAGGGGCGAAAAAATGGACTGCAGAAGAAAATAAGAGACTGACCCGGGTGATGGTTTAACCCGAGAAAATCAACAATTCGAGGAAGAACGCTCCTTCCCTGGGGACTTTTATTTTTGATTCCCATTTCCCTACCCATTCGCGACGTCGACGTCTAACCGGGAGGGACACTGTCATATCCAATTCTTTTATCTGCGTATCATCTTTCCATGCGGCGGAGGAAGTTCTTTGGTGATTACAAAAATATGTATAATGTTGTGAATCATTTTCTACACCATGGAATATTTCAGAGTTTCAGATGCAGTCAGTAATTCATAAAATCATGAATTAAATTCATAGCCTCGAGGAAACTAGTCGTAGGAAATTTAATCAATAAATTGCTTCATATAATAATTCCAAGCAATAATAAATTATTCTACAGAAAACATGAACTCCATTAATTTTAAGAACGTTGTAGATTATATCTTATATACATCTTATGTACATTATATCTTATAATTGTTTAGACGTGCACTTGCCCAATTGTCCGAACTTGTGCAGCATGTGCAAGTACACTCTTGTGCGCACCGGTTACACTATCGACTATGACGCTAACGGAGTCGAAATAAAAATATGTATTGTGAATTGTATGAGCCTAATTGCTTGACTGACTCTTTTAGTTCGAGTCCGTTTGCAGCTATCCTCGATGTGAGTGAGGAGTAAGAATCCCCGTTTTCTAACTGGTCGACGTCTTTTCGAGTATGGGGGTGATTCGAGGTGACCGCGCAGTCTCTCATTTGGTGGGCCCGGTGGGTGTTGTAAACCTGGGCCAGGGTACGGTATAGTGAACACCTTTGGCCCGCCTCGTTACTTTTATTGCTGGTGCAATTGGGAAGATAGCCAACTTAATATAGACCAAGGTCTGCCATCTAGATGTTTTTTATGGAATAAAACATCTGTTTCGTCTTGGGACGGAACAATAATTATACTAGGTAAATAAATAATCAATTGTATCGATCGTAAATATTTAATACTTATGAATTAATGTTTTCGGCGCAACGGTTTCGATCAATTTTTAAATAAATAGCTGTTATGCAAATATGCCTGACGTTTCGGTTTCCGTCTGAACCTTTATCTCGAAGGTAAATTGCGTCTAAAAAGCCAAAGAAAATGTATATATTGAAAGGTATGTAATGTAAATGGATTGAAAAAGAAGAAAATATTAATACATACTTGCTATTAAATTTACTAATGTACTTCGAACATTGTACTGATTTAATTTGAGTCGTGTGAGACACTGGTTGGAAACATACTACGGTCAACGTAATGTTTAGAACAAAGCAAATGAATCCAAACCATGGAAAAACCTGACATACCTAGACACACTAGTCCGAACATCGACGTCTATGGAATCAATATCCGGCGGTAACTTTGGAAAATCAATCATTTTTGAAACCTATATTAATTATACCAAAATGGTAAAATTAAAAGTCGACATTCTAAAAGTGATACCAAACCAATAAATGTGATTTCTATTACATATGAGAACACAGATAGTATTTAAACTGGGTAAAACCCAATTATAAATGTATGAAAGGAAACTTCATCATAACACATTACTGGTTTAATAATGCTGCGTAATAATCATGTATCTTAGGCTTCTGGTACATAAGATTATACTAGTATATATAATCTACTATAAGTTATTATACTAGGTGTTTCATTCTTTTGTACAGTAATGTATGTCAAAGGCAAAATGGTAATTTTTATTACATATTGAATATTTGGTGGATTATAAGATTTTAACAGCCAGCGTGCTGGTAATATTCAAAACCATCCCAAGTGGCATGTACTCTTGTTTTAATATAATATTACTAAAGAAATAAGAAATCAATTTAACAAATAAAAATATAAGCACTTTCTTTTGATATCGTAACGACGACGACGTCCCAACCGGGGGGAGGGGGGGTACTGTCAGACCCGATTCTTTTTCCGACGTATCATCTTTCCGCGCGGCAGAGACGCGTCGAAAAAAGATGTCGCTGGACGATCACGACATCACGACCGCCCGCCGGACGTAGAAAATGGAACGCGTTCCGCTACGAAGGAGGCATCCGCCGGGATCCTTTTTACCTTCGCGTGGAAGTCCTGTCAGATGGGTCTTGCGCGTGGGTTGTCGAGCCGAACTGATCGAGCAGGATGTCGATAAATCAAAATTCCCGACACGCCGACATGGGAAAAAAGAATAAGCCAAGCGTTGGGCAAACTTCAACTTATAAATCGCATCTGAGAAATATTTTTTCTTCAACGGCCCCAGCAAAAGCGACAGCAACTATCTATACTGATCTCTGTACGAAAATACTGCTCCTGTGAGCTGCAGCAATTATTACTTCATTTTGTCTTGAATAATAAAAGAGTTCTCCGTGTGCCGAAGACAAGGTTTTTTAAAATATATATTATATTATAATTATAATTATATTAATTTATAATTATAAATTTATAATAAATATAATATATAAAGACAGTGGATTTTATCCATTGCTGAAAACACGAATGGGTGTAATTTATAAAAGTAAAAACATTAGAGGAATTTAAAAATACTGTTATACGATTATTATTAAAACAGTTCATTGATATTTCGGTATAAAATTTCAAACTGTACTCAGAATCTCGAGTATTCGACTAAATAACAAAAAATAAAGAGAACGAACATATTTATTTAACATGCAAGTAAAGTATTTCTTCAAAATGAATGCTCATTGATTATCACAGGAAAATATTTCTAAAAATGACTAGGATTGTTATAATTAGACTGCAGATTTTATGCATTTATAGAAAAATGAGAGAGATTGAATGTAATATCAAACAGTGTAGGAATTAAAAGATTTTAAGAATATAACTAAAAAGAGGAATAAATGTCTATTCAGTTCCTAGCTCTTGCAATTAGTACAAACAATCTTTATTTTTTTAAATTCGTACAAGGGTTCAACCACCCCGAAGTATTATGAAAATTTATTTGCATTGTCTCTTTCTTTTTTCACCTTTTAAGGTATTAAAAAGTGTTCTGATATTGTGTCGCAGTATTCAAACCTCTAATGTAATTTTAACATAGCTATTGTATTGTTTGATACTGAATACAAAAGGTTAAGAGAATTTACTATTTCCTAGCAGTATTTAAAATTTGGCAGACGCGCATAAACTTTTGCGAGCGACTGTGTGTCGAAATGTCCGCAGTCCACACACACATGTAGTAATAACAAAATGTAATCGGCAATGTAGAGTCAATAATCAAACTAATGGATAAAATTGCTTTCATTTCGCGGGGATTAATTTGTCGAAAAGCCGGGAAACCAATCGCGAGCTCGTAAAATCCCCGGTTGCGTTAAATAAAATCGTGCGACGAGGAATGGGCCCGTCAGCGAAATTTCGGTCACGTGAATCGAATAATAGACTGCGATATGAGATTTCTATGCTAAATAGGCGTCTCCTGGTGGCTCATATCGATCACCAGGGCAGTTTTTCTCGGTTTCCAGTGGTCGTTGCTTTATGAAAACGAGCAGACACCAGAAAAACCGCCCCGTTCCTGCCGCGACGCCTTTTTGGCTGTTTGTCAAGGGTCCTTTCGGCGGCGACTCGGCAAAAAGTCATCATTTAATATGTACGTCTTTATTAATCATCGGTGAGTAATGGCGAGCGAAAAAGAAAGAGTCAAAATACGTCTCTGACGTTGGGATCGGCATGAGGAACGGCCGCGCGACGAGAATAAAATGACGCGAATCTTTTTTACAGACCTTCCCAGCCAGCTTGGAAAACTAATAAAATGTTATTAAGGTTCGCGGACTTTAATATTCGACCGGAGCCCCCGTTAATTCATCGTTCACCGAGCCGCTGATTTATTATCGAGCGATTAGAATATTGGATTAGCGTATTAAAGCGACGAGAAGAGCGTAATAAACGCGAGGCGACTGTTAGGAATCCCGATAGCGTAATCCGCGGTTAATTAAGACGAATAAAATATGAGCAGCGCAGCGTCGTGTTATGAACGGAAAATTAATTACGATAGATTCCACGTTATTTCATTTCACGCCGTATTGGATGGGTTCTCTACCCAAAGCTGTCTATTCCCGCTGGCGTATCTTGTATAGTGCTTCAATAAATGAGTAGGTTTTATATCTGATGCTCATAATGAAAGTTGATGCGAGGAGATCAGTTTAAATCTTTCATTTATGTTAGATTCCTCTGGCTCTACCGTAGATGTATCAAAAGTATCTACAATTAAATTCTAGAACATTGTGATCACTGCGCAACAGCGGATTTTTTGAATTATGGCAAAGAATGAAGTCAGAAAACATAATAATAAAAACTTCAGACGAATTTAACAATATTACTACATTAGTAATATTTTTAAGACGAAAACTGAATTTTCATAATTGATTCTAAATTTTCTAACTCACGATTACTCTAACACTGCAAGGATACATTCCTGAAGAATAATTCAATGGATTTATTATTTCGAGAACATATTACGGTAAAAACAGCTGAAAATCTAACTCAATAAATTTTTGTTATTTTTAAAAAGCAATGTAAAATTGTTCCTTGAACCTAGTGCCACTAACGCTTTATATGACACGCCATACAGTGTCTTATGGTATCGTCACGGAATATGCGCCCCTACATCGACTAAAACTGTGTCGATTTTCTAGCGAGTCTCGCGCAAAAATCCACATTAGCACCCCCGACACAGTAATTAACCCTCGAGGATGCGCAACGAAACTTTTCCTGCGAGTCGAGGATAAGCAACAGAAAGGCCGCAACGTAGCTAGAGTATCCGTAACGGGGGCCATTCAATCATGCTCATTAGGGGCGGTAAACGCGGCCAAACAAACACAATCTCCCCCACGAGGAGAAAAAGCCCGCGCGTCATAGACGCTCGCAACAAAAACCTGTCCGTGAAAACCCAGTCGAGCTAACCCAGACCTTTCGTCGGGCTGAACGCTTGTTCAGGTACCGTAACCACCCTTCCGGGACGGTTGCTCGGGCATCGGTTGAACCCTCGAAAGTTCATCGTCGTGGCGAAGGCCGGCGACAAAACCGCGGGTGGCTTTTATTAAAATGTTAAATCCAGACACTCTCCCTCACACACACACACACACACATACACAGTAACACACATCGATGCTGGCACACAGTCGCGCGCATGCATTCTATCAAGAGTTTAAGTCACCGGCATTTCCGCAGGCGTCTCGCTCGCGTTGAAAAATCAATTTGACTCCTCTAGACGCGATATTACGTCTAGGTCTGTCTCCCTTTCTCTTTTCACAGGTGCTACGACCCTTTTTCTCCGATGGATTTCGATTTCGTTCGAATTCTACAAGCCGCGTATATCGACTTACTCGCCGGATTATCTAAGAATGAAAGCGTGGCCACACTAAGGTAAGGTATGAAGGGGGTGGCTAGAGAAAGAGGGAGAGAAGAAACACGAGACCAGGGCGAATCGTAAAAAGACTGGAAGGAGACGGCCGGAAAATGGAAAGATATCGTGCTCCTCGGGTTCCTCTGCTCGAGAACCGAGCCTGAAGTGGTAATCCGCCGCGATCTCCGCGTGGCTCTGGCTTGCCGAGGGGATCATGCTAGGCTCTTTCTTCGCAGCTCTTCAGATGTATTCGTAAATTGACTTCTATTCTGCCGGTTTTACACTTCACGCCGTATTGCGGGCCGATATTCTCAACAGAAATCGCGAACGTTCGAGTCCGCCGTGCTTCCAGACCACCCTCCTCACTCTCTACCTCTCTCATTTTCGATGAAGATGCGCCACCACCGCGCCATTGGAGGTTAGAAATGCCGGTTTTATTTCACGGTTTTATTTTCCAACTGAAAGCGTCGTAATTGAATACGAAGCCTCACTTACCGGTCATAATTCTGCGCCGGAATTTTGTTCCATGGGGGTGAACCAGGGGGCAGGCAGCTCGACGGAGACTTCTCCTTTCGATGATCGAGTTGACACGTTAATTTCGCGCGCTTCGGAGAGTGCTTTTTGGGTTGGCGAAATCGTTAACCCTTCAGGGACCAGGCCCGATTGCCAATTTCTTTATACACGATAGATGTATAGTGTTACCAGAGCCGAGTGTAGTTGAAATAAAAAATATTAGGGGCAGTTGCCGAAATACTTTTATTTAACCCTTGTGCTTCAAGCTGCTTTAACTTTAGCCTTTTCAATTATTTCTGTTACGTAGTAACAGAAGGTAGTACTTTCTATTATTACCAGCAGACTTCTTGTCGAGCTTTAAATGTAGTGATACACTCTTTAATCATGGGAATAGAAACGTATATTAATTTCGATTTGTTGGAATTGTAAGTAGACTGCGAAGCAGTGATTTCACTGATAATTGAATAAAATTATGCGTGAATTTAATAACTGAAGGAATTAAAGTCAAATCCGCACATTCCATGAACAGTTCGATTAGGTTCTCAGAAAAAGATAAAATTTTCATTATCGTTCATTTATGTTATGAATATATTGAATCCAGAATCTAATTATAATTATGCAAAACTCGAATTCGTCTAATTGAACGAGACGTTAAACGTGAATGAACGGCGCAGAAAATTGAATGTCCTTCGAGATAATTCTCAATTTCCGTTTTGTTTGCAGCGTTTTAAATATTTGCGAATAAGTTGTCCAAAGTTCCAAGAAATCCATCGGAGGTTGAATAAATCAAGAAGCGGAAATCCTTTTTCTTATCTGAATAAGACTTTTCATGCAAATAGAAAATATTCTGAGAAAGTTCCGCGAACAAAAGCAGAGAAAATCCACGGCCGCCAGTTCCCGCAGAAATAATAAAACCGGATTATACCGTTTTAACCAATCTCATTAAACCGATATTATTAGAACACCGCGAAAAGTGTTCTCAACTGCGAGAGGAAACTTACAAATTTCTCGACGGAGAGCACCGACGAAGACGTAAGACGTAATTTCCGGCGCGGAACACGGAACAACAAACAGAACCAGCAGCCCGGAACCGTAGACCTTGATTTACAACACTTGCCCTCGAATATTAATTTAAATTCAAAGGAGGGGCGCGGGCACGCCTCGACCCACTGGAAACACACACACACACACACCACCCTTCGAACACCGTGGACCCTCGATACGCGGAAGTTTCGCGAGCTCTGTTGCATAATTGAACATTCTTTCAGGGATGAAAGAAGTTCCTCCTGATGGGAAGATAATGGGGAGAGAGAGAGAGAGAAAAAAATCAAGGGGCGAGAGTCGAGGATACGAGGCAGGTCGCGATAAAATTCTCGGCCGAATTTTCTTAGAGATCCCCTCCCTTTGTTCTACATTACCGTGTCGGAGGTCCAATCTTTTTGGGGTGAGTTCTCCAAGGATTACGCTGCTGTATTCGAGCTTGAATAGTCTTTTCAAAGAACTTTCATCCGACGCTTAATTCCATGAAAGTGAGTTCATAATTTTTTCTATTCTCTTTACTGAGGATCTGAATCTCGAAAGACATTCCTTTCAACATACCCATCTGTTTCATAAATTTATGTACATTTGACAAGTTTTCAATATGCTAGATAAAACGTAACGGTTTTGGACGTTTTGACATTCTATTATTTCTGTAATTATACATAAAATATACAGCTAGTGATCGAAATGTTAGAAATTTAAAACAACCAGTTTTTGAACGAAAATTCTAGCTATAGTGGATTCTTGAATGCAAATTATAAATGCACATTCAGCAGCACTGTAGATATTATTGATCACTAGACTGCGAACCTTTATGCAAAATAAAAATTGTCTGCATCGATTACAAGCCACAGGAACCAAATAACAAATTCTCTCTTCTTTTAATTATCCTATTAAACTAAAACTAATACACCGATGTCCTCATATCTTTTTGATATGTGCACTGCTTTAAATTGTACGTGTTCATTTTTATTATAAATGCATAAAATATATTCATCACATAATACCGTAAAAACGTAAAAATCTACTCAGCACAAAAGGAGTAAAAAAGCAATAAATAATTTGATTGTTCCACTGACCCATTTTAAACACTGAATTCTTAAGTTACAATTCTTATAGAAAAGTGTAGACCACGTCATTCTACACCCTCGATTTGGTGAAAATTGATGCAAGAAAGATGCCGATGATTACCAAATGATTGTAGATTTTTATCCTTATGAAACTGGTTGTAATTTATTATGTATAATATCTTCTCAATATATTTCATCTGCCAAGAAATAATTTCTAACGATTTCATCAATCGTGAGTTAAACGTACAATATGTAAATTCATTAAATATAATATAAATAAAATTGGTACAGTATGATAATGATAAAACTTTGCATAATGTGATAAGAGAACGCACTTTTTATCTCTGCAGTGAATAGGATACGATGCACAGAAACAATTTGACTTTTTTACTTTGAAATACAAAGTAATCAGTTCCACAAATTTCCACCAAATCAGGGATGCAGAATCATGCTATGATAGTCGCGATGTGAGATATCTTTACAGCTTGTACTTTATTCCGGATAAAGTTTCGCTCTAAAAAGAACTGGAAAATCCTGTGGATCTCATTAAAATTATAACACTGGGTTGCGGGTCTCATTTGCGCAAGCAAGATAACGCAAAGTGGTCTTAAACGTCAATAATCATCGTTCAGCTCTCCGAAGCTTGTGAAACGCGGTCGCGTTCGCCTAATCATCGCCAGATCACGGAGAAAAGAGGCATTTCTCTTAAAAATTCCACAATCCCGTTCTTTACGAGCTTCGTAACGGACGTGGGCTGCGCGGAGAAGACTTGCGGAGGACTCGAAGAACGTGAAACGAAAGCGGATGTCGCCCATCGCGGCCACATCGACCGTCGACGGGGGGCTGAGATCGCTAAAAGGAATGCGCAGTCGAGCGAAAAAGGCCTCCGGGGGCGGTAAAAGGGGGATAAAATAATGTAGGAAGAGGTTTAGAGAGCTCCGGTCGAAACGGCTAGAGAACTCGCGAGTCTACGCTTAGTTTTTTTCCCTACCCCTTGTGGACTCGCCGGTTTCTTTTTGTTTTGAGAAACCCCAATGCCTCCATCCACTTCTGATCGAATCTATTGGATTGCGAGAGGCCGATTTCGCGAAGGGATATTGTATGATATGTCATGCAATTTCTTCTGAAAATATTCCTATATTAAACCTTAAAAGGGCGAATGTAAGATGCAAGGATAAAAGTAATTTCTGTTATTTCAAATAGAGCCTTAGGATACTAGTAGGAGAAAAATTAATGTATAAGTTTATCTGGTAATTCTTAATGCCCTGCTAATTTTTTTCTTTCCTAATTGCTTGTCATATAGTATCAATTTTAGAATTATTTATTTTGATAAAAATGGAAGAACTGTATTAATGACATTTTTTGAAAAATGTTATTGTACGTACATAATTTGGAAATATCTCTATCAAAATTACATATATCAAACATATATCAAACATATCAAAATTAAAATTAGTTTCTACAATAAACACCAACAAATTTTTAATGGCGTGATGAATCAATCTGGGTGGACTCACCAATAGAAGTCGTCGAATTCTTTGTGGTAGCCATCGGACTGGGAACTCGGGACACAAGTCTCACACACGATGTGTGTGACACACACACACGATGGAAATCAACAAACATTTATTTCCGAATTTCAAAATGAACTTGCTTCGTCGAAGGCTCGACGCCGAATGACCGGATCAATCTGTCCTTCAACGAGTAATCCATTCATCGAACCTTTCCGTTAATCCAGGTATAAGGGGGAGGGTTGTCTCGTGGTGGTCTAGGGGTCTTTAGGCGTAAGGAAAAAAAACAAAAATGTTACATACTGGCAAACACTGGCAATTCCGACCAATTGTAATTTTTCCAAAAAATTTTTTCACATCTCATAGTAAACTAAAAGTGTCCGAATATTACTGTGATTCACTGCATGTATATTGTAGGATATCTGAATAAATGTAATCTTCTTATTACATATTATAAATAAGCATCTATTGCATTTCACCCATTTCCTGATTTATATTTTGTGAATCCAATGCACGAGCTTATTATTTGAAGATCCTACAAAGTTCTGCATAACGGTTGTTCTATACGATAGTTGCAAAGATTCTTCGGAAAAGTTTGAACTTTAAGATTAGATTGTCGCTTTAAATAATTAACCGAATAAGGAACACCTCCCGGAATTGCACCGAAATTCTCAGAATTCTTAAGCTGTCAGAGTTCTCTGTGAATAGAATGAAGCTGAAGTAACGCGTTTCGACACTTCTATTCGTTCCTCAAACAACATGGTCGGCTCGCGTCGAAGTACACACGCAACTTGCACTTTCTTCCCTGCCGCTCGGGGAGACACACAGGGTTGTTTGACTTGCCGAAAGAGCATCTGTATACGTATATCAGAAAGTGTTTAATCAGGAGCGTACATCGCTTCCGTGGTCGCGTGTGCTCTACTACTGGCAAATTGTCGAACCGCTTGGGAAGCATACAGAAGCAGCAACTTGTTGCGCGTTGTTTGTTTTAAATTTTTAAAAACATTAGCTGCAAATTTTTCTTTGGCAAACCACCTCTTTCAACAATGTTTCTTTTGTTTGCCGTCGGAGTCGGCCAGAAATGTAAATAATATCGCGTTATTTTCATGTGTTTTGCTTTACAACCGGATTTTCAGTAGTACAAACTATTCATCCGACAGAAACGTTCTCGAAGAAAAAAGCAATTATATTTTATAGTGTTCAATGAGCATCAATTATAATTATCAACAATAATAATAAAAGTTATCATTTTTTATGTCTAATATGAATGGTATCAAAAGTAAGTTTAAATAACTACAAATACGTTCGTGTTGTACCGCGTGTTCAAATGACATTGAAGTCCAAAGATGAAGATCAAGTTTACATTTCGTTTGTAAGGAATAAGATAAATCTATAGAAATTGACCGCTTGATACCATTCAAATAACACATAAAATATTGTTCACTTTGTCAAAATTAAATAAGATTAGAATGGAAGAGCAATAGAAGAAAAGTATCCAAATTGTTCATGTATTGTACATGCTGTACATATAATAAATAAATATATATATATAATATATAATAAATGTATTAAATTTTTAACGTAATACATTAATCGAGAATTATTCTAACAATGCGAGACTTTCGTTAGGTAAAGCGTTGAATTCTATAGTATATATATAAAGAGCTCTACAGTCGTGAAAAGAAGCCGAGAGCTCCATAGAAGTTAAATCGAATTAATGATTTCGAACGATACAGGGAATTATCGGAAATCTTCGAATTCCATTCGTTCGGAAATCGAAACGCGGAAGCTAGCCGTCGCGCCGCACGGCACCGCGCCGACGGAGCTTGTTCATAAAAGGTGAAGTGGCATCAAAGAAAAGCGAAATCGGATATCACCTTAAAAGGAGTGTTATCTTCATCGGGCAAAGCACCGGCAAGATATTGAGTTGTTAATACCGCAAGAACCACTCGATAAAATCGATAAACATCCGAGCTCACCCGCCTACCAAGTCATACAGAATCCTCAGCCACAAGTTCAGACAATGTTTCAATTAAGGTCGTGGAACGGCGCAGCGGTTTCACACATTCAGCCGAAGCCGTGGCAATAAGCGAGGTTCAACCTCTTCGGGATTCAAGACGGCCTTAATAAACCAAAGTCCACCCTCTCGAGGACGCCTTCAAACCTTGCTCAAGAGTTCGAGCGGTCGATACCAGTGGCTGGGCGGCCACAAGAGTCATCATTTTTCCTTCTTTCTGTGGCTAATAAACAGCAGGAATTTCCGACGATACAGCCAAACCATCGAGACAATTTTTTCCTGACTATTGCATTCGGTAATTATAATTAAACCGTGGATGCATCTAACTCGTCCATGGGAACGTTGCCAAATACCTGCTGCCGAACGAGCGAACATATTCGAGTTACATAAGCCTATTTTCATGAAACTTATGTGATACAGAATTCTTCGAAAAACATTTAATACAGTTTTTTTTAAAAATCAAGTCGTTTAGTCTCATTTAAAAAAGTGATTCTGATTTAAGCGTTCGAATACCTTCGGGGACCACTGTACATGTCTCACAGTTTTGTCGCGGGTTCTATTAAGAAATTGATTAGATTTCTGGGAACTTTGTTACGTGCTGGCGTAGAAGTTAATGGTGGAATTTCACAATTAATAAATTCGTCAATGGAGTATTAAATTCCGTCGCCGTAAGCTCGGGTCAGCGACAAACGAGGAGCACTTATCGGCGCGTTATATCACGGCCGGCTCTGTTCCCGATATCACGGCGACCCGAAAACGGCGATTCTAATTACCTCAATTAATCCAGGACTCCCAGAGTCTCGAGTCGAATTGTACCCAACGGTGGAATTGTTTTTTCCAAGTGCGCTGTAAAGCGTCATTAAATCGTCGCCGGCTGCGCAAGCCCGTGTCCAGCGTCACGGGACCGTGAGAGACGAAACGAAAAAGCACCGGTAGAGAATTTCTGCGCTTCGCGCGGCGAAATGAGTGGCGAGAAACTCGTCGGGTAGGGAGAGAGAAAGAGAGAGCGAGAGAGAGAGTTTAGTGCCCGGAGCGGCGAACGAAAAGAAAAGGCGTCTCGTTAAGGTGACTGTTTCAACCCTTGAAAAATTCTGCCGACGGAAGTAGTCTGCAGAGAGAGATAGGAAAGAGAGAGAAAGAGAGAAACGGCAGCATGGACGTTGACGGGAGAAACACACGCTCGGTTCGACGTGCTCGGTCTCGCGAAACGACCGGCGTGTTTTATTTTAAAGCGAACCACATTAGCGTTCTGCCTCGTTAATTGCCGCCAAATGTTTTCGACAAACAGAAACCTGTGCGCGATGCGTGTTGTTTTAAATCTGGAGTGCAGCGAGAACGATGAGTAAAGGATGCTTCTTGAGTCGCTGTTTGTTTTACAACAGGCCAAATTTTTTAATCCTTTGAGTGGCACTTGTCACCAGCATTTTCGTCGAAATTGTTTGATTTAAAGGTGCTTCATCACCATTTTTGTTTCAACGATTGTCGAAAATATTTGAATTCAGTATATGGGATATTTCAGCACTTTCAAAGTGTGATATATTATATTCTTATGTTATTGTCAACGTATTGAATCTATTAAGACAGGAAATAAGTTTCCATTATACTCCAGTTAGATATAATTTTTATAGGAAGTTTTTAGTTTGCATAAACCTCTGTATTGTCTTACTTATATAGTAACAAATAACTGTAGAATCATATTTGTTATCTTTGCCTTTACATTAAAATTAAAAATTTTCAATGTCTTTAATATAGCAATACGTATATTTCTGCTTAGAACATCTTAATCAAAAGAAAGAACGTGTTAATCTGGTAGAAGTATTTGTTCAATAATTAAATTGATAATCTATAATGTTTATTATATAGTATAATAACTTTGTTAGGTAAATGATACAAAGTACAACAATAGAGAACACTAACAACACGACCATTGAATTCTATAATAAAAAAATATTGAATATCTTAACCGATAATTAACGTATAAGTACTTTAGAAAATAATAACAAACGAAAAGGATAGAACATTATGAATGAGATGAACTATTAACATATGTTTGTATTTTATGATTTTATACAACCGTCTATATATGTTCTAAAATTTCATATCGTTGCTAAATTGATTGTTTTAATTTTTCTAATATTCTATTATTTGAATATAATGGTGAACATCGATAGCCACAATAAACAAACTGTTTCTGCAAAAAATTCAAACCAGCATCTAATTGTGCGAACGTTACAAATTTCCATGCCGAGCATTATCATTCGCAAGCTCGTAAAAGTTAACATGCTTCTCAGGGAAGCGGGGTTAATGTACCAAGAAACGGGCGTGCGGGATAAAACAGCGAGAAACCGTGTTGAAAATCATGAGCTGGCGAAAGCGGAGAACGGGAAAAAATTTGTAATGGCTTCCCCAAGATTAACCGAATGAGACGAAAAGCTGCGCAACATCCCCTTCTTGCTGTTAGTTCGATATCGTTCCGTTTTCTTGTGTACTCGCCCCGTTTCCTTGACGGAATGTCAGCGAGTGGTATACGTAAACTTTTTAAGCAACGTTTTAAAGAAATTTTACTTTGAACGTGTCAAATAAATTGTTTGAAACAATTTGTACAAGGAACTCGTCAAATTTTCAAGCGTCTTATCTCGGCTTGGAATATTAATTAACTCTAGTGAAGTAGATTTAAAATATTAAAAATTTGAGTAATAGGAATACCAGTAACAAAAAGAATTTAAATAATACAAAAATATCATTTTCCTTCAAGTCGATATAAGATACTTCTATATTTGTTTAATGTGGCGAGTAAACGTGGTTTAATTCAATAACTATGAACATCTCTTTAAAACTATAAATGTTATCCGAGTTACTTGAGAAAATTATTTAGCTACAATTGAATGTAAACCTGGAATAAGGGACTACATTTCATGTATTATACATACAATTTAATTATTGAGGAGGAGGATAAAGCAAATGGTTTCTAGGAATGTGAAACCATGATTAAATTCATACAACCACAAATGACCTCGTGTGTCTGACCAACTGATCCAAGGACTGACCTCTACTTGAATAGCAATAGAGGGCCCTAACTCAGAGTTGATGTTACGTATAAAGTTATTGTTATTCAAGAACGCCGAGTCAGTGTAGCAAGTGATCTGTGCACAACAATGTTTACGCAGGGTCTTTGCGAAACTGTTCGATTTAACATTTTGCTGACTTTACGATGATTTTACTAGCAGGTCTCATTCGTAAATAGTGAGTTCGTACAGTTGGAGTGGCAGGTAGATAATATGTTAACTTCTTGTATTTATCGTTTATCTTAGTTCATTATTTATCATCATATTTATCACAGTTCATCTCATAGAGGAATCACGATAACCAGAAAAGTATACAACAGTACGAATAAGATAATAACCTAACGAATATGTTAGGTTATTATTATTATACAATACATATATAATACATATATATATAATACATATACAGGGTGTCCCAAAATTCGTGTAGTTCCCGGAAATGGGAGGTTCCTTGGGTCATTTGAAGCGACATTTTCCTTTACAAAAATGGCGTCAGCGGCTTTGTTTAGGAGTTATTAACGAAAAACACGGACCAATCAGAGCGCGGCTAAAGCGAACGGAGTCCGACTCAGCGACAGGTCCCGCTTAGCGTGGCGGCGTCATTGGCTGAGCCAGAATCAATCCGCTGTAGACGCGCTCTGATTGGTCAATGTTTTTCGTTAATAACTCCTAAACAAAGCCGCCGACGTCATTTTTGTAAAGGAAAATGTGGCTTCAAATGACCCAAGGAACCTCCCATTTCCGGGAACTACACGAATTTTGGGACACCCTGTATAATACATAATATAATACAGATAACGAACCTGTGAAATGCGACTAAAAATGTATAATGTAAATGTAAAAGTAAATGTAGTTTAGGACCCGACAAAAAATGTCGAACCTTCCACCATGGGAACAACTGTGGACGTATAAACGATTTAACATTTAATCTCGTATCGAGCAGGGGCGTATTCGCTTTCGATCAGACAACGTGATGGGCGCGCGGTCCTAAAATCGGAATAGAAAGGGCGCTCGATAAACTGCAATGTAAAGATTGACGCAAACAATTCCGAAGCAAACGACCACCGTTCGAAAGTGTTAAGAGAACGAAAGTGCAGGTGTGTCGGACTTCGATCTATCGCGGAGTAGCAGCCCCTATCCGTCGCACACGGTGTACACTACTGTACACTAAGCAACCGTCGGTTTTCCTGCATTCGTTCTTCACCGTTCCCTCACGGTAAGCACCGACGGTAATGCGCTTCTTGGTACATTAACCTCGACTTGCACACAACCCCGCCTAAACCACCGCACACGTACACGTCACCACGTGAGGGCGAGCACAATAAACCTTTGTGTTTAACTCAACCCCCTCTTTCTCTCTCTCTTTCGCCCACCATCACCGACACTCATGGGTTCGAGTTGAACTGGCACGTAAACGAAACATCTTCCTCGTCGATGCACCTGTTAATTAAAACCATTACGCTCATTACGCGAGTGCGAAATTAATTTCGCAGACCGAGCCTTTCTAATTCGCGAATGAGACCTCCATTCACTCGTGAAGACGTGTTAGGTTCGGGGGGCCTACACTAGTGGAATTAATTCTGTAGACTTTTAAATTTTTATTTATATGATCATTTATATTTTATATTCTAATCACTGTTTCCTAATTTTAGTCTGTCGCGTATTTAAAGAAATCAGTAGAAAGACCATTTACAGCCATACTTTCAATATACAATAAAAATTAGAATTTCTACACAGGTATTCGAAGCCATTTTAGTCTTTTTTCATACTTTAAATAACTTTACTAAGATTCTGACCTCTAAAAACACAATGCCCGAGTAAAACAACGATGAAACTGTTTGTTAAGATCGTTAAGGCCTTCCTGATTGGTTGTTACTGTAAATCAACTTTTGTCAAATAGACTGAAGAAAATGAAGTTTGAAATAAATGAAAATTTCCATGTAAAAAATATTGATTTACTTCCTTTTAATACATTATTTTTCCTGGCGATTCTTTATTCAATGGTACCCGTAATTCATAGCACGCTTCGTCATTCAATTCGGTTTAACGTCATGTGCTATGCTATACAGTTAAAACGTTAAATGCTATACAGTAAAAATATATTTAAATGTGTAACCGAACGAATTTATGTTATAATCAATATTCTTTAATTAAGACTGGAAATGAATCGATAATTTCATGAAATAAATATTATAACTGGAGATGATTTTGCACTACCGCAACAATTTTTTCACTACCGTGCGAGCCGGTCGAATTTTGTGAACATTTTCGCGGGACGGAATGTTTAACAATGTCCGTGGACAGATATTTGCTTTCACCGAGGTTACATGCCATTCCTGCGGTCCTGTTACCAACCTATAATTTCTCGTGTCGACTGACTAAGCATTTCCAGCCAACCATGGACATCCACCATGGTCGACGAAGCGTTCTCGGACACTGTCGGACCACTTAACCGACTGTTCCGTTTCGTTCACAGACAATCAGCTTCCGGTTCTAGTCAGGATTTCCGGTATCACAGTCTTCCAACTTCGAATCTGTATCACTTAAAAGTTCACTGGTAAGTTAGTCAGCGAATTGATCAGCACCAGTTGGGCGATCGGATTATTTAATTGCTGGGGCGTGAGTCGATAATGCTGTTCAAAGAGTAAAATTGGAATTTAGTATTTTAAGGATACTAAGATGAATTAATAATTAATGCCCATTAAAGGATATTTTGCAGTTCTATTAAACATTCATCGCCTAAAAAGTTAGTCGCATTAATAGTGAGGATTATAATTACAATTATTATATTTAATAGTGAGGATTAAATATTTTAAGGATACTAAGATGAATTAATAATTAATGTCCATTAAAGGATATTTTGCAGTTCTATTAAACATTCATCGCCTAAAAAGTTAGTCGCATTAATAGTGAGAGCTACTTCATTGATTTTTATATTTCATATCAGGACGAAGATTATGTAAATTGCAGACAATGATTTATGATGAATTTTCCACTTGATCAATATGTCATATTTAATTACTAAATCCTGCAGATTTATGTAATTTATAATTCATCATATTGATACGACATTTCCAAACATGTCGGACCTAGTCTTTCATATTTCTGGACGCAAGCAAGTTCTTTCAACGATGTGTTATAGCAACGAGAATTAATTAAATTTTGATGCATCAAAGAAACATCAACCGTGTTTACGAAGCCAGTCATGTATTTACCGTTCTGCTGTGCTGTAACGTTTCTTCATATTTAATTTGTTTTTACTAGAATTCGCTGAACGAAACAGTTGGAAATTTTTTTTATCAGAGACGAACTCCATCAAAGGTTCAAAGCTTTCATGGCCTGTCAGCACACAGTTTTCAGTGTGGTTTAAGCTTTCTAGTTTGTACTGTGTCTTCGCAAAAACTATTGGTACAAATCTCTGCTTTGATAACTAATATACTAGTTAATTAACACACTACTTTGTAACTTTGATCAGATATAAATTAAAGTCATATATAAATTAAAGGAAAATGCTATTTTGCGTTTACAAATATCGACTTTTTTCAAAATAATTGCATAGATAATGTAAATATATAAATAATTTTTTTCTAAGGGAAATAATAACGATACAGTTTCTCTAGTAACGAAAGTTATAAAATAGATAATACTGCACAAAGAGGGTAATTATTCTAGTACACAACTATCAAAAAGAATTAGTCTAAATTAATTCTCTGATTGGCTACAATATTATTTACATATCAGAATAGGCTCAATTGTTTCCTCAACAATTCCACATTCGGGGCTGTGAATGTCGAATATTCAGGATCGAGGGATATTTAGATCTAGGCGTTGCATTTCGAATAGGTTACATTCCAGGAATGTATGGCAATCTATACTACGAGACACAATGTATCATCATTGTAGATATTACAAATAAATAGCATAACGTAATAGTATTGTAATAATTATTCACTAAGTGGTATTTCGTATTTATCTAGAACATTATCAAAGCTCAAAATGTGAGAATGCTTTCTTTGAATTCCAAATTAGAACCAATTAAACATCCCCATAAGTATTCCGACGGCTACTTGAAAGAAATAGGTCACGGAGGGTTAAACATCCCAACCAACTTGAATCCCAGAAGATCGAAAATTCAGTCAACGCTCAGTGTCGATCTGGGTACCAATAAATCTTGCTCAGAACGTTTCATCCGTTTTCTAGATTACTCCTCGTTCCCGAAAACGTTACTCTTTTATCCCCCTTTCCCCGGTTCTATTTAACCGCAACGCAATTTTTACTCCTTTATCATCGCGAAGACTCGCACGTCTGCAATTCCCCGTTCCCCCAAGTTCCTCGAAATGCACGTGGGGGTTGCTGTCGCCCAGAAAGATCGCCCCATGGATCCCGCGAGGCCACCCTGAAAACGCGGAGAATAATCGCCGGGCTGGCAGACACAGACTCGGGGTGCTTCTGCGGGTGTTTATTGTGTGTTCACACCGACGAGAGGTGGCAGCGGGGGTGGAGATGGCCAGAGAGAGAAAGGGAGAGGAGGGGTTGCACCCGCGACGACACTCTCGTTGGATGTCCTTCGCTATCCATCCCCTCCGGTCCCTGGTAACCCCACCAGTACGAAACAATTACAACTATGCTCCAACAATTTATAATTCCGCGCTCTCTGCAGCCCTTCCGCTTCTCTTTCTGTTTCACCCATGGGTGGGGCAGCAGTTAAACGTTATTACTTCAGCCGTTGCAGATAATTTCCCTCGTTTGTTCGTCGACGTGCACAGTCGCACCGCCACCGGGGTTCGTTGACGAATTCGTGCGCGGCACGGCTTCGGGAAACAGTCGTCAAGTCTTGGGGCTGGATATAATTCGCCGTTAATTCCTGACTACCAGATCCATGGCTCAAGAGAATCGTGATTGAGGTGTCTATGGGGTGGCTATGGAGTAGTATCACTCGATTCAGAAATAAACGCGTGCGAATGTATCGAAGCATTGCTTAGCTCTTACGAATCCTTTGCGGTTCGAAATATGTTGTCTCTTTTATTTAAAAACATTCGTAAATGTCACATTAACCGTTTAATTCCTTGCCGTGTCATTTTCTTTACAGTTACAGTCATTAAAACGAGTCTATGGCAAATAACGTCGTAGAAGGGAAAAAATTTATATTTTCTATGGCTACATTTGTTTTAATGCTTAAACATTGATTACAAACGAATCAAATTTTATTTCATCTAAAATAATAGGCATAACATTCATGTTGTTAGACTTTGTTGAAAATTAGTTCGTTTAAATTAGTTCGCCATCAAAAATGATATTACCATTATTTAACGGTGATGGTTGACAAATGTTGACTTATACCATTTTTGCAGTAAGCTAGTCGAAGAAAAAAACAACGTTTTTTCGTTTGAAGTTTCGTTTTCGAGTAAGCCGAGTTTGAAAATTCAGTGAACACGTTATTCGATAGGAATCGGATGATATGTCTGGCCATGGCCTACCAATTCTACTTCCTGCAGATACTAGGAGCATGAGAATTGACGGATTTTCAAATTCGTTTCCCTCTGCAACGAGGCATCAAACGAAAAAATGGTATTCCTTTTTTCCGACTTGTTTTTATATTTCGAATCACTACCCGGATGCTTGTAACACGATTTCGAAATATGCACATATTTATAGTGAATCCGAAAAGTACTTGAACACTATATTTCGGATTCTTGTAATACTGTCAATATTTAAACAATGATAATTTAGTTTAACAAAAATAGTAAGTTTATACATTTGGACTCATTTTAAAGCCTGAAGCATGTATACTTTCGTAGCTCATTATTAATTTGTTTCTAGGATGATCGTGCATGATATTGCATGTCGAAAACTGAGGTCACGTTTTTCGTCGAAAATGCTGTAAATTGAGTCGTCTGTAAAAGCATCGTAACATTTATTTATAGTTACACTATAGCTTTTGCATTAGGACTTTATACAAAAATTTATATTTGTAGTAATTCATTATTTTATGAAAGTAAGAACAATCAAAATTACAGTCATAGTAAATCAAGTTATCCGACCGCTTAGGTACAATTTTAATTTATGGAGTATTTTTTGTTACGTATGAATTTTATATCATGTATGTAGGTTCTATTCTTTCAAACGCGATTTAATTGTTTCAATTAAGTTGCAATCGTTTTTTACTTCATGTTCAAATCCGTGCGATAGCAAATCGACGAAAATAAACACCTCCGATATGCCTTTCTGTTTGCCTTTAATCGAGAAGTTACAACAGTGAAAACTATCGAACACGTTCTCGTTTTTGTACGAATTTTTAATGCTATTGCAATCCCTCGATTGCATTGAAGTAGAACAACAATTGCGAAATGCTCGGTTTTGTTCAATTGAACAGTGTATAGTGTTTCAATTGGAAGGAAAGTAACTTTTAACTAAATTGACGTTTGAAGCTGTGTTTTGAAGGAAAACAGTAGAATTAAAAAATACTAATAATGATGCATGCAGGTATAATATATTAAAGGATACGTCAATAATATTCTATAACAGAAGTTTGCTATTTAATTGCATTTTAGACAGAATTTAGATTTTATTATAATAGCAATTTATTAGATAAAATTGCATTTAAAACGTGTGCAATAGTACTCCAGCATTATTCCATCATATTTGAGAGGATTAAGTCGATACACATATTTTAGTTTAAAACTGTTTTGCGTATATTATTGGCATTTATCGTAAGTAATTTAAACATTTTTTCATAATTTCCAATATTGAAACACTATTTGAGTTGGTCTCTACTGACCATGCTGTATTAAATACGAGCCTAATATTACCAAAACTAACTAAATCGATATTCGATATAGCTCGATAGTTCATGGTGGGAACTACTATCATAGAAAGTTTTGTCAAACTGGATAACTATTCCATTATTAATTATTGTGTAATTAAAAAATCATTACACTTAACGTGGAATTATATAGCGTATCATATACAAATATAATATTTATTGATTATGTTCTCTAAGAATTATTTTCCCCACAATACTATTTAATAAAAGAGGTGAAGAAATGTTGTCACTATACCGCGTCAAAGCTGAAATCCATGACTCCTTCCCGTAAACGTAAACGATGATCAAACGAAGACGGGAACATCAGTCTCCGGTCCTCAAAGTGTTAAGGAAGGTGTATTCAGGAATCGTTGGCGGATCGGGTAACCACGGAAAAGGTATTGGCTCAGGAACCATTTAATGGCGAATGGAGAAAGGGCAACCACAAATTCTGAAAGTACTAAAGGATTTAAAAGCATTAAATGTGTCGAACTCGTTGGAAACGTACTTGTGCAAACGTCACTATCGCGAAAAAATGTGGGGAATGTTACGCTTTAACCAAGACATATAGTGTACCATTTCTTTCTGAAAATCTCGTACTATATAACCCACACTTAGTATACTTATAGAAAAAAATTCACTCATGCTATTTTTCTAACCTTAAAACTTACAAATGAAAAATAATATAAAGGCTTCTAAACATTATTTTCATATAAGCATGAAAAAGTGCTTAAGAGACACTTTAATACACACAATGAGTGAAATTATAATAATATAAACTAGTTCATATCATTTATAATTAAATTAGAGATATTTATGAAAAGTAAAAATTGTCTATACATAAGTTGCAAATAACTGGTACAAAGAACAAATTTCTCTTTCCTGTAATAATTAATATCTAAAATGTTTACACCATTTAAAGAAATGATCACAACTGCAATTTATGATCAAATATAGCAGTCTCTGTCTAATGTACTATTGTACATCTGCCTAGGTGCAATATAATACAATTAATTATTTTAAATACTATCACAATATTCAATTTTCAAATGAACAACCTAAATACACGATTGTGGCGTAACATTGTTGTCAACATCTAACTAGGTAGTTAATCATTTCCGGTAACAGACGTAAAGAAAACTGATTTTCGTATCGATTATCCACTTTCTTTCAATTTGCATACACATAGAGTGCTGTTGAAGACTTGGCAGTTCCGTTCGTCGCTTCCATTAAAATTTGCAGAGAGCAGTAAAGGGGTAAGAAGCCTGAGCGTCGGTCGTAATTTCACCGCGTTACGTAACACAGTGTATAATTTGCCGCATACAGCACCGTCGTGGTAATAATTAACGCATTCACAATGCGTCCCCCGTGCTTGAAATAGAAGTTAATTGTTGCGTTTCGCGGCAATCGCTCTCGACAAGTGAATTTCGTTCCGCCGGGAAAGGCCGCAATTGTTTAGCGTCACACGGGGTCCAATAAAAGAGTCCCAGACTCGTAACAACTGTTCAACAAATTTGTTACTTCGGCTTCTGTCAGCGCAGAACGTCATATGTACATGGTGGCTCGACCGGCGCACACACAGAAACCGATTGGTTCGCGTTTCGTGTTATTGAGGTCGAGAAAATCGACCCGGTATCGCTTTTCACTCTTCGTCTTCTCAGTCTCTTTCTCTCTCTCCCTCTCTTTTTCTCCCTCTTTCTCTTTCTTTCATTTCTCTCTTTTCCGCTCCCTCCTTTTTTTTATCTCTTTCCAGCAAGCTCGCCTTTGATGTTCGCGCCGAAGAACTTTTTCGGCACGGCAGAGCATAAGGGCGTTTCGCGATATTGTATGGCTGTCGATTCCGCCAATAAAACGTTGGATCTGGCTTGCCACTCGCGGAAACGCGTCAACAAAGAAGTTCTCGTTTCCATTCCGTTCCGTTTTTATTCGAGAGAGTCAACATTAATTCGCACGTCTCCTCTACATTTATATCACACTTGTTCAACGGATTTCTCTCTCTCTCCGTATTCCTCTTTCTCGGATACAGGGTGCTTCAAAATTCTACGTCGCGACCAGTGTGATTCTGCACGTCTGGGTAGGTTATCAATAAGTCACCAGTACAATGAACTTATTGTTCGTAGTTAAAAATGAATCAACGGTCTCAGTATCGTATTCATAAACACAGATTACGAAGTATCGATAAAACGATCTCAAAATCATTTCTAAACAGAGATTTCGAGGTATGCGATTTGATACTTTGTTTCAAGAATCGGACTGTGGGGGTCTAACCTAAACAATCTGGAGACACGAGGTGACATGGTTCCTTTTGGGGTTTCCAAGGTTTTCCTCTTAGAATCAGTCGAAGCTAAGATTTCGTTTGGTAAAGAACTTATCTCGCCGTGAAATAAATAGTTGTTTTATTTCAGAGAGAAGTACTAGCGTGCATTTTTTTAACACCCATACCCAATAATCTACTAAAGAAATGGACAGCATAATTGACCTCGACCCTTTTTTCAAGGTTTCCACATTATGTGCCGTCATAATTTGAGACAGTGGAAAGTAATCTTGGAAAAGAATCAAAAAGTATCGAAATTAAATAAAGAAATTCTCAAGTGAGTCTTGTTTTTTGTAATTTTTATTGAACACAAAAATCTAGTTACTATGCATTAGCATATTGATTGTCGAACCCCTTAAAAATCCCACTACATCATAGCAAACGATACAGACCATTTTTCTTGTGCACAAAGACCTGCAGTCTAGTTATTATGCATAAATACGTTAATTGTGCCGAACCTCTTTAAAAAGGCAACAACATCAAAGTAATTTAATTATAATGAGAACTGCGTATTTACCACCACGAGGTATATATTAAGTTGCAAGAATGGGGGTTAAAGTAAGTTGTATTTCAACTTGTAATACTAGAATAAACTAAATTGTTATCGCTCGCAACAGTGTAAATTCAATGAAAGTATTTGTACATTACGCCAGCTAATTGGAATCTTTAAAATTCTGTAGCACGGGGTCGGAAGTTTTATTAATAAACTCGAGGGCGAATCTAAACGGTCCTTAAAAGATATGAATCACAATCTCTTACGCGGGAATAAGGGTCATCGATCAACCGGAGAATCCGCGAGGATTCCAAAGAAATTCCTGATCCAGATTCCAGGAGCTGTGAGAGCCATGCGCGCCCTCGAAACCGAGCGGACGAGATCGGCCGGTGGTCCGGCAGTAAAGCTCAATATAAATCAGACCGATCCTTTCGCTCGAGTTTCAGCTCTCTTCCTTTCGGTATTCTTTCGTGTCCATCTTTTTCTTCTGCCCTATCCCGCCGTTGCAGCAGCCGCTGTTCCTCGACACGTAATTACGAGCCTTCGGCGAGGAACTTCCGGGTTCCGGTGCTTTTACCTCGAACCGTGATTACCCAGCGATCCTCGAGGAAAGGAACGCACGAAATGAAAACTGCACGATCGAGTGGAAAGTGGCACGTCTTTGTGACTCGATTCGGAACTTTGTTTCCGACGGCACCGGACACGATATAGCAGCTGCTCGAAAGCAATTCGGTCAGCCAGGGTCGGGCCGAAAGTACCGTTTCTTTTTTGTCCGAAACTAATTTTCTATGGGTGTACTAACAATCTCAGCATTTTATTTTGTACAAGCAGGGAATGGTCTTGAAGCAAAAACATCTTTGGGAAATTAGCCTGAAGGTGTATGCAAATGGAAAAAAATTTGCAAATATAAAATGTTAACTAAAAGCACGAACATCCTAATTTTTAGTTATTTTGAAAAATAGTAGCAGCACAATTAACACATATATGACAATTCGCATTCTGATTTTATTGGTGAATAAATTTACGTAACGTTTAATAAATTCTTTAAATTAAAAATTGTTATACTTTAAATTAATTACTTAAACGAAGGAACATTTTATTTCGAAACTATTCAGATATTCAGTCATTGTAATATAACAGACATAATTATTAGAATTAAAATCGTGAAGATATTACAGATGGAACTGCGGAAATTTCTCGGATTGTAATTTGGAACGAAACGAGATTTAAAAACAAGGTAACTCTTTGGCACGCTTCTTCAGTCGTTGAAAGCCCTGCTAACGGAGCCATTAATCGTGCACGGACGCGTGAAACTGAGCGTAACGCGTTTTCCTGTTGTCGGCTAGCAAGGAAAATGACAAGAATTGAACGATTTTACATGGTTTGGAACGATACGAGAATTCGTCAGACACTCTCACATGCGGCGAAACAGTCCCTTGTTGTTTCTGGGTATGACGACGACGACGCTCGCGACTGCGATGATGAAGTCATGCAGAACGCAGCGGTGGATCAATTTCCACCATTTTCTCCGCGTCTCTCCCTTAGTTTCAACTTCGCCCCCGCTCCTCCACACCCTCCCTGGCCACGATGCAGTGGCCGGATTTTGCGAAAAGTCGATACGACCAGCGCGTCGCGAATTCGAAGATATAACCACGCGCAAAAGCTCGCCAATTTTCTACTCCGCCATGCTGAAATATAAATTTCGTTGAAGCCGACGCTATTTTTACCGCGAAATTTTAATCGAAACTCGGGCTACCGGTCTCGCCATTCGTCAGAAAGCGTTCGCGTAAATCGCGGGATATTATGCAGCTTTGTGTTCCTCCAGCCAACAGTTGAATTTTCGTTCAACCCGGATACCGATAAAGAATAATAAGATGATAATGAAATTGGAAATATTCTGAATTTTTAGGGAAAATAGAATCGGTAGGACGTTAATGAATTTTTACATTCTACTCTCTTGGTTATTTTAATTTCCAACTGCGATAGCTTAGGGAGAATTCCGAGTTTAAATGAACCGTTTGGAAAGCACTAATTTTTGGAAAAGAAGTTACTTTTCCTTATTCGTATTGTTTCATTGTTCTTACTTCCATAGTTCAGATTGGAAAACTTTTGTGCGATTAATCTTCTATTGTTTAAGTTAGTCTGTCCTTTCATTTCTCTTTCACGTTATTAAGATTTTTTATGTTTCAATCTTTCTGCAGCAAAGAAATTAATTCTGAACGAAGGATGAAATTGAAGAAGGTTCTAAATTAATCTTTTTTAATCTTTCTTCAATATTGTATTAATAATTCATAAAAATTATTAATTTTCGCGTTTGTTTGCCGTACACTTCTTGTAAATCTATTCAAGTGATCAAATTAAGTAGGTAGTTAACTATCACTTGTCCTTCTAGATTGGCAATGAGTATTTTAATAGGAATTATATTAAGATACATATTCACATATCACAAAGGATTTGTATAATATATACAATTTATACAATATTACGAACTAATTCATTCGAAGTCCTTGTTCGTTACAGGATGCATATGTATATGTATATTTATTGTTTTTGAAACGATTCTGTCTCGATTATTATTAGATAATTTACTTGATTATGAATTGACTTTTTCATATAAACGAAAATATTCGTTTAGAATATCTTGCATTACTTTTCTGGTGTGTTATGTTAATTTAAAAATTCATTGCCTTGTAATAATTCAGTGCTAATAAAATTTCTTAAAGAAACTATTTTTCCTTCAACAAAGATTTAATTCTAGTAGATTTGCAAGCATATGAAAACAAAATGTAACGAGAAATCTATTCAACTGTGTAAGCAATACCTTCGCCAAATAGATCTCTTGGATGCCACATAATTCTTTAGATGCACCACCGTTATTTCAATAAAACAGGAAATATTCCCAAGAAAATCTGGAATGGATAATTAAAAACTACGCATCGCGTAATTCCGAATGCCTTTTATATTTCTTTTTTAGCGGGAGATGCTTTCCTGCGATGCGTTTCTTTTTTCACCGGCACTGAAAGGTTGATAATAATGAGCAACGAGAATGAAGCCCGGATTAATTAAAAATCCGGCTCGAATTTTACCATTGAAAGTAGTCACTAATTACACGCGGCCGACGAGTTCGACGATCGCCGAATTATTTGGCCGGAACTCGAAGGGGCCAGGAGGGACGACCACGTTTCATCCTTCCGGCAGGACGACGATCCCATCCAAGTGATTTTTAATAGGTCCACTCGATCTCCGGATCAACTGTCGCCCAACTGGAATCGCCGTTTCCTGACGGGCTCCGCGCCCACTCGCAGAACTGAATTTTATTCCATTTGCCGGACCTACGTTGCTCGGGCGTCGTTACATCGATCGGCAACAAATCACCGATCACTAGACACTCGGTGTTTTACATCCGCGGAGCGCAGAAATAAATTGGCAGGCTACAGTGTAAAACTTTAATTGAAATCAACTATCTTGACAGCGGAAGGGCTGAACATATTAAAGGTTCTGTGTTCAGTTCCTCAGAAATTGCAATAGATAACTTATTTTTTGACAATGAGACAACTGCACATTAAAAATAGGGAAATTTGTTCTACAAAGATTAGATAGGTACTTAATGGATTAATATGTACAATAAGTAGAATTAGCAAATCATGGTCAGGCACATCAGCAGATTGTTATTTTTTACTTATTTTTATGTCTAGGCTCACTCCATTTGCAATTGTACCACCATATCGAAGACACCCTGTAGAGTATAATTTTTGTGAAATATAATTGTAATTTTTGAACATTTTGGAATATTTTAAACAATGACAAAATGAAGGGTATTCAATCGACTCCTTGGGTGGGTAATTAGCTATCCAGGAACCCTATTGTTATATTTCCTTGAACAATTTTTTAACTTTCGTCTAAAAAAATACATGTGTTTATTTTTCTGTTTGCATAATAGTTAATACGGCTGTATATAGTGAGATCTTTTGTTTTGTACTTTATAGGATTTGAGGATTTATTGAATGTATTCAATAATAATTTATATCCGATTCATACTCGTCATGCAAATATATTCTGATATATCGATATATGTCAAGCACAGAAACAGAAACGAAAGACTCATGTTTATGAATAATGCATGAAATAAATAATGTATCACATGAAAATTCTAAATTAATTATTATTGACTTGTATATTGTGATAGGCGTTGAAACTTTCCTGGAATTATTGTAAATTTTATAGAAAATTAAATACTGAAGAGATTTATTTAGAGAGTCAGTTTCTTTGTTTACCGCTCCTACTGTTGCGTCAGGAGAAAGATGTTTTTTTTACAATATAGAATATCTAGAAGGATTATGAAATTATGAGCTCGTTTTAATAGCTTTTACCTGATCAGTATTGCACTTAATTTCCGAGAGTCTTGAAGGTATTATTGGAAAAAGATATTGCTGAAATTAGTGATCCCTTGGCTGAAGTGAAGGAGCTTTTATGAGCTAGTAGTAGGAGTCAATGATATCTGATCCATGTTGCATATTCTTCCGGATTATTTACGATGTATCAGGCCATTTTAAACAAACTCTTCAAGAGTTTCAAGCATTATTTGTTGCATTTTATTTAGTAAGTATCTTGTTTTAATAATTATTTTATAATAAATTTCATTGTAGACTTCTATATTATTGAACGTCACGACTAGACTACAGATCTTTATGTATTTATAAATTTGAATTTAAATTTTAAATTTGAATTTAAATTTCTATTACATTTCAGGTTTGTTGCAACTCAGATAAGAAAGTACATACCACCGTGTATACATATAATCATCAGTTAATATGCATGTTGTAAGAAAAAAGGCAATTTTCTTTTAACTTTGTGTTCATAAACATTGTTTAGATAATTTAACATAGTAAAGGTAAAGCGTTATTTCTGATTATTTCTGATTTGCGAAGATTAAAGTTTCGCTCTCCGACACGTGGTTAGTATAATTGTAAATTGTACAAAATTGTTAATTGTTAATGGTACTTAATGGAAGATCCTTATAAAGCTAGTTTCGAATCAACAAGAAGCAGTGACTTTTTTTATTGTTCCCTTGGTTTCGTACACTGTGGTACGCACCAACGCAATATCTTCTGGTCGCTAAAATAGAGGACACCGGATACGAGGGTCCGGTTTAATAAAACAATATACCGGGCCGGAAATTCTGGCGAATATTAAGAAAATGGTAGCTCCGAAGAATACAAATTGCCCGGGGGAATAAAGACGCGCGACGGTTCCTGTGCGCGATCCAGCGGTGATCTATGAACTGTTCACGTGCGAACCCCTGCCGTGGGAGTTCAGCCGGAGACGGGGGATCACATTGTTAGCTTTTCAACGGCGGGGAAAGTGCGGTTGATACACCGTCGGCCTGAGGATCGCAGAGAGAAAGAAGCTGGACTCAATACGTGACCGGCGAGCAAACTGCTTTACTGTCCGCTTTCAAAAATCGCGCGCGCTGTCCCTTTTCCCGCTTTTTTATCGTCCAACCCCTCATCCCTTCCGCTTGGAACCCTCTGTCGCCCTCCGAGGACACGTTGAAAGCATCGTTCCGCCGTCCTGTTAATCACCAGGCTTGCCGCGCGAGATTTCTCTCCGCGTCGACGATTTTTTGCCGGATCATCGCTGATTAGAGGCGACCGCCGCAGCACGACGCAGATTTTATGATACTTTATGGCGCCCGGGCGCCACGGCCGCGCCGACATTTTTCTTTATAACGCTCCCGGTCGTGTTAAGCGTGAAATGTACTTTTCGCGGCCAGCAGATTGCACCGGCTACAACGGGCGACGCGATGCGACGACGCGTCGCGACGCTTGCTCTGCTTGCCCTGCTTTACGTGACGATTTCGTGTCGCTGCGTTGGCTCTAACCGGGATTCTTGCGGATTTCACGCGAAAGTAGAATACCGTGTTTAATCATTAGTTGACTCTGTCGCACACTAAGTATACTATATTAACTCCCGCGCTTCGTGATCCCGCTTTACTGTCGCGGAATTGACGGTCGCTCGTAATTACAAAAGTGACCAAACAAGGGAATATAAAGTTTTCTTTTTACACCGGGAATTAAAATGTAAAACGTCTATCATTTAAACCGTGAATGATCTCTGTACACCCTTTCAAGTGGAGTACCTTTTTTAACGAACCCAAACACTTGAGTTATTTTTCTAGATGTTAGAAAACTTAGTTTATCATAATACCTGATGTGAAAATATCGTTTATCATGTTATTATAATAATAAACAGAATTTGTCTGTCATTTTTTTTCTTGAATGTTAATTACTTAATGAACCTTGCTAAGTATAATGTCAAGAAACATTCAACAAAACATTACAAAATATATATTCTAAATTATTTTTGACATAAAATTGAAATTTTTAAACGTGATTTCAATATCTCTATGTATGTATTATTTGGAATGTATTGCAATTATACTTTCCCAGTTGATTTCGATGCATATATTTTCTTTTACTTTTAGAAATGCAATATTTTCGGAGGATCAAATCATTTTTTACCTCTCAAAGAATAATAATCATAATAATAATCAGTTACAAACATAGCTGTTCTTTAGCTTCCCGATAAGAAATTATCTTGAAACACTGTATATGTAATCAAAACGGATTAATAATGTAATATTTGTTTACTAATCGATTGAATAGAAATCTTTCTTTAGAAACAATAATGATTATACTACGAATCTTTATGCAAAATAAAAATATTCTGCATCGATTGTGGAAAGCAGTAGTTGAATAAAAATTTATTTCACTCTTTAATGGTATCTTTACATTGAAAATAAGCTAACAACATTCTTAAATTTTTTATATTCTTCACTGTATATTTTACCCAATTAATTTCTTCATAAACGATGCATTTTAGATTGTTTCATGAAATGTTTATGGAATCAGGAAAGAAATGTTAATGTTATCGGGGAAGCTATTTGTAAGTTTGCAGCGTTACGTGCACAGCGTAATTACCATCCGAAGGTTCGACGTAGTAGACACTAATCGAACGTTAAAGTTTTTATTAAATTTAAATTCAAGTTGCGTGCTTACCACTGAGGAGGAATAATCCACAGGCAACGAGTGTTCTATGGTCCGAATAACAATGTCCAATTAAAGCGGAGATTGTGGCGGCAAGGACCAGCGCGGCCGCAGCCACTTGAAACGGCGCGGATATTCTGGAACAGATCAACGAAAATTAATTATATTTGTCTAGCAAACTGTTGTAAGCCATTAAACAATTTCTACACGCTAGACCTTGTGTGAAATTCAGAAACAACAATTAGCTTGCAAATTTTTAGCAATTCACACAAAGACATATCGTTTCACAATCTTGCGACAAAAGTGTAGCAAGTAAAAAAAACATACTTTTGAGTTATTACTAGACTGCGGATCTTTATGCAAAATAAAAATGTTTTGCATCGATTGTAAGAGACAGGAATCACTTGCAAATTGATTTTATCGCATGACGACTTTGTTACATTAAAAGCAACATTACAACAATCTTGAATTTTTAAGATCTTCTATTGTTTTATATTTTGAACAACCAATTTCTTCATAAACGCATAAAGATTCGCAGTCTAGTTATTACCATTAATGATTTCTGTAAATATTATTTCAGACGTCATAAAAAAAGTATTAACTTAAATAGAAACAAATAAAACAAATAAAAAAACGTCACAAGTCAAAAGAGTTGTTTTTTACAATTGTAAGGCTGAAATAATACACATGACATTATTTTTGTTCAGTTCAAGATTATAATCTCTTTCTTGGCAGTCTTTTTTGATTTTCAAATTGCAAAGATAATTGACAAAGGTACAGATTTAAATCAAAAGATATTGTTGCAAAAAATTCATACGATTAAATATCCTAGCGAAAATCTTAGATATGAAACACCTAACATTTATGAATATTCCGCAACATTAACAAAAACAAACCAGTAATGGTTTCTATGATGAAAATTTCCAAACAATTACATTAATCGTGATTATACCATAAGGTAAAAATCTAGTCTCTTTAAAATGGAAATGTTTGCTATCTTTTATTAATCTAAGTTACCACGACAACGTGGTATACAGACAGTTAAACGTAGTTAGGATTTGACTTTTCAAGGTTTGAAATAACCGCCGAATATCGATTGATCTACGCATCGATCAACAATCCGTGAAACGACCATTTAGGACAATAACCAAAAAAAAACGGGGTACCCGTGACGAATTTCGCTTGTTGGTATCGGACGACGCGAACACATTTTTGTTAGTAGTAATTTCATGGATGTTACTTTTAAGTATTATAATATTAAAGATTTAATTCGTATTCAAATTGTTATTAGATTGTAGAGGTTTAGGTAATTTCACGAGTTTATAACTGTATAAACTGAAACTACCCAATTGCTAATAATAAAGTTACAAAAGGAATTCATTTCTCCCATTATAAATTTTATTCAGCGTTAAAATAACGTATGAACTTCAGTTTATTGCAGCGTTGAATTCAACATTTATCTCTATTTGCGGAGTATTGCACACTATGAATATTCAACACATTCATCACCACGTGTTTGTGATGATAGCTGGAATTTTGCGTAAAAGGGTGGACTTAATACTCTCTATACATATCTACTGTCGTTTAAAATATTAAAATATTCTGTGCAATATTCAATTACACATTACATCTTATTTAATATTTCTTAAAAATGCAATGATACATGTAATAAAAGTATACAGTCTTAAAACTTATCCATATTTCTCCAGAAATTTTAAATTATAATTCATCATTTCTAAATAAAAAACACAAGATATCTTGTATTTAGATTGTGGATATTATGCACTTGTGACTAGACAACGGATTTTATGCATTTATGACAAAGATGAATAGGTGTAATCTGAAACAGTAAATTCATTGAAAGAATTAAAAGATACTGTTACATTATTTTCAACCTATTAAACATATTCAGAATGAATAAATTAAATCCTATTTCACTCTAGTTTGTTGCAATACAGCTGGAAATTTTTATTTTGCATAAAGACCCGCTTACAATTTTTCTGATTAAATTCTCTTAAGAAGAGAATTTTCTTTAATAGATATTTAACCAAGTTCCATCTGAAAGAGGCTCTGTAATTTGATTTTAAATAATAATTTCAGAAGAAGTTGTGTCCACCATATTCACCCACATAGTTGCTGGATTGTGTTTAAAATTGCTGTGGCTATTTAATAATTCATTAAGAGATTCTCAATTATTGTTAAATAAAGTGTTGGGATTAGGGATTGCAATACCGGTATACCGGTATTTCGTGCTATTTTTAAATTTCGTGAAACCTGTATTTGTTAAGGTAAAATATTTTCGGTATATTAGTTAAAAACAATAAATATTTTTTTTGCATCTATTCTTATTTGAAATACGCATTTACAGTAGTACCAACATCGATCATTTGCTGTCTTGTCGAGTTGTTAGAAGATGAGGGACATCGAGGCAAATATTTAGAGGAAGTATATCATTCATTATTAATAGTACCACCAACGAGCGTGGATGCCGAAAGAGCATTTTCAACTGCAGGTAATTTGGGCAGAAAAATACGTTGCAGGCTTAATGACAGTACAGTAGATGCATTATGTTTTTTGTAAGCACATTTAAAAAATATGCAGTTAATTTAGTTAATGTTTTTTTCTATTAATAGATAATAATGGTACTTACTCTTACTAGTATCTACACTATCTCTTTACACTTAGTTATTATAGTATCTTCTTAATAATAATACTATATGTTTAGTTCTTTGATTGTATTATAATACTGTAACGGTTTGTGTTTTATATTATATTTTTTTAAATGATTATTTTACTGCCGTTATTAATAATATTTTATTGTAACATTTTATATTCCTACATAACAAAATTGTTGATAAATTTGTAGTTTAACTTTTTGGATAAAACTAATAAGTATGGCAAAAAACAACTGTGTTTTTTTAACATTTTTGAAAATTCCTAATACCGGTATTCCGGTACAACGTTTAAAAAAATACCGAATACCGGTATTATATTTTTGGTCCGGTATTGGAAATCCTAGTTGGGATGCAATCGATATTAATCATGCAGGTGTATAAAACGTTCAGCGAAATTTTTTAATCTAAATTTAGTTGCCGATTCTGGGCAATTCCTTCAGCGTAAATAGAACATCGTTCGACGTACATGGGAACGGCGAGCAAAACGGGGAACGACAATGGATCGACAGATGCTTTGGTATATGTGTGATTTAAGTCGGGAATTGTTCGTGTCGCTGGCACCACATCGACGGCTATTGTCAACGCGTTGACAGATTTCATATAGTTTACGCCAGGAAGTAAAACCGGATGCAGTTTTCGACCGGTTTATGGTAGCACGGACGACTTTATACGAGTATCAAAATGCTGTCAGTCAATAATGCTACCGGCATCGGAGGATGCGAGATAAAACAAAGTGCGAATATTTCTTCCTGGTTTTTAGTAACACTTCTTGTTACGCGATACGAAATGAATAAAGTACAGCAGCTCCATGCCAGCTCCATTTATTGAATAAAGCTCAGCTGCCTCGGAATCGATTTTAGTTTTGGTATTTGTCTTCGTTCGAATAAATATTCATTACTATTTGCTGCATTTGCAAATCGCACACATTTTATGCAACCATTCAAAATATTTTCGAACTTATTTGTATGCTAAATAATCTAGCCGGGATTCAAACAGGTAGTTTCTATTAGTTAAAATAGATTTAATATCTTACTCTTCATTATTTCATCATAATAAAAATTGCAGGGGATGAAATCAAACAAATAGATTTGTTAAACTTCGTAAAACAAAAAAAGGAAAAATTTGACAATTATTTCTGCCTCAATCTAATTTTTTAAGGGCAAGAGACAAAATAAATGCATTTTCAAACGAACCCAAACGATATCTGAATCACATTGGTTCCCGAGACATAAGCCACCGAATACCGTCATTAAAGAACATCTTGCGCGCTTGAATACCTGGAAGTAGCATGACCCAATTGTAGAAACTACGGACAGGATAGTAATAGTGATAGTAAAAAGCCGCTGAGTCGGCATCTAGCAGTGACTACTACCAGATCCTAGATTGAAGACGATTATCTCTGCGAGTGCGAATCCGAAATCTGATTTTGATGCAGCTGGTACTATATTATTGACTATGTCTCACCATGAAAAGCAATTACAGTGATATTCAAATTTAAATTTTCTTTTCTTCATCGTACTGATATCTATTATCAGGTATCACAAGATACACAATATCACTGCACTACACGATGTATTATAAATCATTATATCAAATCATTATATTAAATTCACCCTTTTACAGATCAAATTTATCCTCATGCAAATCAAATTCATTTGTGGGCGATGCGAGCATGAATGTACAGCATTCTGTCGTGATCTTATTTGAAGTTATGCGAAATCTTTGCACTCAAAAGGCAAACACGTTATAGTTACTTCAAATATCTTTGTGAATTTATTTAGAGAACTACTACAAAAATTGAAGGAACATAGTCTGGAGAAAGTGCGTGAACTTTACTATTGAAGAAGTTTCTTTTGACTCTTCAAACCATGAACATTTTGGTGGATGTTAGTTTTTAGTCTTGCAACGATCACCCGCTCAGACTGTAATAATGATTATAATAAATTTATGGGTAAATGAAAATACCTGAGGAAGCTATAAAATAACCATTATACAGGGTGTCTCAAAATTCCTTCAACATCCGGAAATTGGAGATTCTAGGGATCATTTGAAGCAACATTTTCTCCGTAACAAAGCCGCGGACGTCATTTTTGCAAAGGAAAATGTTGCTTCAAATGATCTCAAGAAATTCCCATTTCCGAATGTTGAAGGAATTTTGAGACACCCTGTATAATAAACGAAGCTATGTATACAGTATACTGTTAAATAAGCATTTTACAGTTTTCCATTGTTACACAAAGTAAGCTTTGAATTTCGAAAGGGTGAATTTGGTTCGCAAGGGGATGAATTTGGTCTGCAGGAGGGTGAATTTGATTTGCAAACAGGTGAACATGATCTGCAAAGTGCTGAATTGGGTGTGCAAAACCTGTGTAATTTCCATTCTACACTTACTAAAGGCCTACAAATTCTAGCGATGATCAAGAGAGTTAAGTATTACCACGAAACGTTTCTCCCGGAACAATTTAACGAATGGTGCCCTACAGCGACGTGAGCGATCGTCGGCTCGAACAAGACACACGTCATTGAGGGATGAAAATGGATGTTACCACCTCCGACACTGCGCTCGGGGACTCCGGAACTTCCCGTAGACGAAGACGGAAGAGGTTAATCAAGATTTGCGGTGAAGCCCACATTCGGGTGACACGACGATACGAATATGCCGCCTAAATTTTGATTGATCCCTCCGCCGACTTCGGAAGCCCTTTCGAATTCAGGTCCCTTGCCGGCGTGCCGGGTAAACGACTTAAATTTATGGCCATTTTACGTGTTACGACCACGTGACAGGTGGCCTGCTGATCACTAGGAATTTCCATCGAATTGATAGGCTGTTGGTCACGGTCAGGAAAAATGACACTGAAATTTTGCGGTCGACAAGATTCCTTCGTCTCATTTACATATTTATAGTAAGACAAATATTGAGTCTAGCCATCAATAATTTCCGTTTCAGTATGTCGAGTTTCTTTGTTGATAAAATAAACAATAATTGGGCATTCGCCGTTATTGGCAACCACTTGTTGCTATCGGATAGCTTGAACGTAACGAGTCATTGATGTGATTAATGCATGATTACAATTGGTTTCAGGAAATGGAAATCAGAATAACAATTATAGTAACAACGAAACTATTATTGTATTGTACAATGCAATGTTATTGGAGTGAAAGGCACATGGTCCACACAAAACCAAAAGAATACAATAAAGTATATAACTAATATTACTTTATTGTATTCACATTAATATAACAATATTTCTAATAGTAAGAATGAATATTTTATTGTTAGAGTGGTCCACGAAAGTTACTACGCCATTCAAAATTCGAATTTGTTTAGAAAAGAATAAATGTGAATTTTTTAAAGTCATCAAATGATGCTTCGATTATCTTGTCGTTTACTTCAGTATACATATACATAAAATCCAATACTTTCTTCATTAAAATGTAGATACAAAGTTCTCCATAATTATGTATGTACAGTTAATACACCAGAAATGAATTAACAGTGCAAAATAAAATATTATTTTTATAATTGGTCTAGCGTGTGATTGATATATCAAAATGGCAAATAACGATCGAAGATAAAAATTTTACATTTTCAAGAAATACAAATCAGACTTACATGGATTCGAATTACAAGGTTCAGGTTTCTCTTTTAAATCGAAATTGTAGCATTAGAATTACGATAGAGAAATATAAAATGTGTAATAATCATGGCTAGATTATGGTGCAGACAAATTTAGAATTAATAGTTTATAAGAAACATTTGCTATTAATGGCGACGAAATTGGTGGCTCACCACACAGTTCAATGAAACGTCAGCGTCTCATTGGCAAAGGTTACTGATGCCTCGAAAGCTGAAGTCAGTGCTTTACAGAATCCTATTAGACACCGAACGCTCCGGGGGGTTAAGGATTGAAATCGCATTTGCATTATTAAACGATCAATTCGGAGCTGCTTGAAATCGTAGGCTGTGCACCATTCTGATGCCACTTTTTTCCCCTGCCAATACCACTCCATCGGCTGTTTATGGAGAGCGAACGAGTGGCTGGAAAACGGAATTGGGAACGGCGATATACCGTTCCCCAACTTCGAACCTTTAATTGGTCCTCTCCCGCACGCTCGATTGCTATACTTAAATTTCACACGAACACCACGCGCATTACTTCCATTCAACTTTATAAGACGTCGCGATTATTAATCAACTGCAATCGTCACCCGATTCTATTGTTTCGTGTCGGACATGGTCCGGTTAACAGTACCCACATTTTGTTATTATTAATCTTGTAAAGTAGTGTATCTAAATGTTGTGTTCACACGCTGAGAGAGATGCCAACGCTCAGAAAAGTCACGCAAAATAAAGAAAAATTATTTAATGATACAAGAATAGGAAAGACGAGGTTCATTATTATGTTATTATATATTAGGTATGCCTAGTTATTACTAGATTGCGGTTTTCGTGCATTTATGAGAAACGTGAGTGAATCAAATGCAAGGCAGTAAAAATATTTATAGAATTTAAAATTATATCTGTACTGTGAATAGGATGTGATAAAAATCATTAAATTAAATCAAAATTAAAATATTATTAATCCATGAATTTCTTTTTTAGTCATGTATTTTCTAGTAATAGTGTGTGACATAATATAGTATTTTATCCATATAAGTCTCCAGCACGGGCCTGCCGAAGGACATTTATGCGCCAGCGACACTATTCTTTGATTGTTACCGAACGTAGAAAAGGACAGCCGAGCTCGAGACAAATTTCCAACTTCTTCATTTTTCATGATTTTTCTATGAGACTTCCATGACCATATTTCTGGCATCTTTATAGTTAAAATCATACCAAATATGATATAATTCCGATGATATTTACTTGTGTTATAGACAATTAAAGTTTCGGGCGCTAAGAAGGATAACGTAGGGGAAAGAAAGAGACGCAGGGAGTCGCAGTAGCCGGCACATTTCAAAGACTCACCGGTGACTGTCCTTCCTTGCGCCCGAAACTTTAATTGTCTATTACACAAGTAAATATCATCGGAATTATATCGTATTTGGAATGATTTTTATTAGAAAAATGCCACAAATATGGTCATCGAAGTCCCATAAGAAATAATGGAAAATAGAGAAGTTGGAAATTCTAATTAGGCGGGCTCACCGATATATTCGAGCCGCATGTGTAGCCTTAAGGGGCCTCAAGGGGCTACACTCCGCAGTAGTGGGGAGATCTGGGACAGCTACAGAGGTCAGACTTTTGGGACATTTATGGATAAAATACTGTATAATGCAATCAGATTATGAAGCATTAGATGACAAAGTCTTTGGATTTTAATGTACAGAATACCAATTTCATAATTACCTGAACGGTGCACAAGGATTAATAACACTTAAATTCACTGGAGCATTCCATACAGTCTGTGGTTTTAATGGCAGCTGAATTTAGAATAATATAATTCGACACACGCCATTATTTCAATTATAATGTACTATTGAAGTCAACGTAGCGGAACAGCACGTGTTACACATCTGGATTTATCACAGGAAATGAAATAATTGTGTGGTTGCGAAAAATATTTCACAGGCGCGTGGAGAGATTACTAAACCGTGTAAAATGAGCTCGAAAAATAAATCGTGTGTATCTGCCGGTTACAGAATCTCTGGAAAAATCGTATAAAATAAATCGATGCAGTTTCGAACCGTGTTCTCTTGGAAAGTAATCAAAATAATTTTGTACGATCTTCAGATCTAATTCAAAGTGGACATTATGAGTAATTTTGAAAATCTGTTGCTTGCAATAGAAAGATCATACTTGTACGTAACAATAAAATACATAAAATAATATTATTGGTTGCATCTCTCTGCAAAAATTGCCTTCCATAATTATGAATAATTTTTACCGTATTCTGACCATGATCAACTTACTCTACTCCCTGCATTTATTATAACATGCGAACCGGTCGGATCTTTAAACTCGATTATCTCGAAAACGCGGTGTTAGACGATAAAAATATTATTCCTTCCGTTCGACTTTTTTTCATTTAGAATTACCCCCTGCCCGATTGTACTAAGATTTTCGACCTACCCTTTATAAGAAAAAAGAATGGAAAACACTTTTCTGGCAAACCTCGTACACCATTGTAGATATCCGAGACTTCCAGTATCAATGCATCTATCGACCCTACATATAATGAAGGCATGATCAAAAATAAATAATTCCACATGACATGCTTTGCACACTATAGCTAAACGTTTCCATAGCAAACGTTCTCGGCAAACGTTTGTATCGCAAAGAAACAGATCGACAGGCTAAGAACCACTAAGATTCTCGATCCACCTTTTATAAGAAAAAAGAATAGAAAATACAAGAAAATACTTTTCGGACAAACCTCGTCCACCATTGTAGATATCCGAGACTTGCAGTATCAATGCATCTATTATATGACTCTACATATAATGAAGGCACGATCAAAAATAAATTCCACACGACATGCTTTACACACTATAGCTAAACGTTTCCATAGCAAACGTTCTCGGCGAACGATCGCATCGCAAAGTAGCAGATTGACAGGCTAAGAACCACCAGGCATGCTGCGAATATATACGGGAGTGGGGGTGGGGCAGGATCTTAGAAGCCGTGGAATCATCGTTAAAAACGATCGACACGGTCCTCGAGCAGAATCGTCGCCGGGAGCTCAAGACTCGACGAGGAGGTCGATTGGGAGCGTAGTCGTGGTAGCGCCACCCCTTAGTGCAAGACGCGCCGTTACCCAGCATGCTCCATTTACCACGATAGCTACGAATACGTGTATTACACTCGGGGTATCGAAATTCCCCTCGGCTCGAACCACCCCCGCCCCCGAACCCAGGACACGACGTCACACCCTCGTGCCAGCCATTTCACCTGGAACGACAACCATCCCGCGACATAACGATACGATGTTTCGCCGGGAAAATTTCGCGGAAATTTCGGCCCGTTCCCGAACTGCACCCGCGTCTCCACGCCGCCGCGTTCGACTGCAGGTAAGTCTCTCTTGAACGTGAAATTTACACGATGCGTCTGCCAGTTTCGCGACGGGGCGAAAATTTCGTGCAGTTTTTTGAACGGTTTCCGCCAGCCACGCTCTCCTCACGCTTTTCCCCAGTCTCCAGCTTTCCACCCCCTTTTTTTCTCGGTTTCTTTTTTGGCCCCGTTCGGAGGAAAAGTTGGCTGCTGGTACGTTTCGGGGTGTGAAATTCTGTTTGGGGATTCTCGCGGTTTCGCTCGACGCTGTCTTGCTCGCGATCCTTGCCGCCCCGCTCCGTGCCACTTGAGACAAAAAGTAGAGGAAATGGTGGCGCGGGTATCGTTCCTTTGTGGAATATCGCGGCACCGTTGCGAAACCGCTCTTTCGGATACGTGTAGGAGAGTCGCAGATGCTTGTAGGATAGTTGGAATCGATATTTTCTGCGAATATGGTGGACGTACGCCGTCGGTCGTGAGTATCGACGCACTTGGCAAAGATGGAATAAAGGACGAGGAATTTACTGTTTTGAAAGGAGCTTATGAATATGAGTATATACGTACATGTGTGAGCTGAGTATATCAATATATATAAATCAAGTCCTGACTCACTCACTCACTCACTCACTCATCAACATCCAGGCTAAACCCTTGGCCCTAAAAAGCTGAAGTTTTGCACAGAGGTTTCCTTTATGATCTATACAAGGGATAAGAAAGGATATTTCAAAATTCAACTCCTATGGGGGTGAAAAGAGGTTGCAAGTTTGTTTGAGGAATATTTTGTTCGTAGTCGGATTTGCTTGAAACTTGGTCTTCATGCTCTCTGATATAATTAATCAAACACCTATTTCGGCATTTTATAAAATTCAACCGCCAAGGGGGTGAAAAAGGGTTGCAACGTTTGTTTGAGAAATATTTTGTTCGTGATCGGATTTGCTTGAATCTTGGTCTTAATGCTCTTTGATATAATTAATCAAACACCTATTTCGGCATTTAAAAAAATTCAACCCCTAAGGGAGTGGAAAGGGGTTGCTACGTTTGTACGAGGAATATTTTGTTCATGGTCGGATTTACTATAAATGCAGTAAAATGGTGCCAATAAGCCTAAAAATCGATATGGGTGTCGTTATTGAGGTTTATTGGGACGTTAATTACAAAAATGGCATCAATTATTCAATCAAAGATGGCGACATGACATAAAATTAAAATTATACAGGGGAGGAGAATGAGGGGTTGAAAGGTTTTATTTTCCGAGGGCATTAAACGGTTTCCTGTGCAAGCGAAGCTGCGGGCAAAAGCTAGTATCTAATAAGGTTTTTGAATTTACAATGTTTACATATTCATTTCGAAGCTGTAAATCGATGTAAGAATGTCGAAAAGATGAACACTCAAATCAGTTTTCTGATATTTTTAGTAGAACATGGAAGATTATCAAAGATTCAAGAAATATTGCGGATTATTGTTATTAGTTTTCGGATTTTATACATTTATGAGTAGGTGCAATCTAAAGCAGTTAAGAATTTAAAAAACTTTAAAAGTCTTAATATATTATTTTCACTACATTCAAATTGTTAGTGAAAAATATAAATTTATATGTAGCTCCTGTGCCTTGCAGTGATGCACAAACTTTTATTTTCCATAAATATCCGGAGTTTCGTTTTCAAGAAAATCAAGTTTGGAAATACGTGTCCTATTTGATAGGAATCGTCTGACGCGTCTGATCATGACCATCCGACTCTACTTTCTGCACATACTATTGCACGCGAACCCCGACGAATCTTTAAACTCGATTTTCCTGAAAACGAGGCGTCAAACGAGAAAATGCTCTTCTGTTTTTTCGATTTATATGTACATGCAGAATCAACACCTGTCCGCTTGTACATGATATTCAGCCATACCCTGTATAAGGGAATGTATAAGTGTTAACATTAAGTCTACCGAACACTATAACTGACTGACTTATAGTGCACTATAAAAATTGAAAAACGTGCTTGAATAAAGAAATACAATGAATAATTTTTCATGGAAGCATCTTTATAATTTCAATAATTGTAAACCAAAAAATTTTGAACCGGTCATTTGACTGGTGGTAGTTACTTTGGTATAAAGTATGTAACTGTATGTAAACTGTAGCTTTTTAGGTTAAGCGCAGATACATAAATTAATTAAATTCTAATTAAATACTAAATGTATAAGGTAGTTGGTAAGTTAGAATAAGTTAGGTTAAGAATCCTAAGGGGAGTCAATAATTGTAACCCTAAGAGGAGTCAATAAAGTTATACATACATGTAAACTGTAGCTTGTGTACATTCAAATAAGGTTTGTACAATATATGTAGAAAGACGATGATTATTCAGATATGATTGAGATCTCAAAAATACGTGCTGCATTAGAGTACCTACAATCACTGGCATTAATATTCGATTACAAGGGGATTATGTGTTATGATATTCAATAATGTATCGCTAAAATTAATCTGAGCCTCTTGTGAACACTAAGTATATATGTATATATTCTAATGGAAGATGAAAGAGCTCCGAAGTAATTAATTGATATTGGATGAAATATCTACAATAATGGTGAGAATAATAGAGAAGGCAGAAAGGAGTTCCCCTTCATAGAATGTAAAAGGAAGGGCTTATTGCGTTCGATCAGTAATACTACATTTATTCGAAGAACGTACAACGAGATGAAATGTTTCTAAAATAACTCAAAGTATGCTTTCATATAATTCCACACAGAAATAGGTTTTCCATTATATATCTAGACTGACTTTTATGAAGAAATTGGTTGGGTGAAATATAAAACAGAAAAAGATTAGAGAAATCTAAGAATATTGTTATGATGCTTCCATGTAGGAAATTTATTAAGGGATAAAATGAATTTTTATTTAACTCCTGCTGCTCATAATCGTTGCAAAACATTTTATATCACACATGAAAAACAGAAGATTGATTGGAAATTATTATTTGCAATTTTCCTGGTGGGTTGAACTTACTTGTTTAACAATGATATGTGCGCATCGCCGTTTCCACTTGAATTATGGCTCACCATGATTATATTTTAATTAAGGTCGTGTCTCATGAACGTTGCTGGCAATGCCTCATTCTTCGTGACTCACAATGCCTGCCACGCCTCGACATAATGACATCGATGACGCGATTCACGCGCCGTCTCGTTAATATTCCTGCCGCGAGGTCCGCGTATATTCAATCGTAATAATTGGCTCGTCGCGGCGAATCATTAAAACGGCAAAGATCATCGTTCGATTCGCCTTTCCAGCGCATAAATTTCGACCACCAACCAGACTGTAACGGAGACCTGACGCGACCGGTTACACGTTGCACTACGAAATGAAACGATTCCGGTTAATGAACGTGCAACTGATTACGAGCCATCGAGGAAATGTCCGGAGTATGTATGTTTTATCAGAATCACTGTTCAATATTCCGCCATTTTCCATGTCACTGAATCGTAATTAGTATTCCATCCCCTCTGCATATTTCATCGCAAGAAAATTTGTTCCCGTGAGGGTAGTTCGAAAATTATAATCTTTAAATGTTAAAGCTGATCAATCCCTCTTTCTTCTGTCGTGAAGTATTTACATTTCCTGTATGATTAAGCATCCAAGCTAATTTATTTGGTGTGACGAAACGAAGAGACTTATTAAATTTTATTTGTAAAAAAATTTATAAAAAAACTTTTTAAAAACCACGCTTATATTAGAATGCACTAAAAAGGAGTAAATAATATTTATAGTCACTAATATCTAAAAATATTAGTTTCTCCTTTTTAGTACATTCTAATATAAACGTGGTAATAAATCAGTTAATTTATCGTTGCTTCCGAAATTCTGTAATCTCTATATAGAATATGGGAAATAGTTTCATGTATAATGATTTCGAACAATTTCATAATGCATTTAAGAATTCAGTACGAGTAATCGCTGGATTGTGCAATATTTTACAAAAGGTTGAAATAAATGAAAATTTGCTTATTATTTAGAATCAGAATTCATGTTTGCAACCGAACTTTACTAAATTTATTTACATAACTCAAAGACTGATCGACCGATTAGTTTTGCTCATTTACTTCGTTACTGCTTCCTGTCGTTATAACAAGTTTGTCTTGTAGCTGCAGCAAAATATTGATTAAGTTTTTTATTTATAATACTATATTTAGATACGTACACACAATATAGAGAAAAGATGATTGTTCCAAAATTGTTCCAAACGTTAGAACTCGTTCCATTTTTCACGTATTTTTAAAAGCTGGTACATTTTCAGTTCACACTATTTAACTTCAAGAAAATTATTAATTTTTTTGTATTCGCATGACTATGACAGGTGCTGCGCGTCAAGCTAACAAGGGCTTATACGTCGAACAAGTTGTTATTTTGCTTTATTTACGTTTTTAAAAAATGTTTTCTTTAACGATGTATCTATGCAACCTAAGACAGTTTGTTCCTAAATTATCAGTGATATCCTGGGAAAAAAATCATAAAAAATTCTGAGACTTGTGGTGAAGATTTTAAACAGCTATTTTTAAAAAGAGTAATTAACCCTTTGCACTCGGAACTATTTTAACTGGAAAATTAAACATTTCTTCGGATCTGGAATGATCCGAATGAATATGATTTTTGAAATTTTATGAATGTGGTATTGGTATAATACCTCATACAATACCTAAATATATAGTAGTTAATTAGATACCGATGCATTTAATAATGTAAACAATATTTTGAATAATGGTGCAGCAATTTTTGGTGGTGCTTCAGAGGGGACAAACGAATGCAAAGGGTTAAATATGAAATCGTTTAAGTTCGAGTCACTGCCATCAAATTCGAACAAATGTATTTTGCGTCTTCGTTTCTCTGTGACGATTTAACAAAATGTCGACCATTGCGTCGGTCTTTCAAATTCAGCGCAGTCTTTTAATCTGCAGAGCGTGATGCCGAACGTATCGCTGAAAATGTCTGACGCAAGACCAAAAAGGGGAGGAGTGGACTGGGTAATGGAGCGTTCCTTCAAGCGCTGCTACATGCATACGTACATACATACGTATTTTCATCCAGCTGAAAATCGCCTCTCGACCACACACAACCGCGGAAACTGCGAGAATGGCACGCATGGTTCGCGTAAACCTAGGAAAATTGACGCGACGCAAGGCGACGCGACGCCGAGCAGCGCGACGGACCGTTCCCCGTGTTCCGTCACTTGTCCGACGGAACAGCCTTTTGTTGGAGATCGCAACGTAATGCTGCGTTTGTTCATTAAAACGTGAATCACGACTGCTAACGTGCATTTTAATTAATACCGGCGTCGTTGCAGCGGTTTGGAAATTCCGATTTTAAGACTAGAAGAAGCCCTGTACATTTTATTTGAATTATACGCTGATCCTGTGGATTTTATTTATTACCATGCTTATATTAGCTTGCCGTCAGAGTTGTGCAGAATTACAATTGAATTACTCCAGAATTATAATTACAAAGTAATTGAATCAAGAAAAATGAAGTAATAGGCACGAAGAGGTTGAAAAATCCATGTGAAGGTGTCAAACAGAAGGAATTTATTATGTATAAATTTACTAGCTGCTCGTGACGTGACTTCAATTATATTGTATTTCAATTATATTGTATTTCAATTATATTGTATTTCAATTATACATCGTATTTCAATTATATTGTATTTAAATTACACATCTGATTACATTTGACACAATTACTTAGTAATTGAATTGCAATGTAATTGAATTAGCACAACTCTGCTTGCCGTGTTGTGTCCAATCTTGTAATCGAATTTTAAATCACTTTCCAATAAGCTAGAGACTTGAAACTTTAAACAAAGCTCAGAACTGGATGACAATGCAAAATTAAAAAAAAAATTTTAACTGTGCGTTTAGGAAATATAAAATCTCAGCAGAATATTAGGAGATAAAAAATCTCAGCAGACTCTAAAAAGTAGAAAATAAAAAAATATATTAAAAAAACTTTTCAATAACCACGCTTACATTAAATGCACTGAAAAGGAGAAAATAATTTTTTTAGATATTAGTGACTATAAATAAAAGCTTGGAGCGCCCATGAAGATTACGTTAATATAGTTTAGCGCTTTTATTTATAGTCACTAATATCTAAAAAAAATTATTTTCTCCTTTTTAGCGCATTTTAATATAAGCGTGGTTTTAAAAATTTTTTTTATATATTTTATATTAATGCTTTAAAATGTTATTTAGTAGATACAATATTGTTACATGTAGTATATATTACATATTTCCTAAATCCTTCAGGCACATCGTTTATTATTTACATTACGAGGAAGTAATACAAAGAGGTAAGCAGTAATTGCATTAAGAAGCTTTGTTTCAAATATACTCTGTTCGATCTTATAATATATGCATTGCCATATAACATGGTTCAGGTCTTGAAATGCCGCTCCAACAGTCAAGCACTATTAGCTATAAAACTGACGGGCTAATGGAGCATTTAAAATAGAAAAGACAAGTAAAATTGAAATGACAAAAATGTAACCACTTTCAACGTAAATACGACAGTTATTCGTTGCATTAAGAATAAAAGATTATGAAAGGTGACGGTGAACTTAAATAACGAAGTAACTCGTCACCCCCAGTTACAAGATTACCCTTGTTACTGACTTAAAAATTGTGAGTTGCAATTTTAACATAATTTGTTCACCCGGTTCGGTGACATTCGACACGGTAATCCGATCACGCCGTTCGATCATTCCTTCGAAGCGGGGTGGCAGAGTTGCGAGGGGGCGCGACACAGAACGACGGTCCACGTCGACGTAAATTAATAAACAACTTCGCGGAAGTCTCTTACCAGGTTTATTTTCCCGTTTTCCCATCATTCTGGTCACTCGACCGCTCTGCTCGAATGGGTAAAAACAATGCAAAATTCATTAAAAGTTCGCGGGCGACCAGTGATAACGTGGCGGCGAACGTTTCGCGGAATTATTACCCTCTGCTCGTAATTATCGTTTCATTTAATTATCCCGCATCGACGCGATCGTTTCGCGAACCAGGAAAAGGAAGGGAGAAGGGATGGGTCTCAAATTCTACTAAAATGAAATATAAAAGATGTGTCTCGACAAAATATTGAAGTCGCCAATAAAATAACACGCCCGTAAACACAGACAACTTAACATTTAATTTTAAATATAACAGATACAATTAATAAAATTGTCTCGTTTAAATCTCCGTCTGAGATCAAACACGTCTTTACTTTTTCAAACGTCGTAACAGAATAATCAAAAATCGAATATTACAAAATATGAAGAACGCAATTGATACAATTATAATTACAACAGTTACTAGCGACTCCATATTCGACGGAATTCTCGCCGCTCGGAGACGACTTCTCCCTACATATGCATGGAAAATTTGAAATTTTGAGAAATCATATAGAAGCCAGTTCATAAAATATTCTTTAAACATTTCTAGCTACGTTAATGCAGTATTTTATCCATCATTGTCCCAAAAGTCTGACCTGTGAATGTCCTAGATCTATCCCCACTACTGCGGGGTATACCCCCTTGAGGGGCCATGAAACTCGAGAGGCCTCGGTCGCTGAGAAGTAAGTATGACATCATGCGGCTCGAATATATCGGTGAGCCCGCCTAATTAGAATTTCCAACTTCTCTATTTTTCATTATTTTTTTATGGGACTTCGATGACCATATTTGTGGCATTTTTCTAATAAAAATCATACCAAATATGATATAATTATGATGATATTTACTTGTGTAATAGACAATTAATGTTTCGAGCGTAAGAAGGGACAGTCGTCGGCAAGTCTTTGAACTGTGCCGGCTACTGCGACTGTGTGCATCTCTTTCTTTCCCCTACGTTATCCTTCTTAGCGCCCGAAACTTTAATTGTCTATAACACAAGTAAATATCATCGGAATTATATCATATTTGGTATGATTTTAATTAGAAAAACGTCAGAAATATAGTCATCGAAGTTTCATAAAAAAATAATGATAAATAAAGAATTAGGAAATTTGAATTAGCTACGTTTACATTTCTCGGCGACCGAGGCCTCTCGAGCTCGGCTGTCCTTCGCTACGTTCGGCAAAAGTCAAAGAATACTGTCCCTGGCGCATAAATGTCCGTCGGCAGACCCGTGCTAGGGACTTATATGGATAAAATACTGTAATACGAATTCAAGCAAATCCTTCTGCATACATATTTTACAACACATTAGCTTCGAGAAAATGCAAAAGAACCGATTTTTCGAAAATGTGAAACCAAAATATTCAACGATGTCGACCGATCAACGGCTCGTCGTATTTAACAGGAAGGGACAAGGGACGCGATGCGCGGGACTACATTAAACGCGAAAGATGGTGGGAAGGAAAAGGGTTGAACACGCGGTCGCATTAAAGCATGCGTTTCAACGAACAACGCCACGGGTGTTTTTTAATTAACAACAGGCGAAACGAGCCTGTCCCGGCGCGGTTATTACACTCGTCGTTTCTCCCGTCGAGCGTGACGCAAAGGTTCCCGCTCCTTTCCTTTTTCTGAATTTATCGCGAGCGAAACGACATTTTTTTCCTGCGAGCAGTGAATTAACCTGTAATTTGCCTTCTTAGGAACAATACGGAAGGTTTGAAGCTGTTAGCGTGGAATAATGATGCTCCGCTTCCCACTAATTGTAGAAAAATGGATCGAGGATATTCTCGACGAAATGCTTAGACTTTGTTGCAAGACATTGTGATAACATGCTTAAGGTTCTGCCGTAAAGACTTCACTGTTTAAATTTTTATTCGTATGCACAGTCAATGTAATCTGTTTTTCAAAGAAGCAAGTATGCATACTATCACCATTTTACAACGTTTTTAATGGTGGACGAGTTGAAACAATGTTTTGGACGTCAACTGCACTCATTAAGGGAGATAACTCTCTGTCTAAACGAATAATTTTCGTGATAAAGTAGACTATTTCTTTTGATACGTACCACTGTTTAAAAAATGTCCTACCATTTTGTCCCACTAATTTATCTCCAAAGTTTACGTTTTTCTAGATAAATTCGTGCAGAACAACACGCAAGTTTGACCAGCTGAACGAAATATACAAAACCAGTGTGAAACGATGCATATGCGAGAAATTACATTCACGTTATCCACTAAATAAAAATTAAATTAATCGGATGTCTTATGCATCTCTTTGCACCTGACTGTGGTAGTTCGTTGTCGGGCAAATATTGTTCACCGCGTATTTACTAACGGTCCGACAAAACATATTCCCAGGTCGCAGTTTCATGACAGCTCGTCAGCTGATTCCCGATCCATTTCGGATCAGCATTCCCGTATTCCGAGGAACCCCGCCGGGGCCGCGTATACCCGGTGGCATCAAAGGCAACAATAGCGGGATCAATCGACTCCAAAAGTGAACACCTGCCGGATCGAACATCGAGGTCTGATCTCACGTTCGTACATTACCCGTATCATGAGCGAGGGCAGCGTGTCGAACAGATGACGAATGGTAATTGTATACCCGGGCAAGTCAAACTAATTCGAGGCCCGTTTAAACAACGGCACACAGATCGGCACCAGGGTGGTTTCGATTGTACGGTGAACGGAACTAACCATGAACGAGAGAAAGCTGATCAAAGTTAACCAAAGTCGTCGAACGGGGATCAACAATTCCGTGGCTGTCCCCGTGTGCCCCGGCCGAGGCCTCGTTAATAACGGCCCGTTGTCACAGTAAATAACAATAAAACTCTATTAATGTGGTGGTACGACTAGTTACAGGGCCTGGCAGCCGGCCAGGGACATACTGGCACGGCTATTCACCCCGTGCGAGGACAGGGTGAGCCCACCCCACTCTCGGATCCAGCTGGTGTTGTTGCTACCAGGCTCTCGCATACCTCACCGGCCATATGTAATGCAGCACAGTTATGCAGTATTACACACTGGAATGGTTCCTCTCCAGGGATCGACCGGTCACAAGATGCATAAGGTGCTCCTGGAATTGCAGAAACCGATCCTAACCAGGTTTCAGATGACTTTCGTTTCCGAGCGCCTAGTTTCAAAGGACGACCATCATCCAATCCGCGATCCCATAAATATCGTCGGGATCTACTGCGCGAAACTTTGTTCGATGAATCCGTGGTTATGCACCTGTTGTTGGGCGCACTGTAAGTTTTTTAGAGACTGTTGGGTTTCCATAGTTCGAAACTCGGAACCTAATGGATTATCTGATGGATGATAAAATGGATAGTGTCATTTAGTGCTTCTGTTGGCAAGACGATTTTCTAATGTAACATTTCTGCACATGAATGTGCTAGATGTGGTGTCCGGGAGTCGCGATTAAGTTATACGAGAAGGCAACAACCGCTGAAAGGTTATATCAGCGAATTAAATGGTAAGCATTATGGCGAGGCTACGACCTCCGATAGTCTAACTCAGCAAAACATAGAGTATAAAAACTCCGGACATTACTCAGGCCAGGCAGAAAATTTTAATAGAGTTCGATAGACGTATTGGCGTGTTGGTTATAAGTTAACTTTCCCAAAAAACCCGATCCCGGAGCCAAGACTGCTCAGAATCCATATCCAATCATTGTTGAAAGCCCAGTCCGGGGCACAACATAGATATCAAACGATTCTGTTATTACATATTAGATGAAAATATTGGCTGGATTACTACATAACTGTTTTAGCTGCTTTAAATCAACTATGAACATGCCAAGAATTTGAAGATAAGGAGTAGTAAAATTGGAATTTTCTCATTTGATTATGCATGTGTCGGAAAATTGAATCGTACCAATGCATATTCTTAAGATCGAACTTTAAGTGGATTGATATTTACGAATCGATTGAAAATAATTATATAAAACAATTATCAAATGTGAATTTCATTGCACTTCAGAGAAATTACGCATTCTTCACGAGTTTATAAATTTTAATCTCTATTTAAAAACTTTTTGAATCATTTTACCCTTACGTTTAGTGACAATCTCTGTACATCTGAACTATTTTAATCTTAACCATGTTTGACCACGAGGTGTTACAAATGCCACCAGTCGAAGGACTTGTCCAATGAAAAATATTGACAAAAACTCAACTCTGACTCTGGAGAAGACGTGATGCAAAATTGAACGTGCCCGGTGCCTTGACTCGTCTCACTCAAGAATTCTCTTTGCCAGGTTGTGATGGACGTCATTTCCTAGGTTACGACATGAATTTTAGTCTCGTTAGTACGATACTCGAAAACTCTTCACGAGTTCCGGATTCCGTGTTTGATTAATGGGAATAAAATATTTGTCAAACGAGCTGATAGCTACAATTCACGGTTCAGGTTCAAACTTCTTACTTTCGCGTTTTGTGAATAGCCAAATGATTTAGAAACTTTTCTCATTAGTTGATTATCCTAAAATAATATGTAAAACGAATGCCATATTATACAAAATATTATGATACAATTTGATTTCATTCATGATTGGTTTTGATAAATTAGGAATACAATCAAACTGGATAATAATTGTAAAGTTTATTTCTAATTAATTATCTCGAAGGGTTTTCTTGAAAAACAGCACATTATGCTGTATATAAAAACAATACTGGTTATGAATACAGAAAAATGTGTTTCACAATTTTATTCTGAAGAAAGTTTTGCCTGTATTATGACATAGAAGTGACGATGTCTGACCATTGCTTGGTATTACTACTTACAAAGAATAGAGACAGTAATAGATTCCTTTTGAGTTTGTTATTTTTTTCAGACTCACTCTAATTAAATTATTGTAAAACAGTAGTATCATCATACTTGATGCATCATAAATAATAATTTCACATGTACAAAATTTATTGTTCATTGTGAATAAACTTTTTAAAGCTGCTTATACAAATATTTCCAGTCTACTTTTATACTTAGTGTAGCTTTATTTAAATGCATTTTTTCAAATCGAGACTTTTGCATACACAAACAATCTCGTTGTTTAAAAACGAACTTCAATGTTAATCTTTTCGAAAGTTACTCGGCTCGATTTTATTTGAATTTGTTTGCTCATGTTGTTTCCACACTAGAAAATTTTCTGATTCTTTAGAGCAGTACTTCGTATCAATTTATTAATGAATAAGGTATGAAGGAGTAACAGAAAATGAACCACACGTTTTTAACCAACGAAGGACTCCCCGTGCGGCCGTTAAAGGGAATAATTTTTCACACTTTCCGACTTATCCCGAGCGGATCCCCACGGTGGCGGCGGCGGATTCTGAGAACTCGAGCAAAAGCAGCAAAAACAGCGTAGCCTGAAGCCACGGAGCGCTAAAGTCGACGGGACGAATGGAAAAAGGAGAACAAAAGGCTCACGGCTGGGTAATCCTTTCTTAAGAAGGAACGAAGGTTCGTCGCAGGGCGTTTGTTTTCCGTCGATCGCTATCGGATCGAAGAAGTGGAAGCGGTATTTGTCGCCGGCGCGGCGCCGCCCACCGGGAGACAAACTTTCCCTTTTCCCTTGGAATCCTCCTGGACTACCGTCGGGTTTCCCTTCGACGGTTCCCAAGGTACATGGAAAAGGGCCACGTACGAAACGCCGCTGGAACTTTGTACCTCCCGTCGTGTACCGTGTATCGAAATCGCATAAAACATTCTGGTCGCAACGAATCCGAGCCGAGACAGAAAAACCCGACGAACTCGATACTCCCAACCGCTACAGAGAAAACACGCCGAAGACGTAAGCTCGATCTAAAGATGTCATTTTGCTCGGAGGTTATTCTTTTTTAAATCAATGAGCCTTTGTTATCCTGGATTTTTATCTTACAACGATTCTGCTAGCTCTCTGTTGTGATCTTGAAACGAGATATTTATGTTGGGGTCTTGTTAAAGTATAATGTTGCCCTCGGAAAATATATGTTGTTGAAACAATGCAGGTGGATTACGTGCAGCTTATATAAGCTAGATCATTCAATTGTTTCATCTACATTTACTTGTTAACTATTTGTTATACAAAACAATGTCTCAGACGAAGTTCTTTAAATATTGTAATTAGTTTTTCATTGAAAAATCTAAATATTTATTCTTCATCAATCTCTTTGAAGAGTTTTACAGAGTTTAAATTCGTAAAGAGAGAGAGATCCCTAGTATGATAATAACTTTTCTTCTTATTTGTCGATCGTATGTTTAAACAAAGTTGATGTTTTTGGCGCACCGGTTCGATCACTTTAATTGAAAGCAATTTTGCAATATAGTAATTTCGACGTTGCGTCTGTGAATTATTAAAACAACATAAAAGTAATATTTTGTTGATGAGAACATGTTAAATACTTTTTAAAGAGACTGAAAATTTTCAAAATTTCAAAAATTTCCAGATAATTACATTAACCGTAATTGTACCATATGCTCAAAATCTAGTCTCTCTAAAATGGCAATGTTTGCTATCTTTTATTAATCGAATTTCGAATGTTACTCTAATTTACCATGACAACTTGGTATACAGACAGTTAAATGTTGTTAGCATTTAACTCTTCAAGGTTTGAAATAACCGCCGGATATCGATTGATCTACGTATCGATCGATTATCTGATTCGTGACTGTAGAGAGCTTCACTGTCTGTCTCAATATCTTACAAGTAAGACATGAACACAGCACGTGGTATTGTTCTTCTATAATTCCTAAAGTTCTTTCAATAAGCAAGTAAGTTGACATATTTCAAAAAGTGTTTAACATGTTCTCATCAACAAAATATTACTTTTATGTTATATTAATAATTCACAGACGTAATCATTATTTTCTTGGAAAGGGTCTAAACAAAGACCTTATTAATTAATTTTGTTTATGTATGATCATTAATAAATGTGACTGCTCTTTTCCTATTTCTCTGTTCACAATTTTAATTCTATAAATTCCTTACGTAGTTTAAGAGAAATGAATCGAAATTTTTCTAGAATGCAAAGTAATCCAACATTATCTCTGTAAAATATTTTTAATGACAGCATACGAATTTTCAGACTACAATTTCGGAAGGTCTCAAATTCCGAAAATATTGCTGCACACGTGTAATACACGAAACATTAATAATCACAGCTTGCCCGAAACTTAAATTAAATTTTAATTAACCACAGAATGCTGAAACGCGAATACATGCGAACCAAAATTTTCACATTTGTTAGTCGGAAACAAAGGCAATAAACATTCTCAATTTTCGCTCGGTTCGCGAATTTCTCCGCATTCTTGGTTTTTATTAAATATCTCGCGGAAACTTTGGTGGCTGTGAATACTGTGAAATAATCGGGGACGAAACTTCAATTTCGTGCCGTTCTAAGGGCGAGGATTTCCTTAAAACGCGTTACGCTTAAACGTGCTCTTATTTTGTTGCGAATAATGCTTTAATGCCCTCGAAAGTCTGCTTTTCGCAGGTCCGGGCACATTCGCCGACATTTATCCTTTTAAAACAGGTTGAAGCCCTTTCATGCGACCGTTTTTATTTTACAACGCTGGACACTTTGACAAGGAGTGCGCTGTATTCTGGGAAACTCTAGGTTGACACGCGGAAAATAGAATGTATTGAGAAGGAATTGCTGTTTAAAAAAACATAGAGGATAACAATATTGTTTTATGTATTCGACAATTAAATTATGCAACACTGAACTTTTATAAAATTAATTTGTTGGTGAGAAATTACCTCGAAAAAGTTCAGTAAAATGTAATTTTATCGTGAACTATGGAATTTATACTCGATTAAGGAGCATTTTTGAAGCTTTATTCCTGAGATTAACCAGTTACGTGAATCGAGTCACTTAAATTTCCATCGAAACCAAGATCCATCATTATTTGTCTTTGTTATCTCTTCCCTCGTGCATTATTAACAACATTTGTACAGCTTTGCTTTCATTAATGGAAGCACGCTTGCGTTAAAAGTGATCGGGCGAAGTTTGTGTAAGCAAATGTTCCAGTTTCTTAAGAAGTTCAAGCTGCTCGTGTCAATGTTTATCGTGAAAGCTGTGATTACATTAAATCGCGAATCACCTGTACTGAACGTGATTTACAGCAGTTTTTCTGTTCGTGTACGTGAACAGTATTGACCAAATGTTTGGAATAACACGTTTTAATAAATATAATATTTCTAATATATTGTAAGCAACTTTGCGAAAAAGTTTATTGCAAATTTTAACTTTTTTCTTCAAGGAATTGCTTTTTCAATCATATCTGTTGAAAATTCTTTATTTGGTAAACTTCGACCTATTTAAGCAAAATTATATTTAAAAAAGGAGTATTTCAGAAAATACAGAGTAACTATTAAAAGTGGTTTCTTTCATTAAAAATCTGTTGGGTAAATAAAGTTTGTACATTGAATTTATATAATTTTATTTAACTGTTTTCAATTTTCTGAATCGTAAACGCTTTATTAATCAATAAAGGAGTTATTATTACATTCAGAAAATCTATAACCGTATTCAGCAATATTCTAGAGGAAAGTAAATTCGGTAGATTCTCATATTGTGCCAGAAAATTTCAAATTTAAATCTCGCCAGGTTCATAGAACGTGGATGGCGCTCATTAGAATTTCAAGAGAAAAAAGAATTTCGTTCCATTAAAGAAAGGTAAAGGTATCGTTCCACTAACAAGATTCGAAGGGCTTTCCACGAGTTTCCTTCACATAACGCTCACAATGAACAGTCTCCAAGTTCGCATTAAAACGCTGCATTCAGCTACCTAGGTTATTCTAAAAGTATAACAACACAAATCAATCCAACATACTCAATATACAGTGTGAAATCCATAATTAAATTGATTGAAAGGGCTACAATCTATGGTTAGAGAATAGGTCCTTCAACATTTTTTCAATTAATTCGATTTTGGAGAATTTGTATGGTTAGTAGTTATAATAACTTCACAGGTATAAATATTTAACGGGTGTGGTTCTAAATTTCTACTTGTATAGAAAAAATGTGTTCCTGTTTTTAGCAGCTTTAGAAACCTGCAAAATCTAATTAAGATCCAAAGAGATAGTGGAATATCGTTCCTTGCGAAAGCATACAAAGTTACTTCACATAAACTCTGTGCACAAAATTAAAAGTCTTATATACAAATGTACTTTAGTAGTTCTTTATTAAACAATTTAAACATAACTAAAAGATTTCATTTATGAAAAGGGCAAAGTAAAATTAATGAATTTCAAAAATGAAGGAAATGAAAACAATAAAGCAAGTTCTAATGTTAGAATCATTTCCAAATTAACAAGTTATACTGCTAAATATTTTCACATTAAAGAAAATAAATGTGAGGCTTTCTTACAGAGTAATGCAATTTTCGAGTAAACAAGAATAGTCAAGCTTACATTTTTTGTTCGTTGGGAGACAATTGTTATTTTAACATGCAACCACTTATATTTTATTTTCAAATGTAAGACGAGCAAGAAATTTTATATTGGGTGATAACGGTTGATCAAGGTATGCAGGACACCCCGTATATTTCTGAAACGTCTTGTGTCTCCAGGAGTAGAAGTTCGTTTGGAGAAGCATGCCATCGGAATCTTAATCGACATCGATGCAGTACACGACTCCTCTGTTTTAGCGTTTGCAGTGTACCCTCATCATCGCGCACCCCTCCAACCGCGGCTTTATTTCACGGTACAGTGCATCCGCGCAACTTTTTCACGGAGAGTGCATTAATGGCTCCGGATGCAGATTACACGAGCCACGTAAAGCGCTCGTCCAAGCGCCGTTCGGAAGTGTTTATCGCCAGATTAGCAATTCTATTGCCGGCATCCTTCTCCACTCCGCGAAGAAAGCGCCGGAGCGACTTAATGGAAAACCCTGTCCTTCGACCCGGTGAAGAAAAACTCCCTTCAACCTCGATCCAGCATTCGATTCGAGAATCTATCCGACATTGCTCCCTTTTCTAGTCCTCGTTTTATATTATTTCCCTCTGGAATTCCTGAGCAGATTTTTATTGAAAGTTCGCACTATTTTATGGTAATTATGCTCTGTTTCCCGAAAGAGATTCGAAATGCAACGGAAATGGCTGCCCATTCGACTCTTGTAACACCGTGTCTTATGAATTACATATCTCCTTACATGCGCACTATAGTAGACATTTAGCTAGCTTGTATAGCATGCACCAATTTTTCTTCCTTATTTTTGAATCTATTTCTTTAACATCAACAATTACTTTATTAATTTACTAATTTCTTTGACAAAGGAAATTAGGTTGTTTCGTGATAATTACTTCTTATATTCAGACCATACATATTTTCCAATTATTTACTTTGGAATTTGTCACAAATATTATAGACATATAAATGTAAATTAATAAATTCCTATGAAATAGTATTCTCAAAACACAACCTGTCTACCATTATTTAATTATTACTCGAACTAGAATATTAATTCCATCAAAATTTCAAAGCAATTCAAACAATTGAAGCATTTAGACCTAACACTATCTCGGTGATCACGTTATTGAATTTTCATTAGAGATATAATTGTCGGAAAATGATGAGAAAATTACTGAACTGCAACGCGACATGGCGAATTTAAAATGGTTTAAAAGTTTGATTCAGTTTCTGTATTTCGATTGTTAATTTGAATTTATGTTCGAACCAAAAAGATCGGAACGATAGTACCCGTTGGATTGTCTGGAGAAGAATATCGTGCGATCGACGAACCGCAGAACCGTTTCCCGTGTCTTCGATTCACTTTAGAGTGCAGGAAGGAGTGCTGGTGCCAGGATAAAGGGAAATTAATCCTGAAGATCTTGTATTCGCCGTGGAAACTCAGCGGCAAGGCCGAGCTTTACGCTCGATTTAATCTCGTGACCAAAGCTGTATCAATTATGCTCCGTTTTCCTGCTTCCCCTATTTCTTTCCACCGCTGACTTCCTCGTCCCTGGTCAGAGAACTCTGCGGGAAGCGTGGGATTACGCGATTTAAAAATGCAAACGCCTTCGCGGCTCCCGCTAAGATTGAGCCATTGATCTTCATGATTCCTCCACGACTTCCGAAATCCTCGCGCGTAACGCATAACGCCACAGCCTGTCTACAGGGTACACCAAATAATACCGACCGATCTCTTTGCCTCGAAACTAAAGTAGTTTCCAACTTTTTCCTATATGTTTTTACTTGTAGGAATTTATAAAGATGACTCGAAGATACTAAGTTTTGGTAAATTTAATCAAACTCGGAATTACTCGGAAAATATTCCAAGGATTCATTTTGTTTAAGGAGTACCTTGCCTAAGTGTTTAGTGAAATATCTACTGATTTGTATAATAAATATACCAAGTGATTATACTTCTTTTTAATCAAAATTATATTTGCAAAGTTTTATAAAAATGTAATTAAGAACACGAAAAAGGGTTAAAATCATTTTTCGCGAATATCGTGAGGATCTGTTTCACATAAATCAAGACGTTACTGTACTTGTTTAGGTGATTATACAGGGTGTCCCAGGAGTGTTGTACTTCCTTAAAAAAAATTAGTTTATGATATCGGCGTACAGGTTCGATCAAAAAATGAAATGAAATCAATTCTGCAATTTATAAAATTTTTCTCAACGTTTCGATCCGATCCGATTCTGGATCATCTTCGCCGATATCATAAACTAATTTCTATTAATTCGTACGATCGACAAAACGAAATATTTACTTCCTTAAAAGTTGTGATCGCTGAATTGACGAGAATAAATAAATAAATTACTCCTTAACAAAACTGCGAAGAACGTTTTCTAAAAGGGAAAAGTTACTGTAGATGACCTGAAGAATGATCCCTTTCAAGGAAATACATTTTTTAGTCAATCTGTATGTACAGTGATTAGTAGAATTCATAATATAAAATATGACAAGGAGTATACACGAATATCATAGTGAATTAACAAGGATCTCGAATGAAATTTTCAGAATTTAAGATATAACAGTGTAAACAAGTTCTACAGATCTTCTGTAGAAACTCATGTTTTTTCTACATTAAATTGAGGCGACCACAAAACTCGGATACCATGTTCTTGCCAAGACCCAAGTCTTTGCTGATGGCCAGTAGCAATGCGCTTTATTACTACCAAACAAGTCAGACCGTGCAGTATATTACTAGTAGACGGGTCTGATATATTACTAGGCAGGTCTGCCAACCGACTAGCCAATATCCATACCCAGGTCCCATCGGCGCCCAACTCGTTGCCCCATTTCGTCTCTTGAACCATTCGGTTTTCGTTCCGGACCAAAACTATTAATTTTGGTTTCCCTGAACTTCGCTCAACGAGTGATTTAATTTGCGACCCGGCCCTACTGCTCGATTAATTGCATCACAGTCAACATTAGTTCTCTCTTGCTGATGACTCGGTAGATGCGTCTAATCAACTGCAGAACCTTGCTCAAATCAAATGCCAAATATTCTAATAGAAATAATTAATCCTAACAATTTAATCAAATTTATGTTCGGCTGCTATTAATTTTATCGAATCTTTGAAGGTGACAATATTTTAATAATGAACAACTTCATTGAAAATGCATTAGTATGAGCAAGATAGTGCACGAAATAAAATATCCCCGAATGGCAGAACAGTTTACGACTAATAACAATAAGATATTGATATTGTGTATTCCCCAATAAAATAAAAAAGGATGTAGTACTCTTGTATCACTGTGTAAATTAATTAATAGAAATTAAAAACCTTCTTTAACCCTGTATGATTCAAGTAAAATGTACATGTATACATTGTAAGGCAATAAGATTTAATATAATTACTCGTTAAAATAACTCGAAAAATTCCTTTTTGTATCGGAATAGATAATTTTGTCTCCCACCGGATAGCGTTAATTTCAATTTAATTTGGAGTAAATCCAGGTGCACGTGTTTCAGAGAAGCGTTCGAATAAAAATTCAGGGCAGGCCGTACTAAATCCTTTGGCTTCCAATTACTTCGCAAGAAACTGTCAAAAGGCTGATCTATAAATTACGAAGCCCCACTGGACAAAATATAACGCGGCGGACATTCTTGCCTGGCACGTAAAAGCCGGAACCGGGTAGCAACTAACGGCTGACACTCAATTACTCGAACGGTGAATGCAGTGTCGAACCCGGAAGCCGAGTTCCGTTGAATACGAACTCCCCCCCTGGGCTCCTTAATTGGAGGTCTTAAGGAGTTTTATTGAGAAAACGTCCTTTCATCCATTTATAATCTCAATTATTCCGCGATACGAAATTCTGGAGTGTGCGGTATCTTAATTACCGGCAAGTGGGCGGCACGTAATTTAAACGTTCCAAAATTAACCGTTTCTTCTCTCTCGAGTTTGTCGCCTTTTTTCCGTTCTGTGCTCGGGATCTCAGTACAATTCCACGCGGGATCGCAACAGAATACTTACTATTCAGCCCCAAAGACGCCACGAGCGTCTCCGAGCGACAGTTTTCTGTCAGGGGCCGTGAATTTAACTACCCACCGTTGAATCGACGGAAGAACGACGCGTGAAAATTTCGTATATATTCCACTAATTTCAAATATGTATATATTCCACTAAAATTCATACAGAAACTATTCCTATCTCTATTCCTATGCTTTTCGTAACTGATCGTGAAGTTTGATCGTTGACAGACGTCAATTATTTTACATTGGACTGAATCGTACAGTAATCGATAGTTTATCGCGTACGCGTATATGACGCGACACTCCGTGCATGGAGAGCCTTACAAGTAATCAAATTTTGAAATACAGCAAATACGTTGAATAATGGCATTATAATTGAAAGCATCATTAATTTTGAAATGTCCATCATTGTTTCTATGCATTTATAGAAAGAATCTGTGTATCAATATTCCACGTGAAATACAAGTTTTAATTCAACAGTCAATTAGAATCGGTTAATTACAGTTGAAAGGGCTTGTTAATTGCATGAATGTATAATTCTCCATCCCTTTCAATGTATACCAACAATAATACTCCTACCAAGCTATCAGTTTGAACTCTATTGACAATTTGACGAAAGAAAACTCTAACTGTTTATTGTAATATGTGTACGTTATAGAATGTAATTCCTCATTGATGTGGTGATTAATGTATGGTCATTGTAACAATTATACATTAATAAGTAACTGTCTGGATCTACAATATTGATTATGAAATAAATACCATCAAATGTATTTTTTTCTTCTTCTAACCTTAATAAAGGACTTCACATTTTTACACAAACTGAACATCTTAAAGATTAATAAATAAACACGTAAATAATACAGAAGCTTATATAGATAAATTACATATATATAAATATACATATACATACATACATAAATATACACATATATACATATATACATACATACATACATATATACATACATATATACATACATGCATACGTATATACATATATACATACATACATTCATTTAACAAAACATTAACATGACATGCAAATCTCAAAATGTTAATTAAGGTAATAGTTTCCTGTTAAGTTCGCCCCTAAGCTTTCGTTTCAGTAAAATATAAGAAATTGGAAATCTTACTTGAACTTGGAAAATTGTTTATGTTTTTTTCTTATCACTAACAAAATAAATTTGTCTGGTTACCCGATAGTATTTTTTAATATAATGATCAGCAAGTGATAAAATAATTAGAAACTAATATATTTACATATTGATTACTCGACGTCCCAAATAAACTGAACGAAAAATTACTAATAAAAAGTGTAAGTAACAGGAGAAAAATCGAAAATAAAGTGCTTTCGGAAGAGAACTAAAGATCATATCAACATCACTTTGCATAATCGAGCGATTGAACGAGGCGGTTCGGTAAGAAAAGTGTTTATCACGGTATTTCATTTAGGTAACGAAGTTTCGGCGGGATATTGCACTCGATATCGGTTTGCCGGGGCAACAGGGTCTCGTGTAATGCATAATCTGCGGTTTATCCAATAATTAATAACGGTATCTTAATTCGCCAGGTATTCAATCGAGTATACTCGACGGAGACATGGAACGAACGGAATGCTGGAACTCCATAATCCATTTCTCAGCTACCCTAACCGTGCAATTGTAAACAAATTCCGTTTACATGAAACTGCTAGTTACTTAGCGAATGCACATTGCACACCGTATTGCATTAACCTCGTTCAGTAATCGAATTCATCCGGATCGAATAAACCACAAGCTTCTCAAAAACGGACGATATGACAATAAACAAGCTGCCGGTATTCCAAAATGAATTTTCTGGAAATTCTATGACCCCCGACAAACGCAACACGTGAATTGTTCAAAAACGTGCAACATGAATTTTCGTCAAGCTACGCACAGATTAAAATTAAAATCCTTTTTCAGTCCTACTGAATGCTCCCGTGATTCCGGCGAAATTTCTTTCGGTTCGTTTATCTTCATAGAAACTGCGTCGTGATTCAAATTTTACAAGTCTGGAAAATCCGTCATCGGCAACGAGACATGGCGACGTTCTCTGCGTTTCATTTAGAGCATCGCACGCGGATGAATTACGCTAGCAGCGAGTCCTCGAAACGCGGTTTAATTGGAAGCTTTAGTTATGAACGTCTCATTTAAGACGTGAAATATCCCGCAGAAAAAATTGCGTCTTGTTCATCCCGCGACAAAATTATACATACAAAGAAATTGATTAAAGGACTTCATTAATAAGTGCGATCTTGAAGCTGCGACAAAACAATGAGACACCTGACAGTTTTCAGAAGGAGTCTAATCACTTCGATTTTATCTTATGTTGCAGTGGCGCGATCGACGATCTTCTGTAGATAAATATGAAATATAAATCAACACTATATACACACGATTCTTTCAGCTAAAAAGTATCATACACACGCGTCGAATGTCCCTTTTCATTTCGTTTGTCGAGGCACACATACGACTATGTTCTGTTTCATCGTCACCGGTAGGTGGACTGTAATAGTTGGCTTTTGTCCATACGTATAACACCATGAAATCAAGTTTTGCAAAAGCTTTAACAGCTTATATCTTGGTAACTATTTGTTTGTGACATATGGTTGGTTCAAACCTTTCTCCGTTCTCATTGACTAGTGGGCGTTGAGATAAAAAGCAACTTCAACAACAATTATCTTTGTAATAAACAATTTTGCGACAAGTTTCTTTTACAAATGTCCACTGATCCAGATGTGTAGATTCACCCCTACGACGGACGGCTATTACTTTTTACACAGTCTGTACTATTTCGACCAAAAATAGTTCCCTAAAACTTGATACCGCGTAACTTCGTTTTTATCATCATTATGACAAATTCATGAGCGTTGATTCCCTCGATGGCGACTGGCATTTTATGCACCGAAAACCGCGGTGGATTTTAAAACGCGGTAATTGAGATTGCATTAAATCCGGATTCGCAGTTTTTGCGCGACGTCCGAGCGTCGCCGAATGAAAAGGAATTTCCATCGGTAAAAATGAAGAGTCGCATGAAAAATTTCGCTCTGATAAATTTCTCTCTCTCTCTCTCCTCATCGTGACGAAATTATTTCTAACGTTAAACGGCGGAATGAATTTACAAAACGTATCGATTGTCGCGGACATGTGGCCACTTCTTTTCTCTGTTATGGGTTCTCATCCTCCGATAGGCGACTATGGTGTTTAATGACACACTGGCAGACGACACTTAAAAGCTTCAAGCTCGACATACCTCAACTTCGCCGGGAAAATGGAACTTTTGGAACGTTTATGGCATTTGGGACAGCTGGACGACAAACTGTCCACCATTAATAATAGCCGCGGGCCTTCATGGAGACCATTAGTGGCCGTTGAAAGGGGACATCAAATAATTTACGCGTTTGACCCGGTAAAACTGCCTGTGTTGATCCCTGACAGGTCAACCTTCCGACCTTTTTATGGCAGGTTTAAAAAAGAACTGTGAAAAACGGGCCTCGAAAAAGAAACGTGAAATAAGTTACTGGCCGTAAAGTGGCAGGAGTCGCGCATTGTCCCGTGAAAAATTGCGAGAGAGCCGGACGCGGAATAAAAGAACAATCTGGATCGGCCGAGTAATTATTTGACCATGTCGGGCCATGATCGAATACTCTTCTTTAATTCGTAACCATCCGTGCTGTCGTAGTTCATTGTGAATTTACAGCGCAGATTGAAAATGCTTTATCTCATTTACCCAAAAACCCTTGAAATTTTGGTAAGCGAAATTTTATTTTACCTGTTTTTAGTACTAAATTAATTGGCTTTTACTAAAAAGCTCTCGAGTTTGAAATTAATTAAAACTTTCATTATGCTGTGTTCGGTACGGTTATATTTACGAGAAATTAAAATTGTAATTTTATCAGTACTCGCATTTTACTCAATTACTACACTACGTTGGACTGACCAAGAAGCCTTATTGCATGCTTCAAGAACTGAAAATGAGCACGAATATAAGTATTGTCTTTATTCGTTGATATACTATAAGGGAAAAAATGGCTGTATGTACAATTAAAGTTAATTATTTCCTAGTATATTCCACAACATATATTCTTCAAATCAATTTTATCAAAAAATATTCGTTTAGAATGTGCTGTGCTTTTAGTTGAAGTTTATTATTATTATTTCGTAAAATAATAATTGACTGTTCATAGAATATAGGCAAATAAGAATTAATTAATTTGATACTTTCCGAAGCTCGACGATGAAGTGAGACAAATATGAATCTATCACAAAGTGGGAGCTGAAGTGTAATATTTCACGAGCTCCGTGAAAGAGTGAACGTTTCCAGGCACTAAATAATTAAGCTTCCATCTAAATCATATCCAAAATAAAGGTACCTCGAGAAGGAAGGCAGCCTCAGAGTTCCAGTCGCGTTCTCTCTCGACGGTTCCAGATAATGGGTTAATTTTTTAATAATTCCCCGGCCGAAACCGAGTGATACAAACGAGCGACTGTAAATATTAACTTCGTGCGAAAGTTTTGGTAACTTCCCGCGAGGGTTTCCGTCGTGAAAGATGTGCAAAACTTTTGTCAGTTGACGTTAACGTTACAGTTCCGCTGGTATGCCAAGAGAAAAAGTTATTTCAATTCTACAACGCTGCCCGAAAGTTAGTGCTCAACCGCTGCGTAGGCAGGAACTGTTCGACGTCTCTAGTATGTTGGACGTGATTGTCACTATGCGTACTTTCCTCGCAGACAGAAGAACTGGGAATTTCATATAAAATTTTTCTGATATATTTCCTGCAGTTCCTTTAGGTCACAATGTTTTTCGAACTTTGCAATACTCTCTCGTTATGTTGATTTTTTTCAAATATTCTTATAATTTCCTTTGGATTTCATTAGAATTTTCTTTGTACTGAAGTCGATGATGGTTTTTCTTGAATTGCTATTATTTCTTTGCCGAGATCATTTTTCTTAGATTGCAAGTTCAGAAACTTCATTCTCTTTTGACTCTACAGGTCCTTTTTTGCACTGCACTTGTATACAGACTCTGTAATAACCTTTTTGTGAAGTGTAATTCGCTTAGTCTTTGTAACAGTTTTACTTTGACTACAATTTCTTTGATTTAAAATTTACATCATGACACCGTCAGCATCAAAGCAACTTTTAATTCCAAGCAGGTTCTTTGATATGTTATTTACTAATTTTACATTGTAAATTACTAATTTACACATTGTAATTTTTTCTGATAGAAGAATTAAAAATTTCATAGGAAATTTTTCCAATACATTTTTATAATAGTAATAATGTTCTTCAAACTTTGAAATGCTTGCTTCTTGACAATTATGATGACTTTTTTCCAATTCTATATTTCCTTTGGATTTGTCTGATAATTTCTTTGTAACTGTTAGGAGGTCGTGCTCATTCTCTTTGAATTGCTATTATTTCAATCCTTAGGTAAAATGATAATTTGCTTTAGATTGCAATTGCATAGGCTCTATGAAAATTTGACTGTGCAATAGCTTTCCTTGGATTTCAATAGAATTTTCCTTAGACCCTGCAATAATTTCGCCTCCTATTGCCTAGGTCTCAAAGCAATTTCTAGTTCCTAGACGGCAATTGCTTGCAATTCATGATAATTTTCCTTCCACTGGAATTGCTTGAACCATGACTATATTCCTTGGATGTAAATCCTTTGGACTTCGTGATAATTATCCTTAGACTCCATAATAATCTTCCTCTGGCTGCAGTTGCTTGGATTTCAAAGCAATCTTCCTCCGGTTGCAGTTGCTTGGATTTCAATACGATCTTCCTCTGATTGCAGGTTCTTGGGTTTCAAAGCAATTTTCTCTGGGCAGCAACTTTTTTTTATTTCGTGATCATTCTTTTTCAACTATAATTCCGGAGCATTTTCCTTGAAGGAATATTGTAATCCGGAAAAATGAACACTATTTCCGTACATTCTTAATGCACTAGGATTTCGTTGGATCAGAGGCAGACTCGAGAGACCATTCCTGGCAGCACTAAGTAAGATCCACTGGAATGTTTCAATTGTCTGCGTTGCTGCCGCTCCACGTCTGATCCTTATAATCTATTACTACTGTCGCTGTGATCCTGATGGTGCTCGCCGCTGTCTGTGCAGCCTGTCGCAACAGATTTTATTCGCTTTCTCAGCAAAATCTTTCTTTTCCAAAATATTGTAAATACGAGACTGGTTCAAAAAATCAGTTGGAATGTCTTTTGTATCAAGGATATATGCTGGTCATTATGATAGTGGCCATAGTGCTATGATAATATATAATCTTGCATTCCATATTTGTTTCTGAAGTATGAAACTAACTTATGAAAAATACTTTATTTGTATGTTCAGATTATTGGTGCAGTTTAGTGTAACGTAATGATCTATAAGACATATACATATAATTATTAGACTTTTGAATCTTTATAAAAATAAAAATTTCCCATTTGAATCCCAATGAAAAATAATGGTATCTTTGTTCCGTCGCGTAGGAACAGGACACGTGGTTCTTCCGAACAATATTTATGGTACGTT